>CANSNZ010001480.1:1597500-2197500 GCA_947646795.1 Beta lomatogona
TTAGAGGGCGCTAATGGAACACAATGGTGATTAATTAGAGACGATGGAGAAGAAACAGTTGGAGGTCATTGTGAGGGAATTCAGTGAGGGGGTATTTTTGTCATTTCATAGCATGTTAATTAGAAGGAACAAAGAATTGTGGCCCCACGGGTGAAAAGTAGAATACAATGCTACTACAATCTTGAACACATATCTGAATTAAACAAGCACATAAGAAGTCCCCATGTAAAATCAATTTGCCAAGATTTATTCAAGTCATATATTTCTATGACGAAACCTAAAATACTCCCTCCGTCCATAATAGTCTGAACATTTTCCTTTTAAATTTGTCCCAAATTAATTTAAACACTTTCATTTTTGACATGGTCCCACTATTAATATATTATTTCTTTTACACATCTTTGGATCACACTCTACCTTTTGTCAATAAAAAGTTATCCAACTTTCTCTCTAATAAAAAATACTCCACCAACTCCTATCACATCTACTTTTTAAATAAAATAACATTTGATAATCACACTACAACTTATCACCTTAAACTACGTGTCCCAAAAAAGTGTTCAGATCTTTCTAGGATGGAGGTAGTAAGTATTTTAAATCTTAAATTCGTCTTTTGCCAGACTAAAAAGTCAATGTCATTAGCATCCCTTTATAAAATATATTTGCCTAAGTGAAACAGATGACATCAGATGACCTAAATTATTTAAATAATATAAATTCTCATATAAGATCGTCTTATCTCTATTATATAAGGCAACTCTTGAGGACTTTGGTGTCCACTTGAGTTGCCCAAATTACCCCCAACTATAAACAAAAATTACAAGTGCAACCATTTAATAAATTTAAAAAACAAAAGTAAAATAAGGAAAAAAAAGGGGGAAAAGGATCCTAACATTTGCGTTAAAATAGACAACCAAGTAGTTACGTTACTTCATTGTGTTCACCTTTTCCAATTTTTTTTAATGCACTAATTAATTGTAAAGGCGGTTTTTTCTATTTATTCAGTTTCTCCTCTTCTCCTTCCTCTTATTTCAACTTCTCTCATGAATGAGGATTAAATTGAAAATATCCACAAAATCACGCATACGTGATGTCACGCACGCATCGCGTGCAAAAAATACTAGTAATGATTTACGGTAAGACGATAATAACTTTTTACCAAAAAAAATGGTCACTTCTATGGTCACTTCTTCTAAAAGACCCCTAATGTAAAAGTGAGCCTTTAAACTTAAAAGGTGATCCCTACAACTTAAAAGATCATCTTCATTGAGCAAAAAGTGAGGTGGTCTTACACTATTTTTCGTTACAAGGCAAATTTACTAGAAATGTAAAATTCAAATCAACCAATCCAAAAACTAAATTAATATGTTAGATCCTATATTGGAGTTAGTTGTATAATAAGGACCTAAGTTTAGTCTTTTCTATTTTTATTTTTCTAATCACTAAAAGGCTTTTGGGTTTCATGTGGTATTTTACCTCCATTAATTTCCAAACCCTCCTTTTTTGTCTTCAATAAAATATGACTTTTATTGATCTATTTTCCTTAACGATATTATAAGTTATAACTTCCATCTAATATAGGTTATTAACGATAAAAATTTAAACATTAGATCCTCAACAATAAAAAAAACACCTAACTTTAAGTCCTTATTATATACTAACTAACTCTCGAAGATTGAGATCTACTCCTCTTATATATCATTGTTATCAATCATGGATTTATTTTTTTTAAAAAAGAAACATATAAATCAATTCTTTTTTTTCTTAAAAAAAATCATAGCCACATGTTAAAATGACAAAACTACCCCTACAACATCTCCTTATCTTCCTCACCCACTTTACATTTCATTCTCAATTCCTATATTTTTTTTAATAAGGAAAAAAAACCTAGATTAACCCCTAGAGTATAACCAACCTAAATACGATGAGACCGGAATTCCCTGTCCGCCGAAAATGATGATTTCACGGTCCAGACGAAAATTGCCGGTTGGACGAATTTCTATTATTTTAGTAAAAAAAATTTATATGTTAAAAAATAATTAAAAGGCGAAAAGTTATAAATTTAAAAACTAATATTTATTTTTTAGGATTATTGACATTAAAATTATTAATTTTTAATGTATATAATTTATAAATATATTTAAATAAAATAACAAAGATTTAATTTCGGCCAGAAAACCCGTTTCCCATCCTTGCGGATGATAAAGAGAAAAGCAAGGTCGTGAAGTTCAAACTAGTGATGAAGAGAACGACACAAATTATCTTTGTAAGCCAGGAAGTCCGCAATCTAATTGGCTTTCCGGTAACAGTGGGAAAAAGAAACATTCCCAAAGTGAAGCAAATCCACACTTGCTTCACACACCAAATGATCACTCTCCCAAGGAACTTTCCAAGTCTTCCGGAGAGAATTGATGACAACAAGGTTGTCTGCTTCAACACACAGATTATTAATACCAAGGGCTAAAGCAGCACGAACACCTTCTCTCATACCCCAAGCCTCAGCTACAAGAATAGAAACACTATTATGAAGAGAAAGACCACCCATAAGACTAATGTTACCGAGCGAATCTCGAATGATAAACCGACACGAGACCATACCATTTTGCAACTTAGAACCATCGAAGTACACCTTAAAATACTCCGGAGGAGGATTAACCCACCAAACATCTCGAGGCACCCTCAAACCTTTATCAGACTTACCAAGACTAGACGAACCAGCATACATGGAAGAATCTTGATCACTCTTCAACATAACCCACCAATCTCTAGCGAATTACCTAATAAGGGTGAACGACTTAAAGGTCGAAACACCCTCATCTTGAAAAATAATTTTATTTTTAGCAAACCAAACGTGCCACCAAATGATAGCCAATTTACAAATGTCATCCACATTAACAAGATCCCTAACAGAAGAAAAGATGACAGCAATAAAATGAAGATTATTAACTTTTAGGACTATAGGCCACCCACTAGAAAAAGATAAATCATAAGCAACATCGTCGTGAGTAAAAGGGCAGTCAAACAAAATATGATGAGAATCTTCCAAATGGAAACCACACAAAACATAGTCTTGAGGTATAAAAACATGACGCTTTTCCAAACGAGTTTTAGAGGGAAGACCATCAACACAAATCTTCCACAAGAAAAATCCAATTTTAGGGGGAACATTCAATTGCCAAATCCAATTATAACCCACCTTTTGGGATACAGGGTTCTCCAAATTTTGAAGTAGCTTTACACCTGACTTAACCGAATATAAACCATCGGGGTTAAGCCCCCAAATTAATTTATCTCGACGATCATTAGAATGAATAAAAACCCCCATAATATCAGCGACAATGGCAAATGTTCTATTTTGAAAAAATGTTCGTTTAAAACTTATTTTTCAGCAAAAAAATATGTTTTATTTTCCATGAATATATGTTCTATATTTGATGAGCAAATGTTCTATTTAAGTAATTAAATTCTGGTAATGTTCCACTTCTACAGTAAATTGTTTGTTTTCGTAATTGAATTCTGGTAATGTTCCACTTTAACAGTAAAAAATGTTCGTTTTCGTAATTGAATTATGGTAATGTTCCACTTCAAAAATAAATTGTTCATTTTTGTAAGTGAATTCTTATAATGTTCCACTTCAACAGCAAAATGTTCATTTTCGTTTTCGTAAATATTCTATTTTATATTGTGAGAGCACAATTCTCATTGAGAGAAATTGAACTTGATTGAATAAATCGAAGAGAAATTAACTTGAATTTGGCTGATTACTTGGAGGTTTGGGATTTTTTCTAATTTCTAGGGTTTTTAGGAGCTTTCCCTTTTTTTTTTTTTTAACTTCTCTTTCTCTCTCTCTCGTTTTTTTTTTTACCACGAGGTATCTTTTTACTACTACTCAATTGCTATATGATATGTCACTCTCTTGCTCTCTCTCCCTCTCCCTATTTTTCTCTATCTCTCCTTCACTCGCATCTCTATTACAAAAAAAACTCCAACTTTTTTTTTCCGAAGAACAAGAAATAAAATGTCGTGGCAAACTTACGTCGATGAGCACTTGATGTGCGAGATCGAAGGGACTGCCAACCACCTCTCCGCCGCCGCTATTCTTGGCCTTGATGGCAGTGTCTGGGCACAGAGTTCCTCTTTTCCTCAGGTTTTTTTTCTTCTTTTTATCTATTTTTTTTTGGGTTTTTGTTGTTGAGTTTATCTACTTTATAGATCTAAAAATTGTTTAATTTCATGTGGGTATGATTGATTTTGCCTGATCTGATGTTTTAAACTTGTGGGTCATTTTTGTTTTATTGATTTCTGTAATGAATCTACTTGTTTGATTGTTTAGGCCTGTTGTTTTTACTTAGTAAAAGTTGATTTTTGTTGTTGTTCTTTGTTTGAGCTGAATTTCGCTTGATGATATTTTGAAATTAGATGATTGATATTATTTAGAAGATTAGCGTGGATTTAGTGAAATTTGACAAATGGGTGGGATGAGGATTGATATCATTATTCTATGAATTTGTTGTTATAAAAGAAATGTGTGATTTATTGAAGTGAAATGATGAGATCTTGTTATTCTGTTAGTAGTTTCAGTAGATTGTAGTGAAGAGGAGTATTTCTGTAACTAGGAATTGTGCTGATTTATTCGAGTTGCGAAATTTGATATGAAAGTGAGAATAGTGTGTTTTTCCTCTTATCTTTCTCTTTAATTTCCTTGCTAAAGAATTGATGTTTTATATGTTTTGTGTTTCCTGATGCTGCAGTTCAAGCCAGAAGAAATAGCTGCTATTGTGAAGGATTTTGATGAGCCTGGAAGCCTTGCACCAACCGGGTTGTTCCTCGGTGGCACCAAGTTCATGGTTATTCAAGGTGAACCTGGGGCTGTTATTCGTGGAAAGAAGGTAAAGATCCATTGTTTTGGAATCAAATATGACTTCATGTTTTGTCTTGCTGATTGATTTCCCTTGTTACGCTGTTATGTCTTTTCATCTTTTTAAAGAAAGTGAAAGGGGTAAAAGTTGAAGTAATTGTTATATCTGCAGGTTATGAATCTTATTTTAGCTGGTTATTGTCTCTTGATCCTAGTGCTTGCTTACTCTGCTATAGGTTTTGGCATCTGTTGAAATCTTGCAGTTCAAAAACCTTCTGCAGCTTTTAATGAACATTCTGTGTCTGTGTGTTGTATTTTGTTTTAGCTATAGTAATGTAGGTGATGGCATATATATTTGGTTTCCGGATCGTGGATTATACAGAACTATCTACGCATTTCGGAATGATTTCAGATTTTACTTTTGGGTGGACGAAATCTTCTCTGAGACCCTGCTTTTCTTCTCTCTCTCTTTCCTTCTTTAAGACAGTTCCGCTGCATTTAAGGAACCGGAATTTTTGACCCATGTTTGCAAGAACACTTTGAACAACCAAAACCTCTTGTGATCCTTAGGGAGTTAGGGTATGGTTTCAGTCCAATGTAGCATGCAAGAGGGAACAATTGAGTCATCTGTCTGGTGTCATGAAGGTCATGTCATGTAAATTGATGTCTTGACTGCAATCGTTGGCGAGTATTCTATGTCCAAAGTTGGATTTTTTAATCTGAACTTACTAATATTGATAACATGTCACATGGGTTTGTATAATCTCTTTTTTTTCATTTTATTTCCTTTCTTTAAGCCTAAAAAAACTCTTTCCCAATGAAAACTGGCATAATCTCATTCAAGTTTCTTGTTTGTGGATATATTAATGTCTTATTCAAGAACACACCCAATAAATTGATACCGTCTCCTTTTCGACAATACGATTTACACTTTTCTGTGCTTTATAGATAATCAAAGAGTAGTAATCTCTGCTTGGTTTGTGAGGAGACATCAAGCTCTTAATACTTCAAGTATATCTGTCTCGTTGCTGTGCTCGTACTTATTGTTTCTCTGTCATGTATCCTACAGGGACCTGGTGGTATTTGTGTGAAGAAGACTGGACAGGCGCTGGTTATTGGTTTATATGATGAACCAGTGACTCCTGGTCAGTGCAACATGATTGTTGAAAGGCTGGGTGATTATCTCATTGAGCAGGGTCTCTAAATAGTTTGGTATGTTCTATCCTTGTTGCCTAAAAATGTTCTATCCTAGTAGTTACTATCTACCTCTGAAAAATTACTTTTAATGAGATTTTTCAAGTGTTGAACCCATATTCATCAAATGCAGTTTTGGTATGAGGGATGGAGTAATTGTTTCAGCGTAACCATTTCCACCTTGTTATTACCCTTCTCATCCCTATGGTAATACATTATGTTACCTTTCTTAATCCCACACTTTCAAGCTAGTGTTTTATTTCTATAGTGGGAAACAAACACCCAATAAAGGTAATCATGTTGTTACCATTCCTCCACTTTATTTGATTCTATTTCTTTTCCATTCCTTAAGTTGAACCAGACGTACACTAAACTTTTTCTGTCATTCTCATAACATCTTATGTTACTCTTTTAGTCTTATTTCCCTCTTCATCCATTGTCAATTACTTTATTTACATATAACTACTCTTATCAATCGTGTTGAAGTCAACATGGAACCTCTTTATGAGATGGAGGGAATATTGTAATTATTAACATTTTTTTTTATCTCATTACGTTTCTTTCTAATTGAGGTTGAAAATTTGATGTGTAGGTTAATATTTACATATTTGACGTACACAAGGGAGCATGGTGTGAATTTGATGCTCTATAAACTGGGGATTGGCTTTCTATTGTGAACTATTTATCCTTTGTGCTTGGTTCCCTTAAAAGGGTTTATGTAAAATTTTTGTGGCATCAGATCAGAAGCTTTTTGATGTCTTTTGTATGAATTGTTTACTTTGATCGTGGAGATTAGTTGATCCATACAGCGGCTTATGTTTTCAAATATGGAATAATATTTCTGCAAATCGTTATTTATTCAGTGGTTATTAAGCTGTTGATATTGTGAAGATTGTAAATTGAACCAATTAATGAGGATGATCATGGAGCTCCTAACAAGATCGACACTTCAGAAGCTTTGCGGAGATAAAGTGAAAATATGTCTGATAATATTCTGAATTTCAACGGAACGGGCTAGCAAATATTTGATCATTAAGTTAATGGAAAATCTGGAAATAGTAAAGTAATATTTCAATTTGGAAAATCTTTCCTTCTCTAAAGGCCTTATCTGTTCAAATTACTTTTAGTTATTTTCAAAAAGATTGAAGTTTTATTAAAACAAGAAGTTTAAAATATTAAGAAATGTTCAGAAAAAGTACAGAGAAGTTAAGAATAGTTCATATTCATTAAGAACGATAAGTTTGAGAAAAATAAGTAGAATGGAACATAGTATGTATGCATAAGTTGATTTATGAAATAGCAATGCAAATTACAAAATAAATTAAACAAAAATTTGTTCGTGCGAGTTGAGATCTGGTTTATATACTTTGGAGGGAAGAGATAGAGGAGGTAAGAACTAAACTTCAATCTCAATGTTTGGAGGTGGATGTTTGACCAATAAAGGGGTGTTAGATCACAATTTTTGGAGTAACTTTAGTAGGTATTTGAGTGTTGTTTGGATCAGAGTGGTTTGAATATATCCTGCGTATTTGAGAATTTTGATCAAACTGCAGTTTGCGGTTTAGGTCTAGTTTGAATATTTTTCAAATTAAACTACATCACAAACTACAAGATTAATGCACTTTATAGTTCAAATGGCATAATAAATCGTTTAAGATGAATTAAAATTTTCGGTTTTTTCACCATATACCCCCGACAAATTGGAAAATTCATCATATACTCTCAATGTTTCAGTAATTCACCATATATCCCCGAGTTTTCAAACTGTGCACCATGTACCTTTTTGCTAACGGATGTTAACTCGCCGTTAGTTTTATTTACGATTTTGCCACCATTAACCCCTAACCCTAACCCTAATGCCCAATTAACCTAAGCCCCAAACACTAACCCTAACAAGTTACCCTCCCCCACCATCCCTCCACCCCCGCCCCCCCCTCCCTCCGCCATCCTCCCCGCAGCCCCATCACCCCTTCCCTTCCCCCACCCCCTACCCCTCCCCGTCGATTTCCCGCCCTCCCCCTCCCCTCCCCAACCCGGGTAGAATCCGAATATCCGACCCTTCTCTCTCCTTTGACCATCCTTACCGGCCAAATCGAATCGACCCTTCTCTCTCCTTTGACCATCCTTACCCACCCACCAAAGCCATTTTCATACCCGTCAAAGATCGCTCTAAACCCGACCTCCTCCCCTCCTCTGTTTTCGTCGCCCAAAATCGAACTCCCTCCCCTCTGTTTCGAATTTCGGGCTACGAGGGAGGGGAGTTTCGAATTTCGTGGGGATTTCGACGGTGAACGAAGAGGGGGTATGGGATTTCGACGGTGAACGAAGAGGGGGTGGGGGATTTCAACGGTGAACGAAGAGGGGGTGGGGGAGATCGACGGGGGAAGGGGAAAGGGAAGGGGAAGGGGAAGGGGGAGATCGACGGGGAAGGGGAGGGGGAGGGCAATGGGGCGGGCGGCGATGGAGGGGGAGAGGGTGGAGGAGGGGCGGTGGTGGAGTGGATGGTAGGGGGGGGGGGGGTGGGTGGGGTGGAGGGGATGGGGAGGGGTGGTGGGCGTGGTGGGTTAGGGTTTGGGGGAGGGGAGGATGGATTAGGGTTTAGGATTAGGGTTATAATTAGGGTTAGGGTTAGGTTTAGGGTATTAGGATTTTAGGGTTAGTGGTTAATGGTGGCAAAATCGTAAATAAAGGTAACAGTGAGTTAACGACAGTTAGCAAAAGGGTATTGGTGAACGTTTTCGAATACTCAGGGGTATATGGTTAACATTTGTAACATTGAGGGTATACGGTGAATTTTTCAATTTGTCGTGGGTATATGGTGAAATAACCGTAAATTATTTTACAAATAGAGTGCCATAAGTATAGCTATTTTTTGTTTCATGTTATTTGGATTTTGTTATCTTACTTGAGAGCCACATGAATTTTAGTTGATTTTTCTATGTTTTTTTCAGCAAAGAAACACTTCTCACATATTTAAAATATGGTTTATCCATGCCACACCAAACTTTGTGTTGTGCGGTTTTGTTAGGTATGAAAAAATAACAAACCTTTTCTTTTTTCTTCCTAATTTGGTTTAAGTTAGGTCTCAAGTCATACCAAATTAACACGCACGCGTTCCACACCTTCAGTATAAGTTAAAAGTAGTCCTGGATGGTGTTGGTGCAAAATCAGTTGGTTGACTTTGCAAACAAGTCACTGCACACCCAGTAGTTTGATACTAAATGTCTTGGGAGACTTAGCCCCTAAGGGTTACCGGTTTTAAGTAGATAAAACCTTGCTAACGTACTTTGTTGCAATTTAATTTAGTATTAAACTACAACGCCTAATAAATTCAGGCGAAATGCAATAAATTGAGCAAGCAATAATTAATCTATTAATTAAAGCACAACATTCCCATACATGCCACAAACTTTAAGAAAAAAATTTACAACACATAGGGGGATAAGGCAGGCTGGACAACTAAAGGGAAGACACGAAGGCAGTTACCTCCATGGTTCCTTGCTTCAATCGGAGAATTACAGAACCCATCGCCAGAACATGTTCTACGTCTAAGGAACTAAACTATAACCCCAGAAAGGGGTTGGCTAAGCTAGAGCTAGAGTTAGGCTATGCTAAAAAAAGAGTAATTGCAAGTTGTTTGTGTGTTTTTTGCTTGATGATCATTCTTCTATTTATAGAGAAAAATGGCATGTAACTTCCGTGCTTGCTTGGAGGGAAAACATTTAAATCATCTTTTATTCAAATCTCAACCATCTTCTGGGGCCGAATAACCGTAGCCTTGCACGTTCTTCCTTACGTGGATTTGTCTAATGATCGCTCTTTAACCGCCTGCACGTTCATCGGTCTTGACTTTCATCTGCTGATGGTTTTGATGGTTTCCTCTATAGACTTTGACTTATATTGCCTTTATCCAATGGGCTTTGTTGGGCCTTCATATTGGGACGAAATCAAACCTTTTGAGGTCTAATACAATGTACCATAATAAATGTTGCTGGACATCTAAAAATGGTGGTAACAAATTGCCCCCCTGATTTGTGGAGTGATGGACTCAGCATCGACAAATTATAACACTACAAGAAAATGCTAAAACAACGACTGCTTCACAACGACGGTTGGTAAACGGTCGTTATTTTTTACTGCAGCGACTGCTTTAAGCCGACGGTAATCACCAACTGCTTTTAAAGTATATAACGACGGTTATACGGTCGCTGAATAACAACGACGGTTTAAAACCGTCGTTGTTTTTATTATTTTAAATTATTTATTTTTTTAACTTTAGGCGACGGAATTAAACGGTCGTTGAATAAAAAGGAGTTAAAATAAACTCGGGCCTCTTTGTTGTTTTTCAGTCGTTCATTTTCAAAACTCATTTTCCAAACACAAAAGGGAGAGGAGGGCGCGCGAATTGAAGGCCAAGGTCAGACCTCCACCTTCCTCCAACGACCGACGACAGCCCATTTTCGCTCTCCTTGCCGCCGGTAATTCCTGAAGGTTCGTGTTTTTTTTTTTTTGGTTACTCATCAAACCCTAAAAATGGGGTTTTTGGGATATAGGTTATAAACACCAAGTTCGTCGGTCGTCCTCGCTGCCGGTAATACCTCAATTCGACAATTCACTTGTAATCTTCAAGTTCGACTACTATTCCAGGTACTTAATTGAATTTGTTGTTTGAATTTTCAGTTTTATATTTGAGTTAGAACTTTGTTTGATTTTGGTTTTATCGTTTTTCATTGGTGAATTTGAAGAAATTTAGATTTTGGGGGTTCAGTTGAAGTTACTGAAACCCTAGATGTGCCAGTGATTGTAGTATGTTATTTGAATTTTGCGCTGCCGATGTGTATATACATATATTTTTCCTTTGATGTTTCTAGTACGAAATTGAGGTTTTATGTGAAGTATGATTCATTTTGTAATTGTGAGTGTTTTGGATGCAAAGTATGTTTATCGGGGATGCGAACTTGAGCTTGATTTGTTGCTCATATGAAGTTTTTCAGCAAAAAATTTAGACAACACTGGCTGGTCATCATCTGAGATCAGTTGAAGATTCCAGAAGCAAGAAGAGGATGGAAATTAGTTTCGTCATTCTTTTGACTTACAATGAAATCAAGGACACTGCTTTTGATACATTAACAAATTGTTGAAAGGTTTGATCAACTAAGGTTCTAAAAAGAATTTGTTCTGTTTGTGGTTGATCTTGGAGATTGAGTCTTGAAGTCACATGCTTTAGATTATGGTTTGATCAAACTTTTCATCACTAAAAATTACCTTTTCCTCTTTCTGTATTTCTATTGTTTTTCTTAGTCAAAATAATTGAAGTATGAAGGATTCACATAATGATTTCGTTACTGTGAGGTTTGAATAGGGTTTTGGTGGAAAGGTTTAGAGTTAGATTGTGGATTGTTTGTATACTTACGTGAATATGAATTAAAGGATTCGTAGAGCAGATTCCATGATTTTGGTGAAGTTGAGGAACTTGTAAATTTATTTTATATGTAGACTCATGCATTTGAGTAGAAAGTTGATTATAAACCCTTCCCCTTCTAGACTGTGGATTGTTTGTATACTGCCTGCTCTTATCACTTCATTGGATAAGAAAGTTATTATCACTTCATTGGTTAAAGTATGCATGCTTGCTCTTAATTTGAACATCTATGTGCAGCATGGAGTCCCAGCATGGTGGTCGGGATAGCTTAGTTGGAAGCCAAGGTCGTGAGAATTTGATTCCCATGGAGCTTTTTCAGTAACCAGAACCACAAGAAAGGCAGATCCCTATCTCAGAGACATAGGGAGATGATTCACAGGCACGTGACTTTGTTAACCACATACCGGAGACTCCGAACAGTCATATGGAGGAAGGTGAAGGGTCGAACCGTGCAAAAAAAAAAAGGTTTTAAGCCCTACTGGATTGTGGTAAGTTTGTAAGCTAATATATGCTTCATGATGTTTGTATCAAATGATATTCACAATTCACGTGTTTGTTTGGTTTTCATTTCAAGTTTGATGATAACAAGGTTAGTGGGTCCATCACTAACATTTTCCAGGGCCATTTCCGACAACCTTGGTTCAATTACAGTGAGGTAGACAATGCCACAAAGACGCATTGGTGGAACTCCTTCACAGTATGTATGAATCGAATTATGAAGAATGAAATTGATTATATTAGTTTATTAATAACTTGGTTTAATGTTTGATTAAAGGGTCTTTACGAATGGGCTCCTGAGTTAGATGGCCAAGTGAGGAAGGCTTACAAGATGAAAGATGCATATCGTCTGAGAGACTTGCGATATTGGGCGGTTAACAAAGCCAAAGAAAGGCCAAAATGGTTGGGGGAGACCATCTACGAGGAGATGAAGAAGAAAAGTGAAGACCCCACGTTTCGGGAAAAATCTGAAACGGCGAAAAAGAACCGCAGAGGTGGCTCACTATCTAATCCAATTGAGCCGTCACACTTTCAGGGTTCTATTTCGGCGGCGCAGCATGCTAAAAAGATGGTAAAAATGTTCCATATCTACTATTTAGTTTAAATTATTACATGACATTTTCGGTATAAGTAAAAAACTAAGCCTTTGTTCAACAATGTGTACAGGCAAAGAGTAGAGGAGGAGTACTTCCTACCGCTCCCGAGTTGTTCTTGAAGACTCATTTCAAGACTGTTCCAGGAAAAGGAGAAATACTAGCAAACAAGAAAGCAAAGGAAATCTCGGTACATACTTCTAAACATACTTAGAACCATGTTAGAACCAAATATAGGCAATTTTAGCCCATTTTAGGCCATTTTAGTTCCAAATGAATGAATATGAGTAGTTTAAAGTTAGTTTAAGTTATAAACATCTCAAATATCATGTATATAGTTTGTTTGATGTGTTTAATAGTAGTTTTGATTGAAAATACCAAATATAGGCAAGTTAGAACCAAATATAGGTCATTTTTGCCCATTTTAGGCCATTTTAGTTCCAAATGAATGAATATGAGTAGTTTGAAGTTAGTTTAAGATATAAACACCTCAAATATCATGTATATATAGTTTGTTTGATGTGTTTAATAGTAGTTTTGATTGAAAATACAAAATATAGGCAAGTTAGAACCAAATATAGGCCATTTTAGCCCATTTTAGGCCATTTTAGTTCCAAATGAATGAATATGAGTAGTTTGAAGTTATTTCAAGTTACAAACACCTCAAACATCATGTATATAGTTTGTTTGATGAGTTTAATAGTAGTTTTGATTGAAAATACAAAATATAGGCAAGTTAAAACCAAATATAGGTCATTTTAGCCCATTTTAGGCCATTTTAGTTCCAAATGAATGAATATGAGTAGTTTGAAATTAGTTTAAGTTATAAACACCTCAAATATCATGTATATAGTTTGTTTGATGTGTTTAATAGTAGTTTTGATTGAAAATACAAAATATAGGCAAGTTAGAACCAAATATAGGTCATTTTAGCCCATTTTAGGCCATTTTAGTTCCAAATGAATGAATATGAGTAGTTTGAAGTTAGTTTAAGTTATAAACACCTCAAACATTATGTATATAGTTTGTTTGATGAGTTTAATAGTAGTTTTGATTTAAAATACAAAATATAGGCAAGTTAGAACCAAATATAGGTCTTTTTAGCCCATTTTAGGCCATTTTAGTTCCAAATGAATGAATATGAGTAGTTTGAAGTTAGTTTAAGTTATAAACACCTCAAACATCATGTAAATAGTTTGTTTTATGTGTTTAATAGTAGTTTTGATTGAAAATACAAAATATGGGCAAGTTAGAATGCAAATATTGTTTGTTTGGTGTGTCACATAGTTGTTTTTACTTGAAAATTCATGAATATGAGTACATTATTTAACCAAATGCAGGAGACATACAAAAAGAAGCCGGATGATTGTACCACTCAAGGGTCACAGCTGAACCCTGATTTGTTGTATTGGGAGACAGTTGGTGGGAGGAACAGAGGAAAAGTTCAGGGTTTGGGTCAGGGAGATCATTTGTACTACAACTCTTCATCTGGGCGAGGAGATGGCTCTTCACAACCATATGAGCCATCCATTTTTTCTCAGCTTGAGGCACAGGTGGAGGCAAAGGTCGCTGCGCGGATGGAAGAGGTTGAGGCAAGGATCGCAGCACGGATGGAAGAGTCAAACCGGGCCCTCATGCAAGAAATGATATGGAACATGTCTGGTTTCGGCCACACGTTCTCAGGTTGCAACACAGGCCCCCCTCCACAACGCAGACCAGAAGATGACCCAGAGTTTGGTGGTGGCAGTAGTGCTACATAGACACCCGTGACATTGTAGTCTGTTTGGTTTTGGCAAGTAGGTAACTAACTTATAGTTTCTATATAGTTAGTCTAACTATATGCATTTAGTGTATATTTTTTTGGTTTTGGCAACTAGGTAGATGTGTCGGTATATTTTTTTGGAACCCGACTTCTAATTTATTTCCCGACACCGAGATTTATTTTGGGTACATATATTTAATCTAGGTAGTTTGTCTAACTATAGGCATTTAGTGTCTATATTGATCGGCATCTAGCTTATAAGTTTCTAGATTTGTTGATATATATTTTTGTAGAACCCGACTTATACTTTATCTCCCAACACCGGGATCTATTTTGTGTACATAATTTTAATCTATTTCATGTAATTATATAAGTATCTACGCAAATTGTAATATATATCAAAATTGCATATTTTTGTGGCTGAAAATATTGAATGCGATGGAGGCGATGGAGCAGGAACAGGTTTAGTGTAGTATATTTAGGTATATGTTTAATTATAATTTGGAACATTAATATCTAAATTATCGTAATTTTGAAGAACAAAGACGGCTAGGCAGTCGCTGTAAACGAATGGGATGCTGCTATGGATTAAAAAAATAACGACTGTTTGAGATAATTAGCGACGGTTTTAAACCGGCGTTGAGTCAACGTCTATTTTAAGCCGTCGTTGAATCAACGACTGTTTTAAGCCGTCGTTGAATCAACGACTGCTCAAAACAGTAGGTAAAATTATTTCAATGACGGTTTTCTAAACGGCCGCTGAATGGTTAAAAAACCGTTGTTGAAATCAACACCGACGGCCTGGCGGTCGTTGATTCCTAAATCAGCGACCATCGTTTCAACGACGGTCGGTCAACGACCGTTGACCGTCGTTGACTTTATCAGCGACGGCTTTAGCTAAATCAACGACGGTTGGTGAAACGGTCGTTATTTTTTTACTGCAGCGAATGCTTTAAGCCGTCGGTAATCACCGACTACTTTTAAAGTATATAACGACGGTTACACGGTCGCTGAATAACAATGACCGTTTAAAACCGTCGTTATTTTTACTATTTTAAATTATATATATTTTTAACTTTAGGCGACGGTATTAAACGGTCGTTGAATAAAAAGGAGTTAAAATAAACTCGGGCCTCTTTGTTGTTTTTCAGTCGTTCATTTTCAAAACTCATTTTCAAAACACAAAAGGGAGAGGAGGGCGCGCGAATTGAAGGCCAAGGTCATACCTCCACCTTCCTTCGACGACCGGAGACAGCCCATTTTCGCACTCCTTGCCGCCGGTAATTCCTGAAGGTTCGTGTTTTATTTATTTTTTTTGGTTACTCATCAAACCCTAAAAATGGGGTTTTTGGGATATAGGTTATAAACACCAAGTTCGCCGATCGTCCTCGCCGCCGGTAATACCTCAATTCGACAATTCACTTGTAATCTTCAAGTTCGACTACTATTTCAGGTACTTAATTGAATTTGTTGTTTGAATTTTCAGTTTTTATATTTGAGTTAGAACTTTGTTTGATTTTGGTTTTATCGTTTTTCATTGGTGAATTTGAAGAAATTTAAATTTTGGGGGTTCAGTTAAAGTTACTGAAACCCTAGATGTGCCAATAATTGTAGTATGTTATTTGAATTTTGCGCTGCCGATGTGTATATACATATATTTTTCCTTTGATGTTTCTAGTGCGAAATTGAGGTTTTATGTGAAGTATGATTCATTTTGTAATTGTGAGTGTTTTGGATGCAAAGTCTGTTTATCGAGGATGCGAACTTGAGCTTGATTTGTTGCTCATATGAAGTTTTTCAGCAAAAAATTTAGACAACACTGGCTGGTCATCATCTGAGATCAGTTGAAGATTCCAGAAGCAAGAAGAGGATGGAAATTAGTTTCGTCATTCTTTTGACTTACAATGAAATCAAGGGCACTGATTTTGATACATTAACAAATTGTTATAAGGTTTGATCAACTAAGGTTCTAAAAAGAATTTGTTCCGTTTGTGGTTGATCTTGGAGATTGAGTCTTGAAGTCACATGCTTTAGATTATGGTTTGATCAAACTTTTCATCACTAAAAATTACCTTTTCCTCTTTCTGTATTTCTATTGCTTTTCTTAGTCAGAATAATTGAAGTATGAAGGATTCACATAATGATTTCGTTACTGCGAGGTTTGAATAGGGTTTTGGTGGAAAGGTTTAGAGTTAGACTGTGGATTGTTTGTATACTTACGTGAATATGAATTAAAGGATTCGTAGAGCAGATTCCATGATTTCGGTGAAGTTGAGGAACTTGTAAATTTATTTTATATGTAGACTCATGCATTTGAGTAGAAAGTTGACTATAAACCCTTCCCCTTCTAGACTGTGGATTGTTTGTATACTGCCTGCTCTTATCACTTCATTGGATAAGAAAGTTATTATCACTTCATTGGTTAAGGTACGCATGCTTGCTCTTAATTTGAACATCTATGTGCAGCATGGAGTCCCAGCATGGTGGTCGAGATAGCTTAGTTGGAAGCCAAGGTCGTGAGAACTTGATTCCCATTGAGCTTTTTCAGTAACTAGAACCACAAGAAAGGCAGATCCCTATCTCAGAGACATAGGGAGATGATTCACAGGCACGTGACTTTGTTAACCACGTACCGGAGACTCCGAACAGTCATATGGAGGAAGGTGAAGGGTCGATTCGTGCAAAAAAAAAAGGTTTTAAGCCCTACTGGATTGTGGTAAGTTTGTAAGCTAATATATGTTTCATGATATTTGTATCAAATGATATTCACAATTCATGTGTTTGTTTGGTTTTCATTTCAGGTTTGATGATAACAAGGTTAGTGGGTCCATCACTAACATTTTCCAGGGCCATTTCCGACAACCTTGGTTCAATTACAGTGAGGTAGACAATGCCACAAAGACGCATTGGTGGAACTCCTTCACAGTATGTATGAATCGAATTATGAAGAATGAAATTGATTATATTAGTTTATTAATAACTTGGTTTAATGTTTGATTAAAGGGTCTTTACGAATGGGCCCCTGAGTTAGATGGCCAAGTGAGGAAGGCTTACAAGATGAAAGATGCATATCGTCTGAGAGACTTGTGATATTGGGCGGTTAACAAAGCCAAAGAAAGGCCAAAATGGTTGGGGGAGACCATCTACGAGGAGATGAAGAAGAAAAGTGAAGACCCCACGTTTCGGGAAAAATCTGAAACGGCGAAAAAGAACCGCAGAGGTGGCTCACTGTCTAATCCAATTAAGCCGTCACACTTTCAGGGTTCTATTTCGGCGGCGCAGCATGCTAAAAAGATGGTAAAAATATTCCATATCTACTATTTAGTTTAGATTATTACATGACATTTTCGGTATAAGTAAAAAACTAAGCCTTTGTTCAACAATGTGTACAGGCAAAGAGTAGAGGAGGAGTACTTCCTACCGCTCCCGAGTTGTTCTTGAAGACTCATTTCAAGACTGTTCCAGGAAAAGGAGAAATACTAGGAAACAAGAAAGCAAAGGAAATCTCGGTACATACTTCTAAACATTCTTAGAACCATGTTAGAACCAAATATAGGCAATTTTAGCCCATTTTAGGCCATTTTAGTTCCAAATGAATGAATATGAGTAGTTTAAAGTTAGTTTAAGTTATAAACATCTCAAATATCATGTATATAGTTTGTTTTATGTGTTTAATAGTAGTTTTGATTGAAAATACCAAATATAGGCAAGTTAGAACCAAATATAGGTCATTTTTGCTCATTTTAGGCCATTTTAGTTCCAAATGAATGAATATGAGTAGTTTGAAGTTAGTTTAAGTTATAAATACCTCAAACATTATGTATATAGTTTGTTTGATGAGTTTAATAGTAGTTTTGATTTAAAATACAAAATATAGGCAAGTTAAAACCAAATATAGGTCATTTTAGCCCATTTTAGGCCATTTTAGTCCCAAATGAATGAATATGAGTAGTTTGAAGTTAGTTTAAGTTATAAACACCTCAAACATCATGTAAATAGTTTGCTTTATGTGTTTAATAGTAGTTTTGGTTGAAAATATAAAATATGGGCAAGTTAGAATGCAAATATTGTTTGTTTGGTGTGTCACATAGTTGTTTTTACTTGAAAATTCATGAATATGAGTACATTATTTAACCAAATGCAGGAGACATACAAAAAGAAGCTGGATGATTTTATCACTCAAGGGTCACAGCCGAACCCTAATTTGTTGTATTGGGAGACAGTTGGTGGGAGGAACAGAGAAAAAGTTTAGGGTTTGGGTCAGGGAGATCATTTGTACTACAACTCTTCATCTGGGCGAGAAGATGGCTCTTCACAACCATATGAGCCATCCATTTTTTCTCAGCTTGAGGCACAGGTGGAGGCAAAGGTCGCTGCGCGGATAGAAGAGGTTGAGGCAAGTATCGCAGCACGGATGGAAGAGTCAAACCGGGCCCTCATGCAGGAAATGATGAGGAACATGTCTGGTTTCGGCCACATGTTCTCAGGTTGCAACACAGGGCCCCCTCCATAACGCAGACCAGAAGATGACCCAGGGTTTGGTGGTGGCAGTAGTGTTACAGAGATACCCGTGACATTGTAGTTTGTTTGGTTTTGGCAAGTAGGTAACTAACTTATAGTTTCTATATAGTTAGTCTAACTATATGCATTTAGTGTATATTGTTTTGGTTTTGGCAACTAGGTAGATGTGTCGGTATATTTTTTTGGAACCCGACTTCTACTTTATTTCCCGACACCGAGATTTATTTTGGGTACATATATTTAATCTAGGTAGTTTGTCAAACTATAGGCATTTAGTGTTTATATTGATCGGCATCTAGCTTATAAGTTTCTAGATTTGTCGATATATATTTTTGTAGAACCCGACTTATACTTTATCTCCCGACACCAGAATCTATTTTGTGTACATAATTTTAATCTATTTCATGTAATTATATAAGTATCTACGCAAATTGTAATATATATCAAAATTGCATATTTTTGTGGCTGAAAATATTGAATGCGATGGAGGCGATGGAGCAGGAACAGGTTTAGTGTAGTATATTTAGGTATAGGTTTAATTATAATTTGGAACATTAATATCTAAATTATCGTAATTTTAAAGAACAAAGACGGCTAGGCAGTCGCTGTAAACGAATGGGATGCTGCTATGGATTAAAAAAATAACGACTGTTTGAGATAATTAGCGACGGTTTTAAACCGGCGTTGAGTCAACGTCTGTTTTAAGCCGTCGTTGAATCAACGACTGCTCAAAACAGTAGGTAAAATTATTTCAACGACGGTTTTCTAAACGGCCGCTGAATGGTTAAAAGACAGTCGTTGAAATCAACACCGACGGCCTGGCGGTCGTTGATTCCTAAATCAGCGACCATCGTTTCAACGGCGGTCGGTCAACGTCCGTTGACCGTCGTTGACTTTATCAGCGACAGCTTTAGCTAAATCAACGACGGCTTTTAGCGATCGTTGATATCGCCTTTTCTTGTAGTGATAAGCAGAAGAGGACTTTTAATGGTTGTAGCCAATGTCATCCAGTAGTATTCTGAATGTGACTTCCTCCATCATTCTAAGGTGATCGATGAACTTTCTCTTAGGATGACTAAATTTGGTTGAGAAGAATAACCTTTCGTGTATTCCTTCACCTTTCTTTCTAGCCATTGTGAAATCCATTAAGAAATTTTCCTCAAGATGTGGATTTGTAGGGTTATTTGGAGATAACCAACAAGGACTTACATCATAGGTCATGAGATCGTACCAAATTTGACATGCACATTTGTATTGTACTACATCTCTTGATGATGACCCATCCACCAATCTATATACTTTTATTTCTTTGTAGTTCCTTTGACAAAGAGCCTCTTTAGATATCTCCAAGGCATGTTAGGTTTCTATATTTCATCCTTAATAAGTTCGCCCCACGATTTGCAAACCAGAAGAGATGTAACCTGATCATTCCTTTCAAGTTTAGGAAATATCCATTTTTGTACGAGGTTTAAATTGGACCCTATTTGGAAGGTCTTAGATCCTATTTTATTTTCCGGATCCTGCTGTATAATAGGATTATCTCCGAAATATTTTTGGATGGAAGAAACCCATTTGGTGGATTCATTCTTGATAAATTTTTCTTTATCTCCAGATATGACATTTAATGCCTTGTGATGATTTGGGCATTTTGATGGATATGGCATATGTTCTGGAGCAGATTGACGAAAAATGGGAGTATATGTGCAATCCATTTTAATCTAAAGTTCTGAATCTTTTAGAAATCACACATATATATAGCACTTTGATGCCTTAACCGTCCGACAATTCTCCTTAACTGCTTAATTTCATGGGACCAGGTTTTCAAGGAGAATGAGTATTAACTGGACATGTGTTTGTTTTTTATTTCACTTTGGTGAACCAAAAACTTACGTTAAAGCAATTAAATCATTGAATCTATATAGAAATATATCTAACAAGATTACCATTTTGAGGTAACTTCATGAACATTGATATAATGATTCATCTTTATGAAGATAAGATCATTAATTACATTTTAATTAAAAATGATTGGGTCTAGAGACAACATTTGGAAGTAATTCCTACATACTATCTCTGCCGTAGCATTATATTCGTTGGCTTCCAACTCACTCCCTGCACTATTCTTGATGGTTGCAAAGTAGTAATCTTCCCTAGGGGAGTTGTTGAACCTTGCCTTGAAGATGATCCTGTGATAGCTACTGTCCCAGGCGTATCTTCTGTCAATCATAGCAATATATATCCAAGGTAGGAAACATTCTTGGGCTAAAACCTGCCATAAATTGCAGACGCACTTGAGAAGTACTATCCTCCCTTGACTTTCGTCTTGGCCCTCTTCTATCCTCACCACTTTGAGGAAGGTCTGAGTGCAGGAAAGAGTTAGACTCTCAGCGTAGACCCAATTCATCCTTTGAGGCCTTGGGAAGTTTAAGATAGTGGAAACCTCCTTGCCCCACTTCTTACAAACTGTTAGCAGTTTGTTTAGTGACTTCCCATCTAATTTGGGCCATATGTGGGTGGACAGGAGATCGATATTCGTACCGACCTTTGTAGCGCTTGATTCCACTAGCCCAGGATCATCTGGCCCCATCACAGGTGCATCGCCAAAGATGTGCGCCATTTGCTCTACCCATCTAGCCCTCTCATTTGTGATGAAGGCTTCTTTGTCTTCCTCTATGATATTGAGGGCGAAGCGATGATCATCAAACTCGGCTGCCAAGTTTGCATATCCTTCGTAGTCCATTTTAATTTTTTAAAATGAAAATGTGATGGTGGGATGCTATGGCCAAATCCCTTTAAATAACCAAGTCATTTATTCAACGACTATTTTCATCATAACTTCTAGGATCAGTGAGTAATTGAGTACTTTGACCTCTTTTTTCGAGAAGTTTATGGACTTTTAATTGATTATTACTCATTTTAAGGTTACCAATTTGTTGATAAGTCTTAAAATTAATATGTCACTTTTTAGGCATTTGGGTCTAAAATTACTTTCTTAGGTTTATCATTCATTTTATGAACAACAACTAAGTCTGCAATTGGTGCATAATATGGAAATATATTATACATTGATAAGATAAGATTTGTTTCATAAATGAAGTAAATCATGAAAGACAGTTATCAATGACATTAAAGCTAAGTACATAGTTTATTAATGAAGATTTAAACTTAGTACTATGACTAGGATTACTAACTGATGGTGATTTGTGGTTCCTCATGTTCATCCATATCAGGATCATCATCATTAGAGTAATCATCATCTAATAACATAGGAATGCCTCTTCCTAATAAGTGCTATTGCCATAAAAGACATGTACATTTGTACTGTATGAGTTTTTTGAAACTCATATTCTCGTCCACTTGGACTACCCTATACTTTCTGGTGAACACGCCCAAACTGCTTTCACATATTATGGACCTGTGATATTTCAGTGCAAGTTCCGGAGGAAAATGTTGTTTTACAATGCCTTCTCCCCATGCCTTGCAAACGCTTAGGAATTTAAATAAATCTCCCTTTTTCATTTTCGGCCATAGATTTAGTGCTAGGAAGTCTATATCACTTCCCATTATGGTTGCACTAGGCCTTTGCTCCGTGAGATCCCCAGATTGGACCTTTGGGTCCTTTCCAAAGAATCTTATGATTTTGAGTTGCCATTTTTTCATCTCTTCTTCTCTAAACTCCTCCCAATCCTCTTGTGTGATGTCCTTATTGAACCGATGCCTCCAACATTCACCGGGATATGGTAGGGGAGCAATTTGTTGATTAGTCATGTTCACGGACCTTGGGGTTTTGTGAAGGTAGAGTAAAGATATTGTGGGTGAAAAATTCTTAAAGTTAAGGTAGCATATTTATAATATGATCACCATAACCGTTGTCCCTATTTGTTAGGGGTTTATGAAGCGATTGGTATTATCTTTTTAGATAATTATGTCACGTTATATTTTTATAACGGATTTTAATCTCTTCAAGTTATTTGATAACTGACTTTAAGGCATGGCCTTAGTGGGTAAGTTTACCCATTAACTCTTCAATGTGTCATGTCACTAATAGGAGTTGGCCATTAGTGGCGTGTGAAGTTAGATAGCAATTATTACTTTTTGAAGTAACTTCCTTCCATGTTATAATATTTTCTCAGCGTTAGCGTCCCAAGAGTCACTTTATTTCTTTTCTATTTAGTCTTAACCGTGGATTTTGCATTATTTGATTTGACATTTATTTTTTAATAACATAATATAATCTAATTCTCACAATTTTGATTGGGCAGAACAATGCAAAAAATATATAAAATAAAAGAAACTTGGACTGAATTGAGACTTAATTGAGGAATTTTAATTTAAAAGGGAAATTTACAACCTAGATTAAAAAAAATTTATCTTAGGATAAAAATTTACAAAATTTGTTTAGAATTTTAGAATTCTAAACTATAGGCCTATGTCTAATCTCTTGGAGACCGTGGCTTGTCGCCATCAGAATCTTCATCTTCCTCATCATCTCCAGCGATAGCGTCGCTGGAGTCATCGCCAAGAGGATAGAAAAAACGTTCCTCTCTAGCGAAGGGTTCTTCGAGGATATCCTCTTCGTCGACCCTATCCGCTTGGCGGCGGGCTCGTCGTGATCTTCATCCTCATCCTCATCATCATCATCAGATTTATCTGAGGATGGAGGAATACCGTCCTCGTCTTCTTCTCCCTCTTTTTCATCCTCTTCCTCTTCTCTCTCCTCCGGTATTTTTGGAGGAGGGAGGAAGGGATGGTCAACCTCTTGTGGATTGACTTCTTGAACCCCTGTGACACAGGATTCGGCGGATGGCTGAGGCGCATCCATGTCTGGCGAAGAAGACTTTTTGAGAAGGTTGGGAGATGAAAGGGTTTTTTAGGGATGTTGTTTCAAGAGATGAATAGTGTGAAGATTTCCTTATACTTGCCCTTTTTATAAAGAGATTTTACTGTCTCTTGAAAAACGGAAAGTTACGCCCTTTGGAAATGGGCTCTTGAGTAACTACCCCCTGGACATGGGATTTCAAGTCACGCGCCTTTTGAAAATGGGCTTTTTAGATGATTTCAGAGCCTTATATCTTAATTTGTTAAAACTAGGCTTTACCATGACCCAATTGAACATGCCCCAAAATAAAATGTATCACGCATTGTGCACGTGTTTTCTTCTTTTATTGTTTTATTTTGGTTGTCTTCTCCATCAATACCCTTTTCAAGGATTTTAGGAAAATTGGAGATCTTTCAGACAAATTTAATTCACCTTCTAAGAATTCACAACCATCACCAAATTTCAATTCATCTTTCAATTCACCATGTCTAATGAAAGAATTCGTGATGATGAAATTCGTGAAGCACTTGCCAAAAAACGTGATGCCATGCTATCTGAGGCAGCTCGTCAATTATGCAACGCCATTAGAGTAAACCTTGGGACTTATAAGTCTCAAGTAATCTGGTATGTGAACAAAAGCTCTGACTCTAATACTTCTTTGGAGGAGAGGATTGCCACTATTGGTCCTTGTTTTCCTTTCAAGATTCAAAAACCAAAGCGCCAACTTGTCTTAGAGCAACAGTGCTACCCATTCTTAGACCATATTATTTTAGAAGATAATAAGCCTAGAACGCTTCCATTTGCTCCATAATCCCTCCAACATTTGCAATGGCCTTTGACTAGCAAACCTTTTAAGGGTTGGATTTCAGGAGATGCAAGAGCATGGTTTCTGTGAATGAAACCTTTTCATGACAAATGGTCCAAGAACAAAATATTGCCCTTCTTGAGACTAGCTTCTTATGAAACCATACCTTTTGATGGGGCTATGTCTACTGCCTTGTTGGCATGTTGGGACCCTGCCATCAATTGCTTCTTGTTCCGATGGGAACCAATGACTGCGACATTAGCTGATATTGCCTTCATTACTGGGACTTCTCCAACAGGTAAATATGGAATTGAACTCCCTATCTTTCACCATGTTAAAGAACATAACCAGCTGTACAGTCAGTGTTTATCAACTTTTTGCCAAATTGCTAGTCCTTCTGCTAGTGCTAGCAAATGTGGCTTTCAGAAGTTTGTTGATTTCTTCATCAATAAGGATACTAGTAAGGAAGTTACTTCTCAACAGGAAGTATTTTTTCTTACTTTTGTTTTCTCCAAATTAATGATGTCTAGAGCTGGAGGAGTGGTAACATTATGGCTATCTTTAGCTGTTAACATCTCCTCTACTTCTGGAGAAGTAACTTTGGCTCCTGTTCTATTGGGACAACTTTATAGATGTCTTTTCAGGAGTAGAGAATCTTTCAAAGGTTTTGGAATTCATACCTCTGAATCTTCCATATTCTCTACTGACAAGGGATTTGGACCCTTATGGCTCTTGACTTGTTGGGGCCATATGTATCTACCTTGTCTAATGGTTATCAATCCTTTTTCTGCTTTTAAAGCATCTAAGGGTTCAGAGGAGGAAGATCTTTCTTTTGATCCCCTTTTGTTCCTCTCTAGTCTTGATGATTGTAGCTGTTATGGTGAAGTCAGCTTAGACGAGATTTGGCATCCAAGTTTGATTTTTTCATACTTCTTGGTTTCTAAGTCCGACCCTGGTGTCTGGAATATTTTTCCGGGTAAGATGGTTGTTTCTGTTGCAAATGAAACTTGGCGCCATCAAACAACGCCTACTTGGCTACAATCCCTGAACATCAACTCTAGTTCCTTAGGGAGTGGGAATTTTTGGAGCAGTGTTCTTAGGTCAAGGGATTTAATAGTTGTTGAGCCTGAATACTTTGGCTTTGAGGCTTATAATTCACAGCTGGTAGCTAGGCAACTTGGCCGGATTGGTCCAAACACTAGCTATTCCTTACTTCTTGACCCGCAATGATCCTTGGACTTCAAGGGGTCGTTTTGAAGAAGGTAGAGCCCTTCATAGTAGAACTCTTGGCCTTACTTCCATGTCCATTTCTCCCTGGAAATGGATTACTAAAGCTGTTCGAGGCTTCCATCTGTGGTGGGATCATGTATTCCCAAATGACTTAATGTGTTCTGATGCTTTGGCGAATTTTGAGGATCAGCTCTTCTTAGGCTGCAAGTAATTTCTTTCCTTAGTTATTTTATAACTTTTCGTGGGAGTGAATATTACTAAATCTTTTATGTGCTTTGCTTTTGACTTTTTAGCAAAAGCTGGCAAGAAGAAGCTAAGGGTGCCTGATGGCATGACAACGGAGTCTAGATATGACAAGCTCTATTGGAATACCATAGACAAAAAGGTTCCACCTCAGACCTCTTTAGAGGATGAAGATGATGCTGCTTATGATTAGGGGATCTCCTATAGAGATGTCCAGACTGTGGAGGGCATCCAAACCATGGGGCCACTGGAGCAGATTGACCCTTTTAAAAGAGCTGCAAGGAAAAGAGATTACAATTGTCTCTCTGCTTCCAAGGACACTCAACCCAAAGGGTTAGTGGAGCAACCTGAGCCTCTTAAAAAGGCTTCAAGGAAAAGAGATTATGGTTGTAGTTCTGCCTCCAAACCTTTAAGGCATTCCAGCAGGAAACGTCCTAAGTTAGAGGTTTCTTCAGAGATACCACAGTATATCATCTTCTTTGATGAAGATGATGACAAGACCATATCTCAAATTTTCAAAAGGAAACCAGAAGTTAAAGCAAGTATGAATTTGACTTTTACTTCTTTTATGAGAAGTTTCACTTTTTTGGAATTCTGATTAATTTATTCCAGGTTCCTCTGGTGCTGATGACATTGAGCCTAAGATTATCAGTGACCCTTCTTTTAAAAAGTTATCACCTTTTGGCTCTGTCAGCCATGCTTCAGGAGATGCTCCCAAGATAGATGATCCAGAGTTAGTTTTAAAGGGTGGTCCTGTTGATGAACTTGTCATCAACCATCCCACTTTGAGTGGTGCTGCCCCCCAGTTGGAAAATGTGGCTATCCTCTCTTCGGAAGGGTATGTTGCCCCCCCAGTTGGAAGGGACTGAGCATTTTCATGTGGAATCTCCTGAAGAGGACTTGCTTCATCAATTTGACGAAGATCCCTTGGAATCAAGTCCTTTATATATTGAAGTTCCAGACTCTCATGCTGCTACCACTATTGTTATAGCAATTCCTTCTATTGCTAGAAATGAAGTTCCAAAAGATGTTATCCCTTTAGAGGTCACACCTTTACGGAGCAGCAATGAACTTGTGATTACCTCTGTTTGCAAAGGTTCTTCATCAACTTCAGCGTCTACTTCAGGGATTGGTCTGCCTTTCTTCCCTCATGAATTCATTTTAGATTTCCTATGTCCTCATAATACCAGACTTCACTTTCTTGCTAACTTGGCTTCTCTTCTTTATGATGCAGAGGGAAGCATTCAAGAAGCAAGTGTGATGAAAGAGTCTGATGGAAGGAAAGAGGTTAGTCTACAGACAACTATCATTGTAAGGGATCAACCTACCTCTGCCAACAGTGATCATTCTAGTTATGGATCATCTAAGCACATAAAACAAGAAGATAAAATCTGGGACCTCTGCTTGACCTTAACCAGCAACCCTTATGATCAGGAATCTGCACAGGCTCTTAAGCAAATTTTGGAATCTTTGATTTCTCAAGGCTTTGAGTACTGGATACCTTGTCTTGATTATGTTAAGGAAACTCTTCTTCTTCAACAATGCAATGTTGAATCAAGAGTCCAACCTCCAAAATTCTCGGCTCAGAAACTTCAGGAAGAGGAGGCTTCTTTGGAAGTTCAAGCTAAATCCTTCAGAAACTTCAGCAGACAGATCCAAGATTCCTTGAGTTCTTTTGATCAGAAGCTGAAACTTCTTTCTGAGGAGAGGTAATTTTTACAAAATCGCCTGGCTGAGATTAATAAAGAGGAGATTAATATCATTAACGAGAAGTCTTCACTCCAAAGCTCTATTGATATTGAAGAGAAGAAACTACACCAAGGGCGAACAAATCTTGCTCATTTGAGGCAAGAGATGTTCAAAGATATGGCTGTACAACAAAGCTTGATTCTCCAAAAGGAAAAACTTTGTAACGCTTGGTCTACCATTAAACACCTCAGCTTAGCTGTTAGACAATGTTGGAATGTCTAATATGTAACATTATTATTAATGGGAAAAATTGATTTAATCAGTCCCAACTATGGGCGCCCTGACAAAAACAGTCCCAACTATGAATTTTTATTGTTCAGTCCCAACTTTGAGAGGTGTTTTACAATAGTAGTCCCAGCAGGTTAGAAACCTGCTACACCATGTCATTTGCCATTTTTTCTTTTTTTTTTCCTATTTTCTTCCTCCCTCCTCCTCTCCTCCGCCACCCAACCCCCTCCCCCTTCCACCCCACTACCCCCTCTCTTGCCCCGACCCACCCATCCCCCTCCCCCGAAACCCCTCCCCTTCCCCTCCACTACCCTCCCCTTCCCCCACCTCCCCTTTCCCCTCCCCCGCCACCCTTCCCCCCCGCCCCTGACCACCCATCCCTTGTCCCGCCCAACCCTCCCCCCTTCCCCGAAACACTCCCTCGCCCCCGCCACCTATCCCCTGCCCCCGAAACCAGTAAAAGGAGATAGAGAGATGAAGAGTAAATGTTATTACCTAACACCACCAGCATCACCAACAATACCAATAGCCATACTAGCAGCTAAACCAGCAAGACCACAAGCAAGGCCAGAACAAAGATGGGCATAACCATCAAATAAGTAATAAGATTTAGCTTTTGGGTTAATTCCAGTACTAATAATCACAGCAATAATCAAACCATAAATACCCAAAATTCCAGCCATAACAACTGGAACTATTTACTTCATTACAAGTTCTGGCCAAAACCCAAAACCCAGATAAATTAGCGAGAACCCAGTAAAAATATTGAGAACCCAGATCAAAAAAATTAAAAATTTAAGGGAAATTCAATCTAGATTGAACAAAAATTGAAAAAATTGAATCTAAAAGAGTGCTTACATGAGAAAACTAGGGCCTTTTGATGAGAATTGAGATGTTCCACGTAATTAGTTTGGATGAGAATTGAGTTTGGAGAATTGAGATGTTCCACGTAACCCAAATAAATTTGGTGTTGTTGCCTTGTCCACAGCTTTGGATGGCTGAACCTCCTCCAATCTCAATATGAGCTTTGTCAAAGTGCAGGCAACAACAACCCAAGGAAAAAGTCACCAGATAGCAGCAGTGATCTCAGGTTTCCTTGAGTAGCCAACGAGCCATGAACCAAGGTGGGGGGAGACATAGCAGTTTCTAGAGCTGCACTTTGAGTGGCATAAGTTCAATCGGCAAGGACCACCGGCCTTCTAGAAGAGGAGAGATGGGCGGGGGGTTGTGGAGTGGTAGGGGAGGGGATGTATGGCAGAGAGGGGAGGTGGGCGGGGAGGGGTGGAAGGAGAGGGGATGGATGGCAGAGGAGGTAGGAAGGAGGAGAGAGAATGAGGAAGAAAAAAAGATAAGAAATTAAAACAGCTAAAAAAAAACATGTTTTACCTCTTATGCAGATGACTCGTTAACCTGTACCACTATTGTAAAACACCTCTCAAAGTTGGGACTGAACAATAAAAAAACCATAGTTGAGACTGTTTTTGTCAGGGCGCCCATAGTTGGGACTGATTAAATCAATTTTTCCTTATTAATGTTGTAATTTTAATGATCCCTTGCTGTTTGAAACAATTCTGCATGTTTCTATTGAAACACAGGATCGTGTTGTTCCCATATAGATGGTGATATTTCTTTAGAAATTTTCCATTCAAGGCTCTATCTCTTATGTTGCCATCTACATCTTTTCATAGATATGCATTTCCAGACATTTTCTTATGAATGATGAAGGGACCCTGCCACTTAGGTGACCATTTCCGTAACTGTGGATCTTTGTAAGCTGCTTCTGGCAGGAACATTTTCCACACCTTATCATTCTCCTGAAATTCTTTAGGCACTACTTTTTTGTTGTAGGCCCTAACAACTTTTTCTTTTTGGATTCTCATTTTGGCTAGGGCTTCTTCCTTAGCTTCTAGAATAGTCATCTCCTGTGAATAGTCATCTCCTGATATTCCCATTTGTTGGGCTACCCTTGATGATCTTACATTCACTTCAACTGGGATCACTGAAGTATGCCCATAAACCAAGTTAAAAGGCGTAACTCCTGTTGCTTCCCTTTTAGAGGTCCTGTAGGCCCATAGGGCATTTAGCAACAACTCATCCCATTTTCTTGGGTTATTGTCTATGAGTTTTGAGATCCCTTTTACTATGATCTTATTGGTAGCTTCAGCTTGACCGTTTGCTTGAGCATAGTAAGGCGTTGAATGCAATTTATTAATCCCAAACTGGTTAAGATATTCCAGTAGATCGTGATTTCTAAAAACTGTGGCTTGATCAAAGGTTATAGTTTATGGGATTCCAAATCTTGTAAAGATTTTTTCTTCCAAGAAATTTATGACAACCTGGGTATTAAGCCTGTTGAGAGCCTGAGCCTACACCCATTTGGTGAAGTAATCAGTTAGAATGATGCAGGATTGATTTCTCCTATGGCATCCACTGCCCATCCTCTGAAGGGCCAACGCTTAATAATGTACTTAAGTTCTGAAGCGGGTGCCCTGCTGATAGGCCCAAACTTTTGACATCTTTTGCAACCTTTAGCATAGCCTATACAATCCTTTCTCATAGTAGGCCAATAGAAGCCATGTTCGTGCAACCGCCATCTCATTTTTAGGCCATTTTGATGAGCACCATATAGCCCTTGGTGAATTTCTGCCATGAGGGTTAGAGCCTCTCCAGCATCCACACATTTCAAAAGTAATCCTTCAGGATCCTTTCTATGTAATTCACCGAATTGCATGCAAAACTTAGTTGCTGTCATTTTGACTCTATTTGGCACTTTTGTCCCAGTTGGGCCTTGAGATAATGAATAATTTCGTTTCTCCAGTCCATTTCATCCCTTGATATTGATATTCTATAGACTTCCAATATATCCTCTGATCTTTTTTTATCAGGTTCAATGAGAGGTTCTAGGAGTTTCTCTTGGAGAATGATATCTTCATTTTGTGAGGGTATCTCTTCTCTAGCAGAAGCTATTTGGGACAGCTGATCTGCTACCTTGTTTTCTTCTCTAGGAACGTGTATGAAAGTGATTTCCTTAAATTGTTTAGACAATTTTTGTACTTTTCTACCATACTCCTGAGATACTAGTGATATACTTTTGAATTCCTCATTTATTTATAAATGACTTATTTAGAATCCCCATATATCTTTACTTTCTTGGCTCCCAATTCTAGCAACATATCTAATCCAATTAATAAAGCTTCATATTCAGCTCTATTGTTGGTACATGGGGCCTTTAGGGCTACTACTAGTTTAGTTGGGATCCCATCAGGAGATAGAATATATACTTCAGCTCCTACCGTTTCTCTGGTATTGGATCCATCAAAGAACAAGACCCATGGATGGATGTCCTCATCAATGTTTCCTGAGTCACAACAAGGATGGGTTGCTAAGAAATCAGCTAAAGCTTGACCTTTCACTGCCTTTTGTGGCATATATATTAGGTCGAATTGTAGTAAATGTAAACTCCATTTGCTTAGCCTTCCTTTTATAAAAGGCTGGGATTGGAGATATTACTCCCACTGTAAAGGCCATGAAATAATGTATGAGCTTGATTGATGCATCATACAAGCACAAACACCATTTTTCTGCCATGGTATACCTTTTTCTCAGTGTCATGCTGGATTCTACTTAGATAGAATATAGCCTACTCATGTCCTTTCTCATTTTCTTGAGTAAGTAGACTACCAATGGAATCTTCACAAGCAGACAGATATAACCTTAGTGGCTTTCCATTCTGCCTTGAAGGTATCAATACGGGAGGGCTTGCCAAATCTTGTTTGATTTGATCAAAAGTCATTTGATGCTCCTCGTTCCATCTAAATTCTGATTCATGTTTTAATCTTAGCAAAGGCGAAAACTTTTTAGTTTTTCCCGCTAAGTTGGCCATGAATCTTCTAACATAATTGACCTGTCCAAGGAATCTTTGCAATTCCTTCTTATTAGAAGGTGGCTTGGCTGCCAACACTGCATTTGCCTTGTTTTGGTCAATTTCCATTCCATTTTTATGAATGAGGAAGCCTAAGAAGTTACTAGCTTTAACTCCAAATGCACATTTGAGTGGATTCATTTTTAGGTGATATTCTCTCATTCTAGTGAATGACTTAATCAAATGCTCTTTATGTTTTATAAAATCATTTGACTTTACGAGGATGTCATCCACGTATACTTCCATGATCTTACCAATCATATCCTTCAAGATTGCATCCATTGTTCGTTGGTATATGGCTCCAGCATTTTTCAATCCAAATGGCATGGCCACATATTGAAACAAGCCTAATGATTTTTGGACATCTGAAGGCTGTTTTGTTACAGTCTTCATGTGCAATCCTTAACTGGTAATATCCTGCATGCCCATCCATGGAAGATATGTATTCATATCTTGATGTTGTATCTATTAGGAGATCAGCCACTGGCATGGGGTATTGATCTTTAGGCATAGCTTTGTTTAGATCTCTAAAGTCAATGCAGGTTTGTATCTTGCCATTTTTCTTAACTACTGGAACTATATTGGAGATCCAGTCAGCATATTGGCAAGGCTTTATGAACTCCGCCTTGAGCAGTTTGTTTATTTCCTCTTGTATAGGCTCTGTTAGTTCAGGCGCTAGTCTTCTAGGACTTTGGGCCACAGGCTTAAATCCTTCCTTGATAGGTAGTTTATGCTCTACTATTTTCCTATCAATGACAGGCATTTCATGGTGTTCCCAAGCAAAACAGTCCTTAAATTCTTTTAGAATTTTTATGATTTCCTGCTTTTCTTGGTTAGTGAGCAGCTTACTTATGTAAGTAACACGTGGATTTTCACTATCCCCTAAATTTACTTCCTCTAGTGGATCATGAACCTCTTTTTAATATCCTTACTTTTAGCCCATACTTTCTCATCCTCCTCTTCTAAGGATTCAGTTTCGTGTAAAGTTGAGCAACATGCATTAGAGTTTATAAGAAAATCCTCTTGGTATTTTCTAAAAACTAAATCTTTCATTACTTGATCAACAATAGGGGTAAACCCATTACAACATTCTTCTTGGTTTATAGACATAATAAACTTTTGTAAGAAAAATATAATTTAACTCTACAAACTAATGAGAGCTAAGGGTTGATCATAGTTTGGCGCCTGTTGAATATTTCACATTTTGATTGAATGTCTTCAACTTCTGGGACGCCATCAACTTCTTCAATGAGAATTGCACCTGAGTTTTCTACCTCTTGGTGAGTTTGTGACTCAAGTTGTAGAGCAACCTCAATTTTGATGGTAGGAACTGACTTTAGAGAGTCCCTAACAAAGACAGAACCAGGAGATGTAATTAGACAAACTTCCTCATCTACTTGAACCATCTCATAAGTGTCACCATTCCACAAGATCAAAACTTGGTGGAGTGATGATGGAATAGCATAATTATGATGTAACCATTCTCTTCCTAGTATGGCATTATAATGAGTACCATTTTCGACTATGAAGAAACCGGTATAAGTGGTTTTAGTTCCGACTCTTATCTTTAAGATAGCCATTCCTTCCACTTTTTCTGATAAACCAGAAAACCCAGTTATGTTGATTTGTATGTTATGCAAATCTTTTCTTGTCTTTCCTAGTTTTCTGAATACAGAGAGTGGTATAATATTAACAGTAGCTCCAGTGTCTACCAATACTTTGCCTAAACGAACTCCCTCAATACCAACATTTAGAAATAAGGCTTTAGTGTGCTTATTATTGACATCAACTGACCTAGAGATTTTATCTATGATTAATTTCTCTAGGTTAGCTTTTAGAGATGTTTTGTTAGGCACTTTTTTATGAGGTGCATTCAAATATGATGACAAGCTTCGAGAAGAAGTAATTTTAAATTTACCTGCCCTCTCTTCCTTGTCAACTTCATTTGCCCATGACGTGGTATTGGTATGGAATTCTGGTTGGTCTTCTGACTTTTTGAACTCTGTTGGTAGCATGACCACATTGCACTGCGCGTTTTCCTCCTCTCCCATCTTTGTTTGAGGCTCGCTCATCAGTGTGTCTCCATCCAGAATTAAGTCACTTTCAGAAACCAATAAGTCCAAATCCTCATATCCAAACTCTGAATCATAGTCCTCAATAAAGCCATTTACCGGCTTCTCTTTCATAAGAGAGTCGCCTCCTTGAGGCTGCTGGTCACCGTTCTTTGTAGGTGGTGTATCATATTGTTCCTTTTCCAGAGGCAACAACTTAGTAATACCAGCTTGTAGCGCCTTCTCATCAATTATGATGGTTGCTATAAGGGACTCTTGAACATTTTGAGTGCTGATTTGAGCCCTTGCTGCTGCAGCTTTTACACTTAACTCCTTCACCTTTATTGTCCTACTTTGAGGAAAGTTTTGGACATCTGATAGTGGCCAAGGCCTAACTGCTGACTTGATCTTTGACTTCCCTTGGCCCCCATGGGAATTCACCCTTCTTTTAAGAATTTTGGGTACAGGAGTTTGACTTGGCTCCCTTTCTTTCCCCTTTAAGGAAGGGCCTGAACTAGGACTGTCCTGTTTCCTTGGTCCTTGACTTCTGGATCTTTTCTAGAATGGACGCTGGTAAGCAGGCACATAGGCAGGATCATTTGGGGTGATCTGAGTTCTAACCATTTCAAAGGTTAGCCTATCTGCACATGGTGAGCACATTTCATTTCTTATAGCTTTCAACCCTTCTATCGCCCTAGTATGCAATGGGAATTTCTGAGCAACCTCTTTGTAGGTTTTAGCTCTTTCCTCAGGTATCACGGGGCTTAGAGCTGGGTTGGAATTAATAGGCACCTTAGCTTTGGCTAAGTTGGCCTTGTAGGCTTCTAGCTCCATGGCATGATGTTCCATTTCTGAGACAACTAGTCTTTTGAGACTTAACTGCCTAGTTAAGAACCCTCTGAAAACTTAAAATTGCTCTGTGGTATGCGACCCATTCATATGCCATCTGCACATATCTTCCAATCCCTCTTCATTGGCTATCTTTGGCATAACCAAGATTCCTTCGTCAAGCAATCTGTTGAAGAGTTGGTTACCTATTTCGGTAGCTTGAGATGCCTGCAAAGTGACAGTAAAAACATTATTAGTCTCTACCATACCACAAAATAGTTTAAATGGTTCGTCCATTCCAACTACATTAACATCTCCTTCATCAGGAACATGATATTTTTCTTATCAATTTCATCCTGGATTTTATTTCTAAAAACAATGCATTCAGAAGTGTCATGAGTTACTGCATCATGACATTTACAGTATTTTTTACCCTTAACTTCCTCAACAGTTCTTACTTTATGCCTTCCTACCAGTTTTATCTTTTTGTTAGATAATAACCAATCGAAAATAACATTAGATTTCTCAGCATCAAAAGTATATTTCCTCTTTTGTTCAGATTTCATATCTTTTGGCGCCAGAAATTCTTTCTTCTCTAGAGGAGCACACTTATAAAGTACTCCTTGAATGATTTTTGACACGTCCACTTCTTGTGCAGTTTCAAAGTGGAAGGGCTAGTCATTCTGAGCAAAGAAGTTGTGGTGTCTTACTGCACTTTCAGCCTGTAGGTCCCTTTCATACCTTACAGCCAATTCTGCTAATTCAACAAAATCGCCAAAGGCATGACCATCAAACCTTTTTCGAAACTGAATTAACATTCCTTCTTGAGCCATTTGTACAAATTCTCTTTCAAGGATGCTAACATGAAACCTGATCTTGACCATTTTGAATCTAGATAGGTAGTCTTCTATAGACTCTCCTAACTTATGTTGGATTCTAGCCAGATCACTTAAAGTCACTCCGGGTTCAGTACGTGCAAAATGATTTGTAAATTGCACTTGCATGTCTTGCCATGACTGAATGGAATTTGGCGGTAAGTTAGTGTACCACCAAAAAGCAGTCTCAGTAAGAGACATGGAAAACATTCTAAGTTTTAAGAAATCATTGCCAGCTGCTTCCCTACACTAACAATTGAACCTAACTAAATGCTCTTCGGCAGAAACTCTGTCATTTCCTGAGAACAAGGTAAAGTCAGGTATCTTAAACGTTCTAGGAAATGGATTGGCTCTATCAATCCATTCAGGGTAAGGTTTTTGACCTATTTGCCTCTGATTTTTCCTAGAATTATCCCCTACTAGTCTTTGGACTAGTGCCTCAACTTGTGTTGCCAATTAATCCTGATGCGTTTCTGGATATCCCATATTCTCATTCCCCATGTTTCCTGCTTGATCATGTACAAGATGAGGGTTAGGAATGAAAGGTTGGTTTTGATAACCTCCCATAGGGATCTCCTGGTGTTGCATAAAAGCGGGATTGGCTGCACCTTGCACCATTTGCGGTGGGAATGTGTGTCCATTTGTGGGCATCCTCTGCTGATAAGCACCTGTTGCTTGGGCAAATGGAGCTTGGGGTTGATTATACCCCGGAATATTCCCATAATGAGGCGTGCCAGCCACATTTAGTTGGTTAAGAGGTGCATACGCATGCGGTATACTATTGTTGTTTGTAACAAAAGTATCTTGCGTCTGTCCTCCTCGTGATGGTCCAGATTGGTATGTGTTGTCACCAACTTGTCCACCACCCACGGAAAAACGAAGGTTGGTGATGTCTTGATGCCTGGTGCCAGCCTGGCTCCACGCCCGCTGCCATTTCATTACTTCTCCTAGGGTTTTCATGATTACCCTCTCCATGGCTCAAGGGTATTGCCCTTGTTCGGTGTGCATGAGAGGAAGTTTGTGGATCGCCTGAAATAATTATATCTCTAGTTTCAGGGTGGGAGAAATGTACCCTCGGAGGGTAACCTAGTGGAGGAACATCTGGCTCTATACCAGAATTTCCCCTTGCTCTACTCAATGGGACCTCTTCTATGGCCTTAACTAGTTTCTCATTTAACTGATAGTGTTTTTCGACTAGTGGTTCTAGACGAGTAACTACTTCAGTGGCAAGAGATGTTGACATTGCCGTAAAAGTTGCACTCATAGTATAATTGATATCTACGAATATCCAATCGATCTGCCTAGACTTAATCTCTCTATTCTCTTCATTTATCCTTTGGAGGATGTATGTGAAGACCCTGGCAGACTCATGGGCTAGAGTCCTGTAATTGGAGTCAAATTGTTGTCTCTGACTCTCTCTGGCTTCTAACAGTAAATTCTTTGCTATTTTGTGAACTTTCCATACATTTGTTGTATAAGTCCACGACCAGTATTACTTGGAGATAAGCCTTCCCTTTGTGGGGTCTCTCCATTTGACTATTCATGAGTTTGGTGAATTGGTTCACCATTGTTACCATGCGCCCTAGTTTCTGGAGGGGTTGAATAACTTGTTTCCATGTTTTGGAAACTTGTTTCCTCCTGAGCAACTTCCTTATTCTTTTTAGAATGTGTATCCGGCATTTTCGTAAAAACAACCGTTTTTTCAGTTGGTTTTTCGAAAGTACGAAGAAGAAAGTTCACAATTTGCTTATGAATCTTCTTCTCCCACTCTGGTCGCCAAAAAACTTGTTGGTGCAAAATCAGTTGGTTGACTTTGCAAACAAGTCACTGCACACCCATTAGTTTGATACTGAATATCTTGGGAGACTTAGCCCCTAGGGGTTACCGGTTTTAATTAGATAAAACCTTGCTAACGTACTTTGTTGCCATTTAATATAGGATTAAACTACAACGCCTAATAAATTCAGGCGAAATGCAATAAATAGAGCAAGCAATAACTAATCTATTAATTAAAGCACAACATTCCCATACATGCCACAAACTTTAAGAAAGAATTTTACAACACATAGGGGGATAAGCTCAAGCTGGACAACTAAAGGGAAGACACGAAGGCTGTTACCTCCATGGTTTCTTGCTTCAATCGAAGAATTACATAACCCATCGCCAGAACATGTTCTACGTCTAAAGAACTAAACTATAACCCCATAAGGGGGTTGGCTAAGCTAAAGCTAGGCTACGCTAAGAAAAGAGTAATTGCAAGTTGTTTGTGTGTCTGTGTGTGTTTTTTGCTTGATGATCATTCTTCTATTTATAGAGAAACATGGCGTGTAACTTTTGTGCTTGCTTGAAGGGGAAACATTTGAATCATCTTTGATTCAAATCTCAACCATCTTTTGGCGCCGAATAACCGTAGCCTTGCACGTTCTTCTTTACGTGGATTTATCTAATGATCGCTCTTTAACCGCCTGCACGTTCATCGTTCTTGACTTTCATCTCCTGATGGTTTTGATGGTTTCCTCTATTGACTTTGACTTATATTGATTTTATCCAATGGGCTTTGTTGGGCCTTCATATTGGGACGAAATTAAACCTTTTGAGGTCTATTACAATGTACCATAATAAATGTTGCTTGACATCTAAAAATGGTGGTAACATATGGTAACCTTTAACTTTTCAAATTGTGATTTACAAATACAAAACATAGGTACTAAATGCAAATACAAATTTCTTAGATGCAACAAACTTAAATGGCATTTCATTATAAAAATATTATACTTTTTCCAATTAAAGGTAACTCAAGTGGACATTTTAGAGGTGTGTATTTCTCTACGAGCTTTGTCCCATTCAGAACCGTTCTATACAATTTTTTTTCCAGATCATTAAGAAATGTTGTATATCCATTAAAAGTAGTACATTTAATAAATAAAGTAGTATATTGGAGCCAATAACATCACACCAATAATATATATATAATCAAATCATATATTAAGTTTCTATATACTATTTTTTTTCATAAACTACTTTTTATAAAAAATATTCCATAGTTTTTGCTGAATACACCACCAATAATTATTTTAAACAAAAAAAAAGTTCAGAATGAATACTAATTTACAATTTTCTCAATTATTTACTCCCAAAAAGCTTTACTACAATGTACAACCAAGTCCACCTATAAAAGGATTCTTCATCTAACCAATCTGTTTTATCTTAAAATGTCCTAACACTACAATTAATAATACGGTTTTTTCGCCATATACCCCTGACAAATTTTTTTTTGCACCATATACCCTTTCAACTTTTGAAATTCACCACATACCTCCCACCATTCAAAAAATACATCGACTTACCCTTTTGACTAACGGTGTTAGACTTCCGTTAGTCATTAGGCCCTAATCCTCCCCTAATCCTGATTAAATAACCTAAATCAAACCCTAATCCTAACCCTAATCTCATTCACTAACTTGGGCCCTAACCCTAACCAATAACTTGGGGCCTAACCACTAACTTGGGCCCTAACCCTAACCACCCCTTACCCCACTGCACCACCACCCCTTAACCACCACCCACTCCCCTCCCCTTCCCCCGTTGACCCCCTCCCCCTCCCTTCCCCCCGCCGACCCCCTCCTCCCCTTCCCTCGTCACCACCACCTCCCTTCCCCCTTCCTTCCGCCGCGCAAACCACCCTCCCCTCTCCTTCCCCGTCGCGAACCCCCCCTCCCCTCCCCTTCCCCTTCCCCGCTGCGCGAACCCCTCTCCCCTCCCCTTCCCCCGTAGTGAACCCCCTCCCCCCCCCCCTTCCCCTTCCCTTCCCCTCGCCGCGCGAACTCCCTCCCCTCCCCTTCCCCGTTGCGCGAACCCCCATCCCCTCCCCCTTCCCTTCCCCTGTCGCGAACCCCCTCCCCTTCCCCGTAGCGAACCCCCCCCCCCCTCCCCTTCCCCTTCCCCCCTCTGCTGCGCGAACTCCCCCCTCCCCTCCCCCTCCCTCGCTGCGCGAACCCCCATCCCCTCCCCTTCCCTTCCCCTCATCGCAAACCCTCCCCCCCCCAGCCAGCCCCCCGCCACAAAGAACCCATAAAATCCAAAATCTAACTTCGAACTTCGAATCGAGCCCCATAAAATCGAACTTCAAGCCCGTAAAATCGAACGTTTGGACGTTTGGTGCGATTTTTTCCGGATCTCGAGTAGGAGAGTGATTATTTGTCATTTTACTCAAGTTTGGTGTGATTTTTGGGGTGCTTTAAGACCGATTTTTGGGCATTTTAAGTTCGAGATTTTCGAGCGTTTTTCCGGCCGTTCTTCTCCGACGAGGACCGCTAAGTTTACGGGGGGAGGGGAAATTGAGTCGTGGGATGCGGGGGGTGGGGGAGGGACTGCGGGAAGTGGGGGGCTTGGGGTGGTGGGGAGGGGTGGGCTTCGGGGGGTGGGGGGGGGGTGGGGGGAGGGGGGTGGGTCAGGGGTAAGGGGGTGGGGAGTGGGTGGGTAAAGGGTGGAGGGGTGGTTAGGGTCAGGGTTAAGGTTAAGGTATTAGATTAGTGATTAGGGTTAGGGTTTGGCATAGGTTTAGGGTAGTTAATTAGGGTTAAAGAGGGGATTAGGGGTTAATGACTAACGGTGTTAGCCTTCCGTAAGTTAAAAGGGTAAGTCGATGTATTTTTTGAAAAGTGGTGGGTCTATGGTGAATTTCAAAAGTTGAAAGGGTATATATGGTGCAACAAAAAATTTGTCAGGGGTATATGGTGAAAAAACCGTTAATAATACTACTTGGAACATAGTTTGGTGATACCGTAATACAAGCCCACCGAAATTGGCCATGGAGAGATGATGAACAAATACAACTCACCTTCTCCACCACCTTCTTGGCTCCTCTTAAGAGAGAGAAAAATACAACATTTAGACAATAATATCAACCTGGGGCACCCATTCTTGCACTTTGCAACAAGAAAAACAAGTTAAAAAAGAGAGAAAATGGGATTTTTAAGTTCTATCATAGATCAAAATGACAGCACAAAGATGTCATCTTTCATGATTCCTGCTCCTCTTGAAGCCAAGAAATCTCGTGATGATTGCACTCGAGGTATTATTCGATCTGATTGTATTTTCTTTTCTAGAATTTGGATTTTTTTTTTTTTTTCAAGATTTTGATATATGTTGATGTTTCTGTTTATACTTCAATATGAGTTTTGTGCAATTTTGATAGAGGGAGCTATAGCAGGAGCAAAAGCGGCAGCAATTACTGGTGTTGTTACCGCTGTTCCCACTGTATGTGTGTTCAATTCTATAATCATCTTCCTTTTTTTTATTAAAAGTTAATAAGATAGTGAGACTCTAAAGCTTTTAAATTCATTGCCAGTATAGCTATTTAGTACCGCTTACCAAACGGGCAGTTAATGTAGTTGTTTCTATGAAAGTAAAGGTTGTGGGTGTGTTTGGTTGGATTGAAAGGGGAAAGTCGATTTTAAATTAGTTTTCCTTTGTTTGGTTTCGTACAAGAAAATTTAGGGAGAAATGAAGGTGGATAGTGGAGGGGAGAGGATGTATGGGAGAAGAGAAAGAGGAATGTTAAGGAATATGGAGGAAAATGTGGCAATACTTTAGTTAAGAATATAATTTTTTTTCAACCTTGAGAGAAAATGCAGGACAATGTTTTCCTTCCAACCAAACACTATTAAGTATCTTAATATACATTGCAACAATTTTTGCAGGAGGGAAGCCATGATGGAGTCCTATGAACCCTAAAAAGATTTTTGAGGATAAAATTGTCTCATGCCTGTACAAGCCACTAGTTGTGATACTGATATGAGTTCCGTATTTTATAAGTATTCCTCACCTGGGCCATACTTTTGGTCCAAAATGGATCATGAGTATAGTTGCCCTTAGTGATTCTTGAGATAATGCGCTGGAATGGTGTTAGGGGGTGATTTTTTAGCTTATAATTCAGGGCAAGTTGGATGAGATATTTATTGAATGGTGTGTACTGAAGAATAAGTTGAGAGGAATTTCGACTTTGCATTCTTGCCAAGTGTTAACCAACCTAAAATCATGTGTCGTTGGAGGATGTATGTGAAATGAGCATTGAAATATAAGGTGGAGAATTGTTTTCTAGAGAATAGGTAGTAGGCTAATAGCTATTCCAATCTTTTTTTCAGTTTTCACCTGGAAACTTAAACAGCAAGAATCCTGACTCTGTGCAAAACCCTTCAACTGTTGCATTTACTTGAGTCTTTTCATCCATTTATTTTGTTGGAGACTGAATTCTTGGTGTTACCGCACCAGTGGGAATTCAAGGGGAAATGTGATAATCATTAAACAAAAGAATAAAATTTGGCTGCACTATTGTTGATTTTTTGCAACTTGGGCTAGAGCATCTGACATCAAGTTATCCTAGCCAGGGAAAAAAAAAACTTGCTCATATCTTAAAGATGCCAGTTACTGTAGCTTGTGAACTTCTGGGAGGTGTACTAGGACTTGGGTTTGAATTCTACTTTCAAGCAATCCCCTTCGAAATATGGAGTTGCGATATGCATTGAATTATTGCCACATGCAAAATAGAAAAGGTAAAAATACTCAAAGAAGCAAAAGGATTTAAAAAAATAAAAGAAGAGTGTCTTCAGTCTCTTCACCCACAATCTCAACCAGCTAGGACTATCAAACCACCACCTGGTATTCTTCTTCTTATTCCCCAAATATGTACAAGTCTGGTGGAAATTCCATGAGAGATACTTAGAAAATGGCTTTGGGGTGCTATAGTGATTGATGACATAGCGATGACATAGCTCAGTGGTGGCGGTGGCTAGTCAGATGCACTCACTTGCTGGTGGCAACGATGATCCAGCAGTGAGGTGGAAAATATGAGGTTTTTAGTTGAGGGCTTTGAAAAAACCAACTTGTAACTTAGTATGCAGCTTTTCTAACCTATAAAGAAACTGATGAAGGTTTTCAAATACTCTTCCTGGATACCAGAGAGTGCAGAGAGACCGGATAGGGAAGGGGAGGAGAGGAAAGGGCACGGGGAGAACTTTCTGATATTGTGAGGGTATTTTGGTTCTTCCATATTGTTCATTTAGCAACTTTTTACTGCGTTCAGAAAAATATGTTGAAGTATACTTGAAGAAATTGTATTGATAATAAAGTGATAAAAGGAGTCAACTCTTTATGGGAAGTCTTCTCTTGAAAGTAATTGCAAAGTCTATGTTAAATCACTGAAGCTTTTGTATCAAAATGCATTCTCATTCTGTGGATTATTTGTGATACTGAATAACTGGGAATGGCTTTTGAATCATATTTAATTATGCACTTTCTTTTAAAAAAAATTTTTTCTCAACTTCTATAGATTTGCTAGCAGAATTTAATCCCATCGGAAATGATAGTCACATATTCACTCTATCATAATTATAGATGTAAGGTTCATATTTCTAAAGAAGTTCCAAAATAGTAATTTTTAGACAGAAAATTTTAAGCCTGGTTAAAAAGATAGTTTCATGGCTGAATGCTCTTGAGTTATTAAAATGGATTTTCTTAACTGGTTATGAAGCACTAATTGTTTTAGTTATATCAAAATTGGACCTGGAATCTGCATGGCCTGTTTATCTTATCTAAGTAAAGGTCCACTCGATGAACATTCTCTTAAACACGTGTATGAGCATTGGTACTTGGGCAATGGATACTGGATACCTCACAGCTCAAAATGGCGATACATATAGATGCTTGTGGATTTGGTTTCTGCTAATCTTCTTTTGGCAAAGACTACATGCTAATACTGTCACTATTCCAATACTGCAGCTAGTTGGTTGTCGTGTCATTCCATGGGCGAAGTCCAACCTTAACTATACTGCTCAAGCTCTCATCATTTCTGCAGGTAATACCTATATCATGTTAATTAATTGCTCATACTTCTTTTGCTTTGTCTCTCATTTATCCTGAAATTTGAAAACATTGATTTATAGTCTGTTCAGTTTTGAAATGCAATCTGGTTCACCGCTTTAGACCTTTAGTAGATTTCTTAGTCCCTTTAAATTAAACACTTCACAGTGACGTCTTTAGTGTTTATTGGTGAGCTTTTGTTGTGAAAATATTGATATTATTAATCTAACGCCATAACCTAAAAGGATATATGCAATTCCTCGTACTATTAGTTATATCTGCTTATGCACTACGGCACAACATGTGACATACAAAAAAAAATTTGTGCAGCATCCATTGCTGCATACTTCATTACTGCTGATAAAACTATACTGGAGTGTGCACGAAGAAATGCAGAATATAGTAAAAGAGCTTGATTTACAAGATTCAATCAGATGCTCTATGTGAGAAAATTCGTGCATGAAGTGATCTGATCAACACGCTTGTGATGTTGTGATGGCACTACCATCAAGCCAGAATATTTATTGTGATGAACAATTTTGGCATTCCAGTTCCCGGTTCTGTTGTAAAGTTCAAGTTAAATAAGAACCAGTATCCCTTAGGGCTTAGGCTTTATAGCAATGCCTACTATTTGGCTGGGATCGGCCACTGTAATTTGTTTTGACAATCAGAAGCGTGTGCACGCGAATCATGATCACTCAAGACATTATTTAATTTCAATGTAATTCTTCCTGGAACTTGTTGAAATTTTTGGAATGCTATAATATACGTGCATTGCTATCATAATTACCTTTCTTTAGAGATTGATAAGAGTCTAATTCTGGTCAAGTGACGACACTTGTAACTTGACCCTAGTAGATAGATGGTCATAGCCACCCGAGCTGGCTCTTGGTTTTCAAGCCTAAAATTGGTCTCACCAAAGTAGTAATAAGTAAAGAAACAGCAATATTACTTGAAATTCTGTGAAGAACATCTACCAAACATTTATGGACTGCCACATAGGATGAAGTATTAAAGCAAGAAAACTTCATCCTATGTCGCAGTCCCATATTCTTCAAAGCCTCTCATTGCTCCTTGGATTTGCAACCCTTCACATTCACTTGCCACATGTCATTGACTGAAATGATATTGATTTAGGCGTGATTGCCAATCGTTTTTTACACAAATTGACCTAAAAGGAAAGAAATCAATTATAATCAAGCATAATCCGTGATTAGAGCAAAGGGAATATTGGCCATCAATGAAATAGCTCACACAATTGTGATTTGTAAATCAATTACATCCAAAAATGGTTCCTTAATTTTAGCTAATTAAATATAAACCTTGGTATTATATACCGATTATGTAAGTTAATCATAATAATTCACTTCCAAAATTAATCCCCCAAACAATTAGTGCTACAAGTAGCTGAAAGTAGAGCAAAAGATGAATGAGGAGAGTATATAAGACAATATACCATCAAGAGAGGAAAATGGTGCGACAAATAAGAAAAATATAACAATAGCGTAGCATCAGATGAGAGAGAAAGATATAAGCAGAAGCATGAAGGTGCGCGGCGACGGTGGTGGTGGCGGTGGCGGTGGCGGTGGCCTCAAGTATATTACCAAATTTTGTGGCAGAAAAAAATCCTAATTCGAATAATAGTGCTAAAAAAGACAGAATTCCAAATCAAAAATTCAAAATCTCAACCAAAAGATGAAGATCTGGATGCTATTTGGGATCACACAAATCTCAACCAACTTAAGGGGGCGTAACACCATGCCGGTGATGACAACATCAGTGGCTCATGGGCAGCAACCCAAACCAAGGAAAACAGAGGCAATAGTGAGAGAGAATATGGAAAATTGTAGCTGTAAATTTTTAGGAAATATATAGGCTGGATTTTTTTGCTAGAGATGACTGCCATGAATGAAGATGCAAGAACATGAGAGATAAGGGGGGGTTTGATGAGAGAGAGTAGAGTAATAATGTAGAATGTCTAAGGTATATTTTGTAGATTATACATTTTATTAGTAAATTATGCTAATCACTTTTTGTTAGGAAATTGTAGTTATTACTTATTACCAAATGTCTAGAGTGATAATCGTAAAAGTCTAATATAGTCATGAATTGGTTGAAGTAGGACTACTTTAGACTAAAGTAAATGTTTAATTAAGGTGTATAATATGATATTTATGCTTTCTCTTAGTTGATGCGTAACGCATAAATCTTAGTCTTATTTTTAAAATCTTACTCTTTATTTATATTACACTTATTATATACGGTTTTTTCACCATATACCCCTGACAAATTTTTTTTTGCACCATATACCCTTTCAACTTTCCAAATTCACCATATACCCTCCACTTTTCAAAAATTACATCCACTCTTTTGACTGACGGTGTTAGAGTTCCGTTAGTCATTAGGCCCTAATCCTCCCCTAACCCTAATTAACTAACCTAAATCAAACCCTAATCCTAACTCTAACCCTAATATAATACACTAACTTAGGCTCTAACCCTAACCACCCCTCCCCCACCCCTTACCCCACTGCCACATCACCCCCTCACCACCACCCCATCCCCTTCTCCCGCTGACCCCCTCCCCTTCCCCCGCTGACCCCCCCTCCCGTCACCACCACCACCCCTTCTCCTGCTGGGAATGTGCTTGCTGGTAATTTGAACCTCAACTTCCTCTATTTCAGTTGATTTACTTAATTAGTGTTGATGGATAACTGGGAAAGCAAGGAATTAACATGTATTTTATCAAATGCAACTTTGCATAGACTGAGTGATGAATTTTAATATGCGAACAATCCGGGTATGTGTGGAGTTGAGAGTTTGTACTGATTCTGACCACCAAAGTAAGAACAAACCCGAAGCTTTTACACCGGGTTTTGCTGGTATGGGACGAAAGATATACCTGAATCAGCAGCCTTACCCCTCACGCCTCCGACGGACGGCGGCAGAAAGCATCCCCCTCTAACCCTAATCGAAGGTGGCGAAGACGACTCCCGAACGGCGCGAGCAACGCGGCAAAGATAGTGGGAGGAGAGAGAAAGAGTAAGAGGGAAAAGAGGAGGTGTGCGGGTAGCTTGAGACAAGGGAATGGGAGAGTAGAAAACGAGGGTCGGCGGGGGAAGGGGGAGGGGGTGGTGGTGACGGGGTGGCGGTGAGGGGAGGGGGTCGGCGGGGGAGGGGGGGGGGGATAGGGGGATAGGGGGGAGGGGGAGGGGGGGGGAGGGGGTCGGCGTGGGAAGGGGATGGGTGGTGGTGGTGCAATGGGGGTGGGGGCTGGTGGGCTAAGGTAGGTTGGGGGGATGGTGGGCTGGGTTAGAGAGAGAGAGTTAGGGTTTACTTAGGGTTAGGGTGGGGGAGGGGTGTTAGGGCTAGGGTTAGGGTTAGGGTATTAGATTAGGGGTTAGGGTTAGATTTAGGTTTGTTGATTAGGGTTAGAGGGGGTTTAGGCCTTAATGACTAACGAAGTTTAACGCCGTTAGTCATTAAGGGTAAGTGAACGTATTTTTTGAAAAGTGGGGGATATATGGTGAATTTCAAAAGTCGTAAGGGTATATGGTGCAAAAAAAAATTTGTCAGGGGTATATGGTGAAAAAACCGTATTATATAGATAAGCAAATTGTGTTTCTTATGTCCGATGGATGATCCATTACTTTAGTCTTGGGGTGTCAATTATAGGTTTTAGCCACCATCCATATATCAACTTACATAATTAGGACGAAATTTTTCATCATCACTTACATAATTATGACAATATTCTTCTTCATAAATTGTCAAATACGTACTCCCTCTATAGCTAAATACTTTACCCACTTTTTTTTGCGCTTTTGTCAATGCACTTCTTCGACCTTGGAGCAACAACTATAACAAGAGGAGAGAGAAAGTGAAATTGATTTTGCCCAAGCTTATATTTGATGATATATGATATATGATGGTGGATTTTGGGTTACGAGAATACAAGAATCAGGGGAAAAGTTTATCTCAAATTCTCAACCAAAAAAAAAAAAGAAAAACCAAAGGAAAGGAGTGTTGGGAGGACTTCAAAGTTCAACCTTTAATGGAACATTTACCATTTCCAAGCTCATATTGTTTTTTACATTTTCTCCATAATTTGGTTCTTATAATTTCCAGAATAATCAATTTGGTATGGGTGATTAAACGATGAAATAGCTATATGTTGGGTTAATGCCACATACAATAAAAAGGTAACGTAGTTATTATAATGTTGGGATTTGCACTTGCCTAGGAACATATATTCCTCTATATCCAATAAAAGGGTAACATAGTTATTATAAAGTTAGGATTTGCACTTGCCTATGACCTTTTTTCTTTTACCATTTCCAGCTCATCGTTTTTACATTTTTCCACAATTTGGTTCTTATAATTTCTAGAATAATCAATTTGGTTGGTGATTAAAAGATGAAATAGCTATATGTTGGGTTAATGCCACATTAATAAAAGGGTAACATAGTTATTATAAAGTTGGGTTTGCTTGCTTTATTCTTACTTAAAGGTTTATCTATGAAATGATTATTTTGAAATTGGGGAAGTAGATGTGGCAAACGTTTGTTTTGTTTAGGTCCTGATGGGTTAGTTTGGTGATGATCAGTAGGTGGTTTTTTGTGGGTGAAATGGTGAGTATGTTTAATTTGGATGTATTAGTACATAAACGGCCGGGGACATATCCCAAATTTTATATGGATCATGGTCATTGGTCTACAAAAGTATTTTCAAATATTTACTTTTTAGTAATCCAAAATTTCTTATTTTTTTTTAAACCTATAAAGCCTATTTTCGTATACTCGCACATTTTATATAGAGAAAATTCGATAGGCGTAAAATATTACTCAAAACCTCATTCCTTTATTTGTATATTAGATATTATTTTAATTAAATAACGATGTGATGATTAATCTATTATTGGAAATGAGTACCCTATTTATCTTATAAATTTCTATAAAAGTAATATTACAATTTGTAAACCATACATCGTATGGATATTAGACTCGAAAGACATATATCTAATGAGCATCGCGACACTAATTGAGAAAGGTAAATCAACAAAACGGGTTAATTGTCAAGCTTATATGTCAAAAGAGGGATTTATAAGTATTCATTTTTAGTTGGTTTCTAAGAGAGTGAAATTGTTGTGAAAAGATCAGATAAAGTTATTGAATTAGAAAAGTTGTTAAGTTGCCTATTCACTTTGTTTTGAGAGCTTCTTTTTTCATTGATGTAAAAGATAACATGGAAATGTAAATCATATAGAGAACTTATAAACACACATACATTATACAAGTACTACGTATATATATTTGTTTACTATACAACACTATCATTTTCTAAATTAGGCTTAATGAATATTAAAACTTTTGTTGGCTTAATATATTCTAAAATTGTTTGTAGGAAGAAATTAATGAGTAAGGGTTAATGGTGGGCCATTGGAGTCACTTGGGGTAGTCTTTGGGAGGCGAAAAGTACAGTGGGACACCCTGTATAATACTCATTCCGTCATATGGAACGGTGAATAAGGTATGATACAATATACCATCGAAATTGTGGTCATTTCAGGTAGCAACAGGGAATAAGATATTTAGGCGAAAAGTGGGAGACCCCGTATGATACTTATTCCGTCAAATGGAATGAGGAATAAGGTATGATACAATATATCATCAAAATTGTGGCCATTTCAGGTTGCAACGGAGACTAAGATATTTATACCCCTTATGGTACTAATTCCTTCAGATGAAACAAAATTTCCTATGAGGTTTCGAAACTAACAGTTTCTATTGGCCGTGTGTTAGAAGTCAAGGACAATCCTTATCGCATAATGGGTTTGTATACCCTGAGATCAATTCTCAGTCATGGCCAATTTTATGTAGCCATTTCTCAGTCACGAGTAAAAATTGTCTAATAGTACTAATTTATGAGAAATAACATGGGAAGTCTAATACTTTAAGGCCATTTTGAGGAAAAAATGAAGACTGTAATGTGGAGAGCGTTTATGAGACAATTGACCCCCACTGGTTATTGGGACGAAGACAAAGTTTGTGCAAATTCCCTTTTGAGGCGGTTGAGATCCTTAATTTACCTAAGCCATCTCAACCTTAGATCGATGATGGATTTGCGTGGGACTACACTAAAATTGGTAAGTATTCTATCAAATCAGACCATCACTTTATTAATTTTTTAAAGAATTCCCATACAAGCGTTGTTGGCGGTTCTATTGTATCGGAAGTGTGGAAGAAAATCTAGAATCCCAATGTTCCTCCTAAGGTGTTGTTGGCTTTGCTTATGATGATGTAATTGCTTTTGACTATGTTATACTTCCTCTGTTCTTTTTCAATTGCAACCATTGAGTTTTCATGCTTGCAATGCACAATTTTAACTATTAATACTTCATCCGTTCCAAAATAAGTGAAACACTTCTCTCATTTATGTGAGAGCTTTTTGAGACAAGTGTTTCACTTATTTTGAAACGGATGAAGTATATTTAATTACTTTTTAGTAAAAATTACACAAATTTTGAAACACTTGGAAGTATATACCGACATGAATCTAACAAGACCCCACATGATTATACTTTTCCTTACATAAAAATTACAAAAGAAGATAATATAGAAAGGGTGGTAAATGAATATATAGTGTAAAAATCTCATTGTTGCAGTAGAAAAATAAGGAAGTAGCTTCTTAATAAATTATGTTTTACACTAAACAAAGTCTTCAAAACATATGAGTATCATGTATGTGCTAAACAACTTTGTAATTAATATAAAGGTGCGTTTCACTTAAACACAAAGTTTTTGATTAAATAGACGTAAAGAATCGTTTATACGTTTTCAATGTAGCTGATATATAAACATTCTTATTATACTAAAAAGTTCCCGTGCATTATGCACGGGTCCGAAACCTAGTTTAATGTACAATGCAAAGAGCAACTCTGCCAAATAACTTTCATTGGGTTTATTGCATGCAAAATTTCATTCTCAGAATACATACAATGTGGACAGAATGACGTCAATTGGGACATTACAAAATTTTGGCTACTTAATTATGAAACTATATATTGCTGCTTTAACCTAGCAGGTAAGAATATTGGATTATTGTTTGTTGAATGAATGCGATAAAATATTAATTGGGAGAAAAAAATTGAAAAATGGCTACATTGTGCATCATCAGAAAATGGCTGCTCAGTCCTCTCAGATTGATCAAGAAGCTCAGGCCTCAAAATGCATATCGATAGATGGCATCAGCCACTCCGTCTTCATCGTTGCTTAGACCGATCACATCAGCAACGGCTTTTGTCTTCTCTGATCCATTACTAAGAGCGATTCCAAGATTAGCTAACTCGAGCATTTCAATGTCGTTTTCCCCGTCACCTATTGCCATAATCTATTGAAATAATAAGAGGCATCTAAGTTAATAAGAAATACATGCGGATGACTCAAAAGGTCATATTATAAGTCCCTCAAGAACTTATAAAAGATGGTTGTACAAACTAGGACAGATGATGACGAACCTCATTTGAAGTAACTCCCAAATGATCAAGCAACAATTTTACACCATTTCCTTTTGAAGTCCCATCGGGAACAAGTTCGAGCATGTCTGGAACAGTTTGTACAACACTAGCATGATCTCCAGATGCTTCTGACCAATACGGCCTTAAAGAGGTCGTCACTCTCTCAGCAGTGTCTAAGAAAACCAGTTTCTGCAGAAGCAAAACAGGTTAAAAACTATACTCCGTGTGCATAAGAAAAGGAAACTGAAAGAACTTTCTTCAAAGCTAGGTTAATTCGCATTCAAAAGGCTACTATTAAACTACTACACTTGTTTTCAGCAACAAATGATGTTCAAGGCTCATTCAGATCTGATAATTCCAAGCCAAAATCCATTTAGCTTCTTATTTTTCTGGGGAGAAGGGGTGCTAGTCAAGTCAGACTAACATTCCAATACAGTAGCGAAGTCTACCAACTCTTTTCCGCAAAAAAAAACAATGCCGGCTTCTCACCATGTCCAATAGAGAAGAATTTCAGCAATTGTGCTCCATTCTGTGGGTCTTTTCTCGGAGTTGAATATGTCAGCCCAAAAAAGAAAATCTTTAGAGCCTTGAAGGGACAAATGCATATATCTCCACCTAATTCTTAGTTCGTGAAGTGTAGAGCATCGAAGAGCAATGAGCAAGTTACATGCAGATAGCCTAGGTTCATGTCTCATACTCAAACTCCAAAAGTGAGACTAATTCAAAATACAAACGGAAAAAGTTGGATTTTCCAAAGATCTAGTTATAGTACTCACGATGAAAATTATGTCAATTTCATAGGTTATAAAAAGACAATTGTTAGTTCTACTACTGAAACTAAAATATCATACACCACATGCCTGCTATATATCATACTCCCTCATTCATTAAAATTTGCCACGTTATCCCGGCCACCTATGGTTAAGGACATAACATGATTTTACTGAAAGACCCTTTAAAGTAGTTGGGCCATTGCCACTCTCAGACACAACTAATTTAAGTAGGAATCTTAGGTAACCCCAGTTATAAACTATCGTATTTCAGGAAAGGTGAATACTTCTTCCAGATTTCCCCGAAATATGACCGTAAATATCATTATTCTATTTCAAAAGACTGTCTTGTTTAAGTTACCCTGATGCCTAAATGTAGCTTTATACTGATGTTGCTTCTTTCGCATCATCCCAAGGCATGAAACCACCTATAGCCCCACTACTGCCACATGCATATACAATTATACACAGATACAACCTGTCATATTATTTACACCAGATTCGTTGTGAAAGATTGTCTTTGTTTGATAAATCCTAACAATGATTCTAAGGACGCCATTCAAATGCAGAGCTTTAGTAGATACTATTAAATTATCTTTTATATGTAAGCTCAAGTAACCTACCTGTACTTCAGCTGCAGCCAATAGTTGCCCAACTGATGGCATAGTTTCCGCCTGTAAAAATTCCATTTACATATTATCAATTAAAAGTACCAGCTACACTAACAAAACCTTTTTTTTTATACAATTGCTTTTCCTTCTTTTTTTTGTGTGTGTGTGGGGGGGGGGGAGTGATAGTGGTACAGCATTGTCACATACCTTAGGCTCATGATATACATCATGAAGCGAGTCTATGAGAGGGTGATCAAACAATGTAAAGCAACGGTCGCCACAGAATGCAACAAGTGGGATATGGTACTCCTGAGAATAGGCGAAGGCCTGCCATTTGAAAAGATAAAATAGCATATTTTATTATTTGCAAATTCTTTCAACATTTAACATAATCTATATAAGATAGGAAACTTCAAAAGATAGCCCATACCTCTCTGCAAACGTTTGGGTCTAAACTCCTCCTGAATATTTCCCGGCCTTGTATTCCGTAAACAAGCAACCCCTGTGGTTATTATAAGAATAACGAACTTATGAAGTTACACTGGTATCAGCAACAAAAAAAATTTTGACTTGTTTGTACAGATGAAATAAATTTTCCCCCTCATTTTGGTTTCAGGTGAGCCTAAATTTAAAACACAGACTCCTAATATCCCTCTCTAAACGAAAAGCAAGTGTGTTTAGCAAGTGTGTTTACTGATTAGTTAAAAAATTATGTAGCTCAAAAATTTAATTAAGTTGTGATAATAGAGAAGATTAGTTTGTATGCCTACTTTTTATGCTTTTAAGAGACAAAGGTTTAACATCAGCATTAACTCCATGGTGAAAAAGATGCAAAAAGACTATATATCATTCACAGGTGCCTATGAGGATGAATGCGATTGAAATTGGATAGCAAAGAGGTAACTAATATAATGGTAGATTCGATGGGACTACTTGACAAATTTTCATTAGATGACAAAAGAAAAATGATATTCAGAATCCACTCCTATCCCAGTATCCAACTACTCATTTGTTGCACCACCTAAGCAGAACTAGAACACCTCAGCACCTCCGACGTTACTTCACTTTACTTCAAAGAAATGAAGAAAGAAGCAGGAGCATCCTCTGCATAGGTAAATCAACTCCCTTTGTTTTTTTTTTTTTTTTTTTTGGGGGGGGGGTTGAGGTAAAAAACTAAGGTGGATTTGGCTGAGGACTTCAAGTTTATTGTCCTTGCTATTAATCTGTTTACCGATGCCTAGGGTTCAAATAGGTTTTAATTGTGAACACCATCACCTTCAAGCAATATTTTCAAGTGATTACAAAGTCCTTTTGATAAGAGAATTCACCTTTGTCAGTAGGTGTCATAGATCCAAACAACCAGCCAGCCCAAATCAGGCCACCAGTGACTTTCACTTACTCAAGGCGCCATGTCAGCAAGAAGGGACCTGGGGCAGTACCAGCACCTGATTTTGTGACGTGACAGAAGGGAAGCTAGGTGGCAAGCTGTGAGTGATTGCAAATGATTGAGGAAAGAGCAGAGAAGCTTCTTGAGAGAGGAATTAGTACTAAGTCAGTAGTATAAATAGTGAATAGTAATTAAGAGGAATTTTTAACCAGAAATTATTCTTCATTTTGGCATTTAGGAGTGTGGGAGTCACTCGAATACCTCGTGTAACCTTTTATCTTGTTTTCAGTAATTCCAGAAATCTTTCTCCTCTCTGTTTATATCTATCTCTCTTCAAACTCTCTCACTTGCCTTCCTATTTCTTTTGGCGACTGGGTCTGAGTATTGTGGTGAAGGTTGGTGGTGCAAAGGAGGTTCTTTTACAGTGGTATCAGAGCAATGGCACCCACAGCTGCACAGAGGGTCGAACAACTGGAGGAGCAACTGGCCGGAATCCGCAACACCATAGCGGGGGAAGTGGCCAAGGTGGGTGGCAGCGGGAAAAATGCAGGACTCCATAGCCGCCCAGTTGGAGGCCAGTTTGGGGATCATCACCAAACGGTTCGCGGAGGATTTAACGGCTCTGTCAGCTAGGTTGGAGTCAAATATCAACCGGGGAAGAGAGAACCAGGACGCCGCGGTGGATAAGGTTCAGGCGAGTCAGGTCAAGTTCCACGACGAGGTGAGGGCGGCGATCGAGGCTTTCAGGGAGAGATTACCTCCGATAAGGCCAAATGGGGATGGAGAACTTGAACCGCCGAACGGAAATGGATTAGGAGGAGAAAACGGTCAGGGTCGAAACTACTTTGAACCTGGTGGGGGATTTCAAGACCCAGAACGGGGGGGGGCATGGAGGTGGAAACAGGAAGTATAGGAAGCTTGATATGCCCATTTTTTAGGGAACCAACCCGGATGGGTGGATCTTGAGGGTTGAGCGATACTTTTTGTTCTACAACCTAACGGAGGAGGAGAAGTTAGAGGCGGCGGTGGTCGGAATGGACGGCGACGCCCTCCTGTGGTACCAATGGGAGCATCGCCGTCGTCCGATACAAACTTGGGAGGAACTGAAGCTGTTGATGTTAAGGAGGTTTCGGCCGACCAACGCAGGGACCCTCCATGAGCAGTGGTTGGGGTCAAACAAACCGGAACGGTAACGGAGTATCGAAGGTCGTTCATTGAGATGGCAGCACCTCTCACAAACATACCAGAGGAATAGCACTAGCCACATTTTTTAATGGGCTTAAGGAGGAGGTAAGGGCAGAACTGAGATTACAAAATCCTTTGAATGTGTACTCATGGCCTGGCGCTGAGAGTGGAGGGCAAGATCAGAGCAGGGTCCAAAACACGGCCCAACTACGAAACTCGGACCTACCAAACCAGCCCAAGTACATATACCCAGCTATAGAACCCACCTAACCAAAATTCCTACCACTACCATTCCAACTACCAAAGCCCAAGCCCAAAACAAATTACTTACCCAACCAAAACCACCCAAAACCCAGTAACTCAAAATTCCACCCAAACCTCAGGAGGCATAAGGCGACTTACTGACCAAGAGCTCCAATACAAAAGAGAAAGGGGCCTTTGCTACCGGTGCGATGACAAGTGGTCGGTCGAACACCGGTGTCGGCGGCGCAAGCTCAGCGTCATGGTGGCCATGGAAGGGGAAGATGATGGCGAAGGAAGTGGCCAAGGGGATGAGGAGTCAGCCGAAGTTCTGCCGGTGTTAGTCTCGCCGGAAATCTCCTTGAATTCGGTGGTAGGTCTCTCTCCCCAAAATAAGAAGAAAGGGAGAAATAAAAAAGGGAAGTAGTGATAATGGTGGATTCCGAGGTTTGTGTCCTTGGCTACCATTGAAGCTTGGAATCCCTCTAAACTATGAAAGATGGAATTGGTGAATGGGAATAGAAATGGAGGTTCAAGGTGTGAAGATTAGTGATGATTTCCTCCCATTGGAGTTGGTCGGATGTTCCTAGGCATACGATGGTTGGAGAATGGGGGATATGCAACCGCAACGGATGAGGTTTAAGGGGAGGACTTTGTGTCCTTGGCTACCATTCGAAGGCTTGGAATACCTCTTAGTTCCGCGGAGAAAGTGGGTACGGGGTTTAGTGGTCTCACTAGGGGAACGGGAAGCGCGAAGTACATGGAATTCGTGAATGCAAGGGAATAGAAATGGAGGTTCAAGGTCTTGAAGATTTGTTTTGATGATTTTCCTCCCATTTGTTTAGTCCATTTGGATGTTTTCCTCACGTGCTCAAACTTTTCTTCCCTCTTTTTTTTTTTCTTTTTTCAATAATAATATTATTTTTTGGAATAGTCGACCCTCCTTGTTTTCTTATGTGTTTAGCTAGAGCAAGGCAGTTATCGATGGTTGGAGACTTTTCTTTTTCTTTTGTTTGTGTTTTCAAAAAAAAATTATTTAGGGAAGTCAAGGGGACTAATTACTACTTTTCTTCCTTTATTTTTTTTACCTAAATTAACCTTATATTTTTTATATTATTCTTGAAGGAAAAAAGCTTAATAGTTTATATTTTATTATTTTTATATGTATGTCGTTTAATTTTTTTTATAAAAATTAAAATTGAGATTACAAATACTAAAATGTATTAAAAATTTAAAATAATATTATTCATTAAATGTATTATTTTTTATTATTTTTCTTTTGCCGAATCCAAGGCATCGTTGGATTTGTTTTCCGTCCTCGTACAGTATCGGTGCAACCTAGCCGAGAAGGGACCCTTCACTTGCTCGTTCAAGGATTTCTTTAAAGGCCATGATTAGAGCGCTGCAAAAAGAGAAGGGGGGTTTATGGGTTGAGCTCAACCGAATTGAGGAGGAGCAGACCGTGGGAGAGGAGGGAAGCAAGGTGACAGCAGCAGAATTCCTTCAAGCCACGGTGGCTAAGTTTGATCAGGTTTTTCATCTCCCCGTAGGCCAGAGCACTCTATTGTGCTTAAACAAGGCTGTGACCCGGTATCGGTTCTCACATACCGATACCCGCAAGGCCAAAAGGATGAAATCGAGCGACTCATCGAAGACATGTTGAGAGCGGGCATCATCCGTCCTTCCATTAGCCCATTTTCTAGCCCGGTTTTACTTGTGAAGAAGAAAGATGGTTCTTGGAGGTTTTGTGTCGACTACCGGGAGCTCAATCGGGCCACCGTTCCGGACAAGTACCCAATACCAGTCATTGACGAGCTACTTGATGAGTTATATGGGTCGAGGATTTTCACCAAGCTCGATTTGAAGTCGGGCTATCATCAAATTAGGGTCAAGGAAGAGGATGTACCCAAAACCGCTTTTCGGCCTCATGAAGGGCACTACGAGTTTCTTGTCATGCCCTTCGGGCTCACCAACGCCCCGGCTACCTTCCAATCTCTCATGAACGAGGTATTCAAACCCTTCCTACGCAAATTTGTTCTTGTGTTTTTTGATGACATCCTTATATATATAGTAAGGATAAGATGACTCACCGGGGTCATCTAGCCACGGTTTTGGAAACCCTAGCTCGACACGAGTTATATGCAAATGGGGATAAGTGTGAAATTGGGAAGGAAAGGATGGCATATTTGGGCCACATCATCTCGGTCAAAGGAGTGGCGATGGATATGGAGAAGGTCCAATCAATGTTGGATTGGCCTCCTCCCAAGAATCTGAGAGAACTTCGAGGCTTCTTGGGGTTCACCGGTTACTACCGGAAATTTGGGGGCAAATTATGCCCGAATTGCTTTACCCCTCACTGCTCAACTCAAGAAAGATAGCTTCAATTGGGGAGAGGAAGCAGGGTAAGGCCTTTGAGCAATTGAAGAAGGCTATGGTAACCGCCCCGATGTTAGCCATGCCAGACTTCCATTGTCCTTTTGTGCTGGAGACGACGCCTCCAGGCATGGGTTGGGAGCCGTGCTCTTACAAAATCAGCACCCTATAGCCTACTATAGCCACACTCTCGGGCTTCGGGCTAGGCTCAAATCCATATATGAAAAGGAGCTCATGGCAATTGTGTTGGCGGTCCAAAAGTGGCGCCATTACTTGTTGGGGAGGAGGTTTGTGATTCGCACAGAGAAGTACATCATGGAACAACGGGTGGTTGGGCCCGAATATCAAAGGTGGGTTGGAAAATTAATGGTTTTTGAGTTTGAAATACACTACAACCCAGGGGCTTCAAATCGTGTAGCGGATGCCAATCCCGCAAAGCCACCACGGAAGTAGAGTTGGGTGTGATGGAAACCGTTTGTGGGGTGCCCTGGGCACACCTCCAGCCGCACATTGAAAAAGATAAGTTTATGCAGCACCTCATTAAAGGCATTAGAGATGAGGGGCAGCAGCACCACGGGTTCGAGCTGGTGGAGGGGAAGCTGATTTACAAAGGGCGTCTCATGGTCCCAGCACGTTCACCCATCACCGAAACATTGCTAAGAGAGTATCATGACTCCCCTATTGGTGGGCACGCGGGGGAATTAAAAACTTACCTTCGCCTAGCCATGGAATGGTATTGGGTTGGCATGCGTAAGGATGTAGCCCGACACATCCAATCATGCGCCACCTGCTAGAGACAGAAGGCTCTGCACACAAGTCCAGCGGGGCTGCTCCAATCACTACCCATTCCGGCCCTGGTTTGGGATGAAATCACGATGGATTTCATTGAGAGTCTTCCCCGATCTCATGGTATTGACACGGTCTTAGTGGTTGTGGATCGCCTTACCAAATATGCACACTTTGTAGGACTACGGCACCCTTTCACCGCAAGTACCGTGGCAGCAGCTTTCATCAAGGAAATTGTGAGACTACATGGGTTCCCTAGCTCAATTGTCTCAGATCGAGATAAAATTTTCCTAAGCATCTTTTGGAAAGAGCACTTCCGGCTTCAAGGTACGCAATTGAACCGATCTACAGCCTATCACCCCCAAAGTGACGGCCAAACCGAGATCGTCAACAAAAGTCTTTAGACTTACCTTCGATGCTTCATCAACGAACAACCTAGACAATGGGCCAAGTGGCTATCATGGGCGGAGCTATCCTACAACACATCCCCCCACGTGTCAACTTCTATGACGCCTTTCAAGGCCTTGTATGGAAGAGACCCTCCTGCATTGATACGTGTTGGTAGGGGTCAAACTCCTGTGGATTCATTGGATGCGAGATGCTATCAGGGATGAATTAAGGATGCACTTACTTAGAGCTCAACAGAGGCAGAAGAAAGGGGCAGATTTGAGGAGGTCCGAGGAGGAGTTTGAAGTTGGGGACTGGGTACTGCTGAAACTACAGCCATATCGCCAACAGTCACTGGCCAAGAGGCCCTTCGAGAAGTTATCTCCTCGTTTCTATGGGCCATATCAGGTGATTAAGAAGATTGGGCAAGTAGCTTACAAGCTAGAACTACCACAGCAAACCAGAATTCACCCCGTCTTTCATGTCTCGCAATTGAAGAGAATCAAAGGGGACCTACCTGCCACTTCACACATACCCACTGACCTCACAGCAGACCTGGAATTGCAAGCCACCCCTGCTGAGCTTTTGGGGGTCAGAGGAACCTCCCCTGTGGAAGTGTTGATACAGTGGAAGAACGTGCCAATAGAGGAGGCTACGTGGGAAGACTGCGATATTCTTCACCATCAGTTCCCTAAGTTCCACCTTGAGGACAAGGTGAATCTTTGGTCCGCGGGTAATGTAATAAATCCAAGCAACCAGCCAGCCCAAATCAAGCCACCAGTGACTTTCACTTACTCAAGGCGCCATGTCAGCAAGAAGGGACCTGGGGCAGTACCAGCACTTGATTTTGTGACGTGACAGAAGGGAAGCTAGGTGGCAAGCTGTGAGTGATTGCAAATGATTGAGGAAAGAGCAGAGAAGCTTCTTGAGAGAGGAATTAGTACTAAGTCAGTAGTATAAATAGTGAATAGTAATTAAGAGGAATTTTTTATCCAGAAATTATTCTTCATTTTGGCATTTAGGAGTGTGGGGGTCACTCGAATACCTCGTGTAACCTTTTATCTTGTTTTCAGTAATTCCAGAAATCTTTCTCCTCTCTGTTTATATCTATCTCTCTTCAAACTCTCTCACTTGCCTTCCTATTTTTTTGGCGACTGGGTCTGAGTATTGTGGTGAAGGTTGGTGGTGCAAAGGAGATTCTTTTACAGTAGGGTCTTAGTTGTAGCAACCAGTAGAAGAAAAGAAAGTGATTCGAAGCACAATAGTTTATTTGTTGGGTTCATACTATCGCTATTAGAGATCAATGTATTTCATCAGTTGCAATTTTGTTGGTCTCTGTGCATGCTATGGTGTGACAATAGACAAAATGGGAGAGCTAAGAAATAGACTCCAGAAGCTTAAAAAAAATGGTGTGCTGAGCAATTGTAATAATCAGAGTAATATATTATTGGTATAGGAATGAGAAATACTGCACATATTATTATGCTGTATGGAAAAAACTAGAGAGATTTAAGAGAAAATGGAAGCTCATTCTATTCATATCATTCTTGATTCTTATATCCTGGAACTGGGACAGGTCCATGTGCTTTAATGACAAATTAACAATTACTTTCACAAAAATTAAGAAAAAAAAAGCCACTGAAGGAGCACTATAAAATCAAGACAACTTCTGAGGAATACCTGTAAGAAAACACCAGGTGATGATTCAGAGACAACACCATCCCTTCCAACCAAATCAACGGTCTTCAATACATTTATGGCGCCAGGACGAGCCTACAAGCATTAAATCACATGTCATCATTAGAGCACATTGTATACAAGAAAAGCCATTTAAAATAGTAGATGAAAAACGTGAAGTACCCAGTCAGAGATAAATGATGCAATGCTTAGCAAGTCATATGCATTCAGTACGCTGTATAGCTTAAAGCTCATACTTGCTTAAATGCACATTCATCTCAAAGATTGTTTCTGCATTGCTCCATCAGTTACAGGGCTTGAGTTTCGCTCATACTCACAAGATACACAAGTAGCAACACCCATTTTAAAACGAAATTTCCCATGGTGCAAAAGAGATATCAAATGTCAACCACGTCTTAAAAGCTGAAGATTGGCAGATGCTCCTCCAAATTATAGGTTCCACCTTAACTATTTATATCAATACTTCTAATATTTGTAACAATGATCACAAGAACTCCATAATCTTATTGTGGACATGCAATTATAAGAAACTGGTCACTGAATAAAAGCCTAAAGATGATGGAGAGCCCCACCACCCCAAACCCAAAAAAGAGAGAGAGAAGAGGAATGAAATAAGCAGACAAGTATTCTCACTTTTCCTGTGGCAATGACCACTTGGACACCCCTTGACAATGCCTCTCTTAGAGCATTTGCATTCGCTGAAGAAATCTGACTCTTGCTATTCAGTAAAGTACCTTACATCAGAAAGTACAGGAAGAAATATAAGACATGACCAACTAAGAAAGAGATTTAACATGTAGTCTATCAATTTAAATCTCACCATCCATGTCGCAGAAGATATATTTGAACTTTGGCCTGTAGAATCGAAGACTGCCTTCTTTCTTCCTGTCTTTTAGCAATCAGCATGTAAGATTCTCATCACTGCAGACTAGTACAAAAAAATTCAAATATGAACAAGGCACGCATTCATGCAGAGTGATGTATACATAATTTTTAGAGAAAGGGTTAGCAATAGATTAGAATTACCATCAGGATCTTTAACATGCAGACTCCCATCATTTACTGCATCACATGCACTTTTAATTAACCCTTTTCCTTGCCAACCAAGATTATTTAGAAGTAACTCTTCCTCCTTTTCCATTTCTGCCTCAGCTTCTTCACTTAGCTCATGATCAAAACCCAAAAGATGAAGTAGGCCATGAACCTGGAAACTGCCCCAGTTAAACTCATAATTGAGGAAATATGCAGTACACTGAACAACGGAGGGGAGATCCATAAAGCATACTAGACATTCCTATCCAAAGCCCAGAAATTTGAGTACACAGGGGCTATGGAAAGTATATATGAATTAACCAACTGAGTAACAGGTCAAAATATCCGGCAGATTCGAGATAGCTATTGTTCATTAACATTTTCAATGCGATTCCATTACAGCGACAATAATATGAAGAAATTAAGAAGCCGAAAACTTTATCAAGCATGAACATGTTCAGAATACAACACTAATAAAGCAAAAGAATCACAGCCGAAATCATGGAGAGAGAACAAGAAGTGGAACCAACCAGAAGAATGCGTATCTCATCAAGTAGCGTATAGCCACGTTCTTCAGCTTGTCTGGCAGCTGTTTCCATAGAGATAACAATATCACCTAACATAAGCTGTAAAGAACATATTAGTCAGCTCTTCTTCCCATAACAATCATACTCCAAGAGCTCGATTTTTCATCACTTACAATTGGTAACTTAAGTTCTGGAATATGTTGGGACATCGACAAAACATCAGTTGCATGGTCTTCATCCCTCCATTCTTTGTTAAGTTTTCGAATAAACTCATCATTACATAGAAGTAATGATAATTCAATCGTTTCAAAACAAGCAACATCATCTATTGTTGTATCTCTAGTTTTATGCTCTGGATTCTTCAGTCCGTCAAATGCCAACTTCATTGCCATTGGAGCATTTAGTCGGAGCAATTCAGCAATGCTCTGCAAAATGAAATTATTATTAGGATAAACAGTCAGCAGAACAGAAGCGCATCAACCACGATAAACATGAACCTCCTCTTGATCATTTTGTCAGCTCTAATTCTGCAAATATCATTTTATGCAGCATTTTCTTAATCTTTTTTTGCGCAGACACCTCCTCCTTGTTTTCCACCACATTTTCCACCTCCTCAGCTTGCATTATTTTTCTTTTGATGTTCTTCCTCACAACCATCTGCTCATCTAAGTCACGAGGGATTAAGGATGAAAATACCATTAGTAGAGCAACTCCCTAGTAATCATACAGATCTTTCATTCTTTGAGAAAGTGTCTCACTTGTCCAGTGTTTGATAAAGGGTTTTGATGTAGGAAGAGGCTCTCTAACTTGCACCTTCTCGAGGTAGGCAATTAGAGATGCATATTAACATTCATTGATGGACTTCCTTTTCGACCTCTTCAATGGATGTATAATGTGCCCATAACAACCCTGACGAGTAGTAATTCTTCATTTTAAGCCTTGTCTCAAATTGAGCAAGAAGTTGTAACTAAATAAGAACAAATAGTCTGTTGAAGTCATTGCTACCATATTTCAATTAGTTGAACTTCTGTAAGAGCTTCTCATATTTGACATTCTCAATTTATTTTATAAATCTTAATCTGGGTTGGGGCCTCGCTTATACAAGAGGTAAGAGCCTCTTTTTATATGGGCAAAAAGATGAAACCGTTCATTAAGAAATAGTAGGCTGTTGAACATTTGTAACTGATAAGATGGTAATCAATATGTAACCTAAAGTAAGAAATTCTATAAAGCTCTTGACCGTTGTAATCAACGTTCTTAAAACATAAACTAAGCCGGATCTAGAGGACTTATGAGCAATTCGTCACTATGATGTGGGAACTAACAACATCCACAATTTTAAAGCAACATCTCCAACAATCCCCTAGTTGGTCCAAACATGTTAAGACAATCAAAACAATCAGGTGAACTAGATCTTGAACCTAACCTTTAAGAGAAACAATGATGATTTTGGGGAACAAGTTGGCCCATCATACTCTGGCCTCATGATCGCTTTATAGAGTAAGCCCAGAATACTCTCATATGAGTGAGCAATTCCCACAATCATGTAGGTAGGTTAGCCCATCAAGTGCATTTGCTTACACCACCCAAACTTGGGCTATGGAAAGGGATGCAACATCAAACCTCCGCAATAATTATTATGCTAAAGGATGTGATTTTCAATTGATTACCGGTCATGTTATATACTTTAATAAAAGTTAGAAGAAGTCACCACATGACCTCGTTTGACCCTTTGAACTTGGTGTGCCAAATTTGGGATCCCGCAGTAGGCTTTTACATGAGTGGGCTCAACTTCATCCTTTAGCATATCCGAAAACTAGTTTCCTACTCAAAACTCCAATGAGTGGATACGGTAAATTTAGTAATCCAGAGCAGCCCCAATATAGAGAGACCACACCATGCAAGCAAACTGGAGACAGTATAATGTTTTAGTTCAATGTGCCTACTCTTGCCATACTAGATCTTATACTTAGTTGTGTGAATATAGCCTACCTATCAATATATCAATATGCCTACTCTTGATATAGTAATAACAGCCTATGAGTTAAGATGCCTATTCTTGGTATCGAAGGTCTTATATATGAATGTCACAATATGAGTCTACGACTCTACGTGGTATGATGAAGAAAACATAGGTTTTATATTTTTCCAAATAGGTATGTTAAGTAGCAAAATAATGTTTACATACAAAGCTTCTAGGCTGTAAGCTCTAAAGGTATATAGCAATAAAATTAGAACAACTTATCTATACACATGATAAACAATTGAGCTCCCTTGCAAAGCACTAAGTCAGAAATTCCCACTATAGAGAGGCTGGACTATGAGCTCTGGCGCTAGGTAACACCTCCAGCATCAGCTATGTTGCACTCCATAGGACGGTGTGGATATTGCATCTAGACTTTGGTCAAACCAAAATTACTAAACTAGATGAAATTGTTCATTAAGTAATAGGTGCAAAAACATAATTCTTAATAATATTAATCAGACCAACAGTATTAATATTAATAGAAACATAACTCATGGAGTAATATAACAGCAAAGAATGCTCAGTCAAAGTAAGAATACGATAACCATTGTAACGAATGTTACTAAAACATAATAACCAACCAGGATCCTAAGGACTACCATTCACTATTTTCATGTGAAAAGTGGGAACCAACAATTCCCACAAGTTTATAGCAATATGTCCAACAGACAATTAAAAGGGGAATAATACTACATTTACATCATTGATTAAAAAGCTTCTCCAATATATATCTATGTCAATACTAGCCAATAAAACCCAACCCCTAAGACACATACCAATCTTTCCCTTTACCTTTCTCATCGTCACTTTATGTTTTTCAGGATTACTCCATGTCTGTTTTTACACTACCATTATCATCATCATCACCATTACAAAAACAAGTCAATAACAAACCTCTACGTTATGAAGATCAAATAATTAGTTACAATCAAAATACATTAACAAAGATTAAGAGAAACATATGAGAAGAAGATTACCAAAACTTCAGGGTCATTAGGCAAACCCTCCTCAATAAGAATCTTAACACTTAACTCCAAGTCCTTAACTTTCCTTTTACTTTTCACAAACTTCTTCCTAACCTTCCTATAGCCTCTTTCTCCTCCCCCAAAACCACCAACACCACAACAAACCCTCATCCCAAAACCACCCAAAACCCTAAAATCACCCCCATTTCCAAATTCATTACCAACCCACAACCCAGAAATGGGTGAAGGTTTAAGAGAAGGATTTACTCTCATATGGGTGGGTGAAAAGGAGAGAAAACGGGGCTTTGAGAAGGTGGGTTTCAGAGAAAGAGGGAATGCGCGTGTCATGGCACGCGCCATGGGAGATGAAGGGGAAAAAGGGTGTATTTTGAGAAGACAATGGGCGTGATGAGTGGTAGATGAGAGCATTCAGGTGTACTGTTTAATAGTTTATGGAAGATTTGGTTGGTTTTGGAAGGGTGTGTAATTGTATTGGTGAAGCCGTGAAGGATTGCAAGTTTGGTAGGTTTGAACTTTGAAGAGCTTCCGGTTAGGTAGCGCTGACAACCATCGAAACATACATGTGGGGTTGGGTCGGAATGGGTTAAGTTGGCTTACACTGTTGCGTTGGGTCTTTTATAAGCCCTATGTTAGGGTGTTAAGTTTTTTTTAAATCTTTATTCTTGATAATTTTTATTCTATTGAAAAATTGGTTACTTCGAGCAAATTTTTTTTTTTTATAGGAACCCACCAAGGAACAATTATATTAACTCAGAAATAGCCAAAGAAACAACAATGTCAGGAACATCATCAAGCCACATACGCTTACCCACCTCAAAGGGTTGAAAATGGGCCAACTCATGAGCAAGCTTGTTACCTGATCTTTTAATAAACAACCACCTAACAAAAATAAAACTAGAGGCTATACTAAGAATATCTTCGATCATAAGATGCAGCTCACACGAACCTTGTTTCTTGCTCTTCAAAGCATTAATAACCGACAAACAATCTCTTTCAATCTCCACTTTCAACGCACCCAGCTCACGAGCGAGCACCAAACCTTCCAAGACGGCATTCGCTTCAGCGATTTGATGATGGACAAAAAAATGGTTCATAAGCTTGAACCGTTATTTTTTGTCTTAAGAGCATCACTAATAATGAACCCAAAAAAAAGGTTCATCATTTTCTCTCCTCATTTCTCTCTCCTCCACATCATTTTCACAAACCATTTCCAATTTCAATCTTAACCATGAACCCAAAAATAATGGTTCATCACTCTCTCTCATCCTTTTTTCCTATCCCACCACATGTTCTCTCTCTTCAAATAATTATATGGAGTTGTATTGATTTAATGTAAAACCAATTTACGCTAATTAATTGTAATTAAGTCTTATAATTATTAATTCAAAATTACTGATTTTTATTATATATTAATTATCGATGACTAATTAATTATCGTAATCTAATTAATTTTTTTTTTGGAAATTAATTAATATTAGTTGACAAATAGTAAAAAAGATGCATCCATTCAAAACATATTACATATATCAAATGAAAATAAGACATGGAAATTAAATGCAACACTAAAACAAAAAACTAAAATTGATAAAATTCCATTATTTTAGTTCCCATTCCTACCGTACTTTGCCCATATATGTTCGATCAAATCGTTTTTCAAAGATAAATGAGTTTGTTGATCTTCGATTTGTGCTTTGTGCTGCAAATATGTATTGATGTCGACAATTCGCTCGTTATGATATTCAAAGCGACCTTCTTGCTCTTCATTGTTTCTCTGAGCGGAACGACGTCGAGATCTCCCTACATCGAACTCTGATGGATCCATGTAATTTTGGTAGGTTTCTCGCTCATCTTCAACTATCATGTTGTGTATAATTATGCACGCCAACATAATCTTATGAAGTATTTCGACATCCCAAGCAAGGGATGGCGTCCGAATAATAGCAAATCGAGCTTGTAGTACACCAAATGCTCGTTCCACGTCTTTCCTTGCTGCTTCTTGATGTCTTGCAAAGAGTTTGTCTTTATGAGATTGTGGACTCGTTATGGACTTCACAAAAGTAGCCCATTTCGGATAGATACCATTAGTAAGGTAATATCCTTTGTTATATTGATGGCCTTTTACAACGAAATTAAAAGCTGGAGCTCGGCCTTCTAAAACATCTTCAAACACAGGAGATCTATGAAGCACGTTCAGATCGTTGCAACTTCCCGGCATTCCGAAAAAAGAATGCCAAATCCACAAGTCCCTATCAGCTACGGCTTCAAGCATAAGTGTAGCTACCCCTGCCCTTCCTTGATATTGTCCTTTCCATGCTGTTGAACAATTTTTCCCCTCCCAATGCATACAATCGATGCTACCAATCATGCCAGGAAATCCACGTTCTTCTCCAATTCGTAACAGCCTCCTCAGATCGACTTCATTCGGTCGTCTTAAGTACACATTACTGAATTGGTTGATGACAACATCAATGAATCTCTGAAGCGCCAATCTTGTCGTACTATCACTAATACGTATGTACTCATCGCAGGCGTCGGAAGCACACCCATAAGCTAATTGTCGTATTGCTGCGGTACACTTTTGCAGCGGCGACAAGCCAAAGCGACCGATGCAATCCCTCTTTTGTTCGAACCAGTCGTCATTCCTCACAACTTCATTCATGATACGCTCAAAAACATGTTTTTGCATACAAAATCTACGTCGAAACAACCTATTTGAGTAAACTGGATTTTCTGCAAAATAGTCATTGTATAATCTTAAATGACCTTCTTCTAGACCCCTATCAGCCCGAGGTCCAGTATGCCCACCCGGTTTCATTCTAGGAGTGACCGCCGACACAAGGATAGGGAGGTAAGTATGAGTGACATTGTCGATCATGTCATCTACTTCTTGGTTCTCGATATCCTCTTCTAAATCATCGGAAGAAGAAGAGGAAGTTGAACTTATACTAAATTTGTAGGAATTCATTTTAGATTTGTAGGATATTTGATTTTGGTAGAGAAGATTGTTGTAGAGAATTGTGGAACTCTGATCCTTTTTATATAAAATAATGGAGGAGCATAGAGATCCTTTTTAAAGTAGGAAGTGTATCATCACATGGGCTCTCTTAAAAGGAGTACATAATGATGTCTCTTCAGAGCCATTATCACATGGGTTGTCTGAAAAAAGTATTATGGGATCATAGAGATGTCTATTCAGAGACAGTAACACATGGGTTATCTGAAAAGTAGTATGTGATCATAGTGATGTCTCTTCAGAGACAGTATCACATGGGTCCTCTGAAAAGGAGTAGGGATCATAGACATGTCTCTTCAGATATAGTATCATGCACATGGTTATCTATAAATGAGTAAAGGAGCATAGAGATGTCTCTTCATAGACATTATCACATGGGTTATCTGAAAAGTAGTATGGGATCATAGATAATGGATAAAATACTCAAATTTTTATAGCATAAACTGGCATTACAACAAATACTTAATACATTACTACTGAAACACTCAACCTAAAACAAAATACATTAACACTCAAACATACAGCATAACATAATTAAAAACACTTACACCTAAAACATATTACTCCAAACGTGAATACTACACTCCCACAAAGTTCTGAAAATATATTTGCAGATTGCTGATCATTTCATCTTCTCATGGTGTGCGATTTTCCTTAGATTTTAATGATTGGAGCATTTGCCAATTCATCTGATAATGTTGCATCTTTAAGTTTTTCTCCTCTAACTCCATCTGCCTCTGCCCATTTATCTCTTCCAACTCCAGTTGTCTTTGCTTCCTTGCTTCCTTTTGCTTAAGAAACTCTAGTTTCTCATGTTGCATATCCCGATCTTTACCCTTTCGCTCACCATAGATTTGAAGTCTGTAACCAAATGATGAAAAAACTTCAATAGCTTCAACAGTTTGGCTCTTACCCTTGAGTCTGGCCTTAGCTTTCTTGTTGCCTTCTGGACGAGGCAAGGAATCCCGAACATATCCGCTTGTGGGCATGGTTAGTGTGGAGCCTCCATCTTCAAACCCTGTTCTCTTCCCACTACTTCCGGAACCAACAAAATCAGACATTTGAGGCGTATTCGATGGACGTCCACGTGTTATCTTGTAAACGGGGTTAGGGGTGTAAGCGGACTGCGAAAAGTCCAGAGTCCAATCCAGTCCAGTCCAAACTTGTCGGACTGGACTGGACTGAAAATTTTTTGGACTGGACTCGGACTCAAATTTTCGAGTCCAAATATTTTTGGATTGGATTTGGACTCACCCCTTTGGAGTCCAATAAGTCCAGTCCAAAAATATTATTATATATAATATATATTTAATATTTATATATATAATGTATATATATTTAATATGTATATATATAATATAAAAGATGTATGTGACTTATTTTACGGAATGAATATAATGAGCTTAATTTTTCAAATTTAATTATGAGAAAACGTTGTGAATTATTGAATCTAAATCGGTGGAAAAAAATAGGGAAATTCCCAATGGTGACCTCGAACTTTTCGAGTTTTCCATTGCTGACCCTCATTTTATTTTATTCCCGTTGTAACCCTCAATTATTGTTCTAGTTCCAAATGTAAATTGATTTTAGCTAAAATTACATGGATCCATCAGAGTTCGATGTAGGGAGATCTCGACGTCGTTCCGCTCAGAGAAACAATGAAGAGCAATAAGGTCGCTTTGAATATCATAACGAGCGAATTGTCGACATCAATACATATTTGCAGCACAAAGCACAAATCGAAGATCAACAAACTCATTTATCTTTGAAAAACGATTGATCGAACATATATGGGCAAAGTACGGTAGGAATGGGAACTAAAATAATGGAATTTTATCAATTTTAGTTTTTTGTTTTAGTGTTGCATTTAATTTCCATGTCTTATTTTCATTTGATATATGTAATATGTTTTGAATGGATGCATCTTTTTTACTATTTGTCAACTAATATTAATTAATTTCCAAAAAAAAAATTAATTACGATAATTAATTAGTCATCGATAATTAATATATAATAAAAATCAGTAATTTTGAATTAATAATTATAAGACTTAATTACAATTAATTAGCGTAAATTGGTTTTACATTAAATCAATACAATTCCATATAATTATTTGAAGAGAGAGAAAATGTGGTGGGGTAGGAAAAAAGGATGAGAGAGAGTGATGAACTATTATTTTGGGTTCATGGTTAAGAGTGAAATTGGAAATGGTTTTTGAAAATGATGTGGAGGAGAGAGAAATGAGGAGAGAGAATGATGAACCTTTTTTGTGGGTTCATTATTAGTGATGCTCTTAAACTTTTCTTTCAATTAAAAAAAACGTTGGTGTCGTATGCTTATATAATAAAGTATCTTATATACCAATGAATGAAGTAAACAATATTCCGAAATGTCCTTCATGCACTCTTTTTTTGATTTTGTTCAACTTAATTAAGTGTAGTACTACTAATTTTCATTCAATTTAATTAAGGGGTATTCAGCTTTTTTGGTTTGTGATTTTTTTAGTTCTCTAACCTATATGTTCCGAATGCTGCAGTGACGTCTATTGTAGGTCAAATACGAAGCATTTGGGGCGTAAAAAAAGGAAGCATATGAGATTTTTTCAACTAGTGAAAAAATAATACTAATAAGTGCTTCAATATGTGTCAAATGATGCTTTACATTTTTTTGGAAAAGAGATGTAATGATTGTAACCAATCACAATCATTTTCTTTACTTCTATCACTTTGGTGAATGGTTGTGTATTAGATATGTTAATACTTTGGGAAGCTGGTACGTGTCGCTATGCGTACAAATTAAAAACCTTATTTCATCCACATTAGCATTATTTAAGTTTAGTTTAGTGATAAATAAGGGTCGATCCCACGGAGAGGTTTATATATTCTTAAAATCCAAGTTCAACTGATTAAGAGAATCTAACTAGTATATACATGTTATTTACTAATATATACATATTCACATTGTTTTTGGGGGGGGTTTACAAGATGATACTAAAAATCTAAATACTACTAAAGATAAATCTAACCTAATATTTACAAGTGATGACAAACAATCCCAGTTTAGGCTCATAATACTTTCAGAGATTTATAAATTCCTAACCTTGATTATACTTCCAATTTCATAAATACAAGATTGATTAATTGTAGGAATTTAAGTAGCCAAACTCCCCTATACTTCCATACTTTTAATCAACATTGAACTAGGCCGAATATCGATTCTAAACTAATCTAATTACCATAAGTATTTTGCAACTTACAACGATTAAATTAGAAGCATTATAGAACTAGAAGTACATCATTAATCCCTAGTTAATCTAAACATATTATATCTTTATGTCTAAATAACTAGTCTAAGTTATATTCTAGTTTGAACTTAAAACCATCTTTGCAGGCCTAAATTAAACTAGTTACCACTTGTTGTTATAAAATCTAGACTAGGCTAAATCACATAACTAGCGATAATCTCAATTTTATACCTAATAAGATAGCAAATTAAGCATAACATTGAAATATGAACATTACAATCAAATATAATTTGAGTATCTAATATCACACAATCTTGAATTCAACTAGAAATTCAACAATACAATACAAACATACTATGAAATTCAAAAGTATAATTGGGAAATTTCAAAACTAATTTGAAAGTACAATAGAAAGAGAGAAGAACTTATGATTCGCGCGGAGATTCACCTTCGGGTTTTGGATTTCGCACCTACGTCCAAGCTTGAAACTCACTCTCCTCGGTTGTGTGCTAGGACTCCAACCAAAGGTTGTCTTCTTCGTCGAACTCGAGCACCCCAAATTAGTCCCGAAACCTCACGAAATTTCCTGATTTTTTTCTCTCAAATTTGTGGGAATTTGCTTGCATACCATTTTCGAAACCCTTAATTGGGTATTTATACCCAATTTCCGCCGCCAAGCTGTGATTTTCGGACCAATTAAAGAGGAGGATTGGGCTCCAAGTATTCAGCCCTATAAGCCGCCTCTTCTTGGTCGTGATTTGCGGCGATGAATTGCGGTTGTGTTTCGTGATTGGCGGCGAGTTGCAGGTGAGTTGTTGCTTTGTTATTGGTGGGGATGATGTGGAGGAGATGAGGTGTGGCGGAGAAGAAGATGAAGGAAGAACGAGGAGCGTTGTTTTGGTTCCGTTCTTTTCGTTCTTTCTTCCTTCTGTTTTTCTCACGATTTTTTTTCTTTCTTCTTTTGTTTTTTTTTTCTTTCTTCTTTTGTCTTCAAATTGGGCTGCACTTTTGGGCTTGTCTTGTAGTTCTTTCCTTGGACCAAGATTTATCATTAAACAAAAATAGTATAATTAAGTAATATTAATAATAAAAATAAAAACCTAACATATGATATCAAATAGAATTAAAAATATCTAAAATGCATCAAAATAATAATATAAACACACATATTATAATAAAATAAGGGGACATAAATATATTATAATGCGCACTTATCAAAAGCAATTATCACAAATTTGAACGGTTGTATATTTGAATACAATATTCATTATGTGCAGTAATTTTTAGATTTGCATACATAATTAACATATCTCCTTAACAAAACAAGAGACAAACAATCATGGCCTTTTAGTCTTGGATTATTTGCAATTGTACTTGATGTCCCCTTCAGTCTTAGATTATTTGAAATTGTTGATGTCCTTTTTAGTTTTTGATGAAGAAGGACACATATTTAACAGTAAGAGTCAAACTATAAATATAGCCAGTTTGAAGTATCTATTTGAAGATTGCAGAGATGATGGAAAAAAAATTTAAAAATGAAAATAACCCAAATTGTAAACCCTAATTAAACTTAACCTCTTGAAACTATTGCAAACTTTTGAAGCAACCCATAAATGGTTAAATCAAAATGGGAAAAGGTTTTTCCCAACGTATTTACATTGAAGTATTGAAAGAATAACGAAGTAAAGAGGGAATTTTGTTCAAAAGTTAGCAATTGGCCCCATATTACAAATGATATAATTCATCTTTAAATAATGATTTATTAGGTTCTAGTACACAAAAAAGATAGTTATTTTAATTTTTATAAGAAAATATAATTATTTGGACAAAAGTGTACATAAAAAGTAGCTATCAATAATTTTTCCAAAATAAAAAAGACCAAGCTTCGTGTAGTTAGTTGGTTGGAGATTCACATTGTTATCTTCAAAGTCATAAGGTCGAATCCTGCCAACTACAGTACTAAGGGGCAAGGATCCCTTTACCTTTATCCCCTCCTTCCAAGTACATTTGTTTTGAAGTACCTTACGTGCATATACTAGACCAAAAAATCATTACGATTCAGGTTTAGGTAACCAAGCTTGCTTGGTGGAGGTGGTGATGAACTCACCTTGTGACATCAAAGTCACAAGTTCGAGCCCCACTACCTACTTGTGTTTGGGAGTAGAGCTTCCCTATATCCCCCTAATCTCAAGTGTTGACCTGTGTAGCTGGGCTGACTAACTTGCGATAGGTGCTGGTGCAGTAGGATCATTCTTCTTACTAAGGGGTTCCCAGTTGGGGCCCAAAAAAAAAATTCAAGTTTAGACAAGATTTATAATAATTGTACATTTATACATGCAACTCTACCATCTCTTTACAAGATGGTACCTTGGTCTTTTTATTTTTATCCTAGGGCCCGTTCGTTATCGTTTTTTGTTTTTAGTTTTCAGTTTTTTTGAAAACTAAAAACCAAAAACAGGAAACCAAAAAAAGTGATTTTCATTTTTTAGTTGTCAGTTTTTAAAATCATCATGTTCCCAATAAATTTGACTAATTTTTTATTCATTATAGGACATATATCATATGACTTTGAAAATCAAAAAACCAAAAAACAGAAAACAACAGTAATACCAAACGGGCCCTTAACTCTTAGGGCTCGTTCGTTATTGTTTTGTGTTTCCAGTTTTCAGTTTTTTTTGAAAACCAAAAACAAAAATATGGAAACCAGAAAAAGTAGTTTCCAGTTTTCTGTTGTCAGTTTTCAAAATTGACATGTTTAGTAAGAATATGACTAATTTTAAGTTCATTATACCCCTTATATCATATGACTTTTATATTCATAAAACCAAAAACTGAAAACATACACTGATGCCGAACGGACCCTTAGTTTTTTATTTTTTTTTGGGAAAGTGAAGGTCGGTGAATTGGTGATTTAATACACCACTTTGGTTGATTTATTATTGGGGTGGGGTCAGTCAGTGGCATGTTCTACACTTCCAACGTCCTCTCCGGGGGATAGTCCTAAACCACTCTTACCAAACTCCCCCCAACTCGGCACTCTGTCTCTCTTCTTCACCTTCTTTTTCCCTTCCCCAGATTCTTCTCCCCTACTCTTAGATCTCTCTTTCTCTCTCCTCATTCTTCCTCTCTCCTGTCTTTTTCTATCCTCCCCCCTAAAAAATAAAATTCCCTTCCATTTTTAGCAAATCTTGTTTCTTACTACCCTCTTAACTGCTCTTTTTTTCCCTGATCTTCGATTTTTTCTTCTCTCCCTTTTTCTGGGGAGGGAGGATGCTCAATTTCGCAAGAAAATGAGCTTTTTATTTTTATTGGTTCTTAAGAAAAATTTCAACTTTAGCTGAATTATTTGGATAATTTAGGGTTAGGGTTAGGGTTTTTGGTTGTGAATTATTTATTGGTGTTTCAATGGTTGGGGGTTCTGAGCAGCTGCTTAATAATAGTAGCTCTTCTTCTTCTTCGGTGGCCAAAAAACATGGGATTAATAAGCCGATTTCACTTGCGGGTCCTACTGAGGCTGATCTTATGCGTAATGCTGAGTTGGGAAAGGTGATTTTTTTTATTGAAGTTTGTGTTTTTGGGAAATATTGATTCTTTTGTTGTTTAATTGGGTTTTTTTTGATTGTTTGTGTTTGTAGTTTTTGATTGATTCGGGGCTTTATGAGAGTGAGGAAGAAGGTGAGAAGCGAGAAGAGGTTCTTAATCGTATTCGCGAGGTAATTGTAGAATTGATTGTTTCTTCATCCAAATTGAGTGTTATTTCTGTTTTTCAAGGTCCAATTTTGACTATTTATTACTTTCAGTGTATATGAATTTATATTGCAGTAATATTGATTAGTTATATCATAAAGTATTTTTATATTAATAATATTTGTGAATGTCTTTCTGGCAATGTATTTTGATTTTGATGTACACAAATGGTCAAAAGCCCGAGCACAAATATGGCATTTTTTGTGATCTTCTGGACCTAGACTTGGAAACATAAGATCCCTGCTTTTGACGGCGGAAACATTATTCGATTCGATGCATGAATCTATGATCTATGCTTGGTTGATGTTAGTGTAGATTAGTAGGTATGTGGTGATAGATTTTGGGTAGTGTGTAGAAGTTAGAAGATACTCACTTGTCTCCTGCTTTTGTTATTTTCCTTCAACCTAGTTATGTGTTGGAGAAATTGGCTTTATTTTTCCATTGGCGTAGAAGTTACAATAAATAAAATTAGACAGTGTAGCTTGAAAGTTGAAACATAAAGTAGAAGGTAATTTGTTTGTCTATTACTAGAATTTTGGAATTCAGTAGGTGGGTGAAAGAAAAATGTTAGTGGAGAAAATGACAAGGTTCTGAGAGAAAGTGAGAATGTATTCCATTTTATTTATGATGAGAATGCGATAATCCATAGTTTGAAGGAATGCAGCTTGTGGTGTGAACTATCAGTAGGTTAGGTGCTCTATAACTTGATGAATAGTTGCTCATTCAATATTTTTGAATCTACTGAAACAGTTGACATTGGAATCGTCCTAGTTATACTCTTTAGGATTTTTTTTGCCCTAACTGTTTCCTACCGGAGTAACAAATACTTCCTCCGTCATGAAATAAATGCAACATTGGGGAGGCCACAAGAACAAAGGAGAGGAGAGGAGAGGAGAGAGATAGAGAGAAATAAAAAGAGGGACCCATGTGATGAAGAGAGAGATAGAGAGAACTTAATGTCAAATAGAGTAATGTTGCATTTTTCTTGAAACTTCTGGATATGTTAAATGTTGCACTTGCACTTATTATTAATGGGGATTATTTTGAATTAGTTGTTTATTAAGGCTCATTTATTATGAAAAGTGTTATTTTTAGGCAAGGATTTATCGATTAAGTGACACACCTTTGTCTAAAGTGATCTGGGTTTTTGTGCAGGTGAGAAGTTTATTAAATAAGTCTGTTAGAGGAGTTGAACTAGTTAGGATAGTGAGTGGAACATTGTAATTAGATAGATGACAGTAGCTTTGAGTTTTTTTTCCCCCTGTGCATCACTAAAAGGGAATATGGTGCTCAAATGTAGTGGATACAAGGCGATACAGGGTGTATGTGTATCACTAGATGGATTCAGTAGTTCTTAATGATTGGAATCGGTCGAGTTAGAGAGGTTAGCAATGTGCGCTGCACTCACTTTATGTGTTAGTCCAAAGTGTTACCAAAAGTCAAAAGGCCTTTCGTTGCTTTATGTAATTCGATTCGATATGAGGTACATGAACGGATACATGGATACTACCTTTGGTGAATCTGGTACGATTAGGTACGATATACACACACGTTAGGCATTAATTAAAGGGATGACGGCTACAAGCCTACAACATATACAAGTTGAAGTGCATTTTTATCAAATAACAGATGATTGCTTGTAGTACACCATTAAAAAGGGTACAAGCTATCAGGAAAGACAAGCATAAAGTAGACACGTGGCCTGTAAAAGTTCCATATGCTATTCCTTGATGAATACAGCTTTGAGCACAAAAGAAGAGGAAACCTAGGGGTAGTAGCCGTTCCTTTTCAAAACTCATCCTGTTCTCTCTTTTCTCCAACCCTCGGTTCTATCCAGGAAACTTGGTAACAACTGGCTTCTTTCCCAGAAGCATATTGTGGGCTCACCAGTTTTGTTGAACTAACAAGAGGTGATTGGTGATGTTGAAGGAAATGTCAACCAACTTAATGGTCTATTTTGAAATCCTTTTATAGATATTGTTTGGTTGGATGATGAAAATCTCAGATACCTTTTACCAGATTGCTAGGATTGATTGTTCTTTTGATCTCTTGTTTTCACATTTTTTAGCAAGTTACCTAGCTTCTGTTTCTTTTTGCAGCCTCTTGCTCCCTTTTGAAGTTTGCTTTATTGCTAGGATTCTGAATAAAACCACCTGCACTGTTTTAAAAGCCTCTTTATTACCTCTTTGGGAAATGGGTCTAGGTTTATACTGACTTCTGTCTTTGCTTACATTGCATTATGCAGTTCAGTTCACTTGGTTATCTGGAGAATTCTATGTAAAATTAGTTTTCTTCGTCATAATGGCTTCTCTAATTTGTTGCTATATTTATAGAAATACTTTGAAGTTTCAAGAGTGAAAATTTTAGTTGCTTCTTTTTAAACTGTTGTTAAAGATTTAGATTATGAGTCTGGTAAATTATCATTTCTCTAGGCTGAGTTCATGGCGGTCTTGTTCTATAGGACCTTACAGGGTGGGGAATGGTTGACAACAATAATCATCACATATCTCATGGTATAGGCTAAGCATTATTCTTCAAATTAGCCACTGGATGCTGAAAAATTCCCGTTTTGCTGCTTTACTTGCTTTTTTCAATTTGGAATGTACATGTATATATTATTATTCAAGAGAGAGCAAATGAATAATTGTTGTAACTTGTGATGTAGATCGTGAAAGGGTGGGTAAAGCAACTGACTCGCCAAAGAGGTTACACAGATCAAATGGTGGAAGACGCGAATGCTCTCATATTTACTTTTGGATCTTATAGACTAGGGGTAAGTCAGCATTAATGTGTATATTCTTTGCAAATTATTATTTCTGTGTCGTGGCAAGAGATTCGCTGATTTCTTTTTTTTTTTTTTTTTTGTCTTTTTAGAGCGATACATATGTTAATTGATTCCATGTAAACAGGAAAAGGATCATCTTTCATTGCCTAGCTCACTCTACAAAAGAATTGTACAATATATCCATATATTTCGCTAGGAGCAAGTAATCCTCAGATTAGTATGAGGAATTCACGATGTTATTTTTTATTTTATTTTGGAGTTTATTTGGGTGTGCCTGTGTTTCTTCTTTCCATCTGGCACTGGACTTCTCATTTTGACTCACGTAATATTCTTATTACACGTGTTGGTCAAGCTTTTAACATAGAGTCATAGACACCTTTTATATCTTTTAATCTAAAAAATTTGTGGAATGCTGCCCCAATGGGCTATGGCACTACTCTTTCCCAAATTAACCCTGCGTAATAGCCATCTCAAACATTAATGGAGTCTTCTTATCAAAGAAGAGGGGGTGGGGTGCGGTGGGGTGGGGTGGGGTGGATATTATGATTCCATTGATTATAAAGAACAGAGTTCTATTAAGAATTTGTTAGATAGATTAAGTAAGGAAGTTTTTCAAAGTCCTCATTGTACTTTTACTTCTCTAATGTTCTACAAAATATTGATTTCACTTTCTATCTTTCAGAAACGACCACCGTTGTTTGTTGATTGATTAGGGGCAAGGGCACCATGTTCTGTTTCTTGACCTTGTCACAAATTGCCCTTAGATGCTGATGTTGATGAAGTGAGGATTGTTGTGTGGGTGTGCTAAAAGAGAATCTATGCAGTTTACTGTTTCGAAATCGTTACGAGGAAACCTTAGACCTTCGGTTAGGAGAAGAATCCTGTCTGACTGACCCTATCATGATTGAGTTACTATATTAGATTATTAGGACAACGACGAGATGATAGAAGATGGGAGTGGGTGAGTACTTTAAGGTTGATTATTGTGTCTAGTTGCTAATGGTAGAGGACAACTCTTCGAAAGAGGAAATATCGTCATTAGGTTCACTTGATAAGGACTGGTTCGACATTTGGTATCTGTATATAATAATTGTTGAGATCAAATAGGCCATTAGGAACTCACCATCTAGAGAAGCCTTTATACATCGTGTTAACTTTTTTAAGTGCAATTACAATGGTCAAATCTTGTGGGAGACTGGTTGGCTTGGAGGAGATTAGGAAATTTTGTGTTTAATGTGGATGGAGACAAGTTGCCATGTGGATTACAACCATTTCATCTTTAAGAGCTATTAAGTGGGAACTTCTCATATTCTTGTTGATAAAGGTTTGTGACAGAGTCACATAATTCGTCGGGTACCCTGCGAACTTCGATTTTACTCGTTTGCTCCAATTAGCAGTTTGTTTTCATTCCAAATCAATGTGGTTTGCGAGTTAGAACGACTAAATTAGTGAATTAAATGCTTAAATGACATCTTCTGTCTGTGGTTGAAGGATTAATCGGAAGGAGGAATGCAAAAGTTTTAGACCTAAGGTTCAAATGGTAAATTTTAGATCTGGAATTGAAGATGTAAGTTACGGAATTGAAACGTCAACTGTCGGGGCTTTTGTTGAGGAGGGTGTGGCTAGTTGTTTGATCTGGTTGCTGAGTAATGGTATGCAGGCAAGATTTTCCGGCGGAGGTTTCCGGTCATCTTCAGTTATTTTGTTTTGTGAGTAGGTTGGTGGTTTTGCTAATACAAACTGTTTGGAAAGGAAAGTAGGTAGATATTTTTTGTTTTATTGTTGTTTCTTGTTCCTAATTATGCGTGTTACTTTCCTATGCATTGAGATTCCATAGAGGCTAATCTGAAAATTGGTTGGTTCTTTGTGCCTAGTTTTAGCGTAGCAGCTACATTTCAATGCTCTGTAAAAATTTGTGAAGCAGTAACAACTAGAGTGCATAATTAGAGGTTGCGTCTTCTATTTCGGTGACAGATGGAATTATGTTGGATGATTTAGAAAACTTATGTGAGCTGGATTGAGTTAGCTCAATGGTGAATCAAGTTGTCATGGATATTGAAGGGATTAATTTTTTTTCAAAATGAGTTTATCACTTCTTTCTCCTCTGGTAACGGTTTCAGTTGAAGATTCATGTTAGCCGACCCCAAATCACTTTGGGAATAAGGCTTAGTTGTTGTTTATGAGTTTATCACTTCTTTCTCATGCTCGTTACTGATTTACTGAAAAATCTTAAGGATTGTTTTCTTCGTCAGATCTGTTTCTTGTCCATTTTTCTTACTTCTCCATGTCAATAATAGATGGGAGTAATCTTTGGGTTATGTAGACAAAAATTCTACTAATTACTTCACAGTTCACAGTATCACCTTTATATGGTTTTCTGCTGTAAGATACTCCCAAAAATGATGAAGGTTATGTTTGCTTGACATTATGGGGGTGATGTAACTTGAAAGCTTTTAGTGTTCATCCAGTTGCCTACCATTTTCTATGACCTTTTTTTAAATGGTTTAAATAGTCTCTCTTTTCTTACCTTGGAGTCTTCAGTTTTAAACCTATTGATGTGTCTGCCCTCGTGTGACAAATGTTATTTTCCCACTGTTTTGTCCTGCTCGTGTCTCTTCTATTCTCTGGCTCTTGGCGAATGTTGAAATTTAAAGCGAACACGTGGTTGACCATATAACTCTGCAGTACTCATTTACTGTCTATGAGAATTGTTGCTGGCCTGAATTTGAGCTCTGAATAATCTAGCGTGCTCGTTTTCGGTTTACCTAGAATGAGGTAGAAAAGTGTGCTTTCTTTTTTCTTCATCCCTAGTAAATTATGTATTTTGGGGCAAAGATTGTCACCCATCTTCTCTCAGTTATTCAGAAATCAGTAGTAGATTTTTGGACAAGTTTATTCATGGTCTTCATTCTCATTTTGTGCTTCTTCTTTTTGTTACCGCATGAACGAGGGTCATAGATGATAACTTTTGGTAGCTTGAACTGGTGGTTACGTTTGTCAGCATTATGATCTTCTATGTACCACAGAACTTGTCCTGGACCTATGTAGAAGTGGGTGATTTCTTTGATGTCTTGACTCTTGATAGCCTTATTGGAACTGTAGTAAAACCTCCATGGAGGACACATGTATGCAGCTATTAGAGCATTTAATTTCCTCTAAGCTGAAAATTTAGTTTGCTTGAGTGAGTACAAGTCTACAAGACCAGGTTTTTCATTTTTTAGGAAGTCTACGTATTGCACTTCAACCCGCTGGGAGTGGCAACAGGTGTAGTGTACAAGGTGGATTTCACTTTAGAGCCGTAATTTTTTTTTTCTGTTTTTAATTTTTGCCAGGGTCTGAAAACAGTATAGTGTTACTGTCTTCCACCTATGTTGTATTGGAACATTAGATAATCCACAGAAGGCAGCTACCTAAATCTACGAAATGCTAGATCCAACATTCCATTAAGCCTTTTTTTTGTGGGACTTGGTTTGCAATTTTTGGTGAGAAAAGATTGTTTGATTCTCTGAAAGCTCAATCACATCCATGAAAGTAAAAACATTCATGGCCTTCGGGATGGTTATGAGAGAGTGAATAACATTATAACAAAGTAATATTGTTGATGAGAGAGTAGATAAAAACATGTAAGCTGTTGGTAACCAATTCTTAGAGTTGCCCATGGTCGTCATCTTGTGGTGCTGGAAGAAGAAGCAAGACACGTGGGTTGTAGAATATAGGTGGGGCTAGTGAAAGGTAGTTACTAGAGGAGAGAGAAATTCTGGTAGAATTGGGTATATTAGGATAGGCAATGGGATGAAGACCACCTTTGTAGTGATTAATTGCTCATAAATTTGCGGGTAGTCGGTCACGGAGTGTCCTACAAAGACCAAACTGGTCATTGCGGACTAGGAAGTGATGGAAACCAATACTCGCTCCAATCTAAAATGAATGTAACTATCACCGATTTCAAAAGTTTCAAAATGAATGCAAAATTACTTTATTTGGCATTGGGTTCTATCTCTTTCTTCATCACATGGTATCCTCTTTTTCTCTCTATCTCCCCTGTTTTTGTGCCTCCCCCCGTGTTGCATTTAGTTCAGGTGGTACTTGATTTCATGACCACCTTATGAAATGCAATGAATATGTGCAATCTGAGAACATCATTGACAACAACTTTCTTTGCTGCAGCTGGACAGCAAAAATAAGAGTGAGTCAGATATTTTAATTAGGTTGCTTTGCTTACCCTGGTATACCATTCTGTACCTTTTCCATGGTTATGTGCATGCTTTTTATGAGGGAGAGTTTTCGATTCAGAAAGCAATAAAAATCATATATTCTGGTGACAGGAATTTTTTGTATGTACTGTGATGACAAGTATTATAATAAGACTTGTGACTTATGACAGGTACATGGACCTAGGGCTGACATTGATACCTTGTGCGTTGGGCCTTCTTATGTAAATCGTGATGTAAGTTATAGCGGTCTTGGTTGAGAAATTGTCATCCAAAAAATGCAGTTCAGTTTGTTCCTACATTTTCTGTTAGATGATGTTGTTTAAGACACATATAAGAGACACTCAAGTTTTTTGTGTTTCGTCATCCAGGAAGACTTCTTTATAGTATTGCGTGACATTCTGGCTGAAATTGAAGAAGTTACTGAGCTTCAGCCAGTCCCAGATGCGCATGTTCCTGTGATGAAATTTAAATTTCAAGGGGTTTCTGTGGACCTACTCTATGCAAGTGTCTCAATGCTGCTTGTTCCTGATGTAAGCAACATGCATTGCCATCTTTGTTTTAAACTATTGATCAGTACAGCTATCTTTACTTGTTTGTTTGCCCTCTTTGGTTCTATGATCCAGAATTGTGTATAGTTTCTACTTTTTTTTTTTTTTTTTTTTTTTTTGTTATTCTTGAGTAGGCTGTCCAAAAAGAAACAATTTTCTCATCTATATTATGTCATTTGGCTGAGTTACTATCTTTACTTCATCTTTTAATTTTCCCTTCTCATGTGGTTGAGGGGATTGGAGTTTTGTATACATGACATAAAATTATCGGGGAGTGAGTTGCTGTACATATTATTTTTCCCATAATTGTTTTATTTTGAATTCTGTGGCTTGTGGTTTCAATTTCCTGTGCTTACTGGCATCATTCATGATCTGTTGCCTACCAAATAAATGAGTAGATCTTGTTGCTTGGAGACTTTGAACAAAATGTTACATTGCATAGCGTGTCATGGACTCATGGTGGTTTTATATCCCATTGTTTTGGCTGTTTGTCATGTGTTGAGGACTTTTTCTGTTATTTCATTCACTCACAAAGGTAAAATGCATCAGCTCTAATAACCCGTATGAATTCACTAGCAGAAGGTGGCATATCAGTGGAGGAAACCTTTTGCAGGTTTTTTTGTACTCTTGTGACCGACATGCTTAAATACAGTATATACGTTATATGTCATAAATAGTTGGAGATTTTGAGGTCTTAAACCAGGTCCAATTATCTTTTTTGTTGGTTTATTTTGAAAAGCAGTGTGCTAATACAGTATCTGTTATAGATACATGACTTTGTTGTCTGTCTGCTTCATTTATGTGTTAGTCACTAGAATATTCCCTCCTTTACAATTGTGACCGACATAAATTGTGGTAGAATCATTTTTCTAATTGCATCATGTAAAAGCTTTCATATTTTGTTGGTGGTTGCTTTACTCTTCTACTAATGCAAAGTTGTTTCAGGATTTGGATATATCACAGGGCTCCATACTTTACAATGTTGATGAACAAACAGTACGTAGTTTGAATGGATGTCGAGTTGCAGACCAAATTCTTAAGCTGGTTCCTAACGTTGAGGTGAATGCTTGATATATCTTTAGCCTTTTCTACTTTTGGCCAACTTTATTCTACTATATTTGATGAGCCATCTTGACCTTTCTGCAACTGCTATAGCACTTCAGGACAACACTAAGATGTCTCAAGTTTTGGGCTAAGCGACGGGGAGTGTACTCTAATGTAAGATGTGTGTTGCTCATCATTTAAAAATTTCTTGTGTGGTGTGTTGATTCTCATCTCCCTCCGGATGTAGGTGACTGGATTTCTAGGTGGTGTGAACTGGGCTCTCTTAGTTGCTAGAGTATGCCAACTTTACCCAAATGCTATTCCTAGCATGTTGCTTTCTCGATTTTTTAGAGTTTATACACAATGGCGTTGGCCAAATCCTGTAATGCTGTGTTCAATTGAAGAGGAGGATCTTGGTTTCCCTGTGTGGGATCCTCGTAAAAATCCACGGGATCGTACACACCATATGCCGATTATTACTCCTGCATATCCGTGCATGAACTCTAGCTACAATGTCTCTACAAGTACACTCCGTGTTATGATGGAGCAGTTTGACCACGGTAATAAAATTTGCCAGGTAAGAACATCTGTGATTTTTTTGCTCTCATCATCTATCTCTTTTATTACTTGTTAACAATTGGTTTTTGTTGTGGGTTTTGTTTCTGTCCAGGAGATTGAGCTGAACAAGGCCCAATGGAGTACCCTTTTTGAACCATATCTTTTCTTTGAGTTGTATAAAAATTACTTGCAAGTAGATATTGTTGCAGAAGATGCAGATGATTTACTGGCTTGGAAAGGTTGGGTAGAATCTCGACTTCGCCAGCTTACTTTGAAGGTACTATATGTTTATAGACTGGTCCTTCAATTAAGACGTGGTATCCTTTGGTTTTACTTCTCATTGTAAAGAGTTAGACAAGCAGTAGCTGGCAGATAGTAATAATCTTTTATTTTTGTTATTATTGTTTGTAATCTACAGATAGAGAGAGATACATTTGGGATGTTGCAGTGCCATCCTTACCCATATGAGTTTGTAGACACATCTAAGCAGTGTGCCCATAGCGCTTTCTTTATGGGTTTGCAGAGGAAACAAGGGGTGAAAGTCAAAGAAGGTCAGCAATTTGATATTCGGGGAACTGTTGATGAGTTCAGGCAGGAGGTAAATATGTATATGTATTGGAAACCTGGCATGGATATGTATGTGTCGCATGTTCGTAGAAAGCAGCTTCCACCATATGTGTTTCCTGAAGGCTATAAACGACCTCGTAGACACATGAGTCAGCAGGCTGAAAAGATGTGTGATGACACTGAAGGGGATAGCGGTGTGTCTGCTGATAGATCGCTCAAGCGGCGTACAGATTCCGAGATGGGGAATCTGACGCCTTCTCGTCTTGAGAAGAGGGCATCTATCAGTCCGCAACGGCTGGAAACTCTTTCTCCAGAGTTCAGTTCTAGATATTACACTCCATCACCATTGAGCTGTGGAGAACTGGTGAAGCCAAACCATACCGCTGATTTGCTTAGCCACTCGCAAGATGCGTTGTCATTTGGACAGCTGGATGATGATAGAAGTCTAAACTCTCACAATCCGCTGCTAGACAAGGCCATTTCTGATACTGTTTTGTTGGCAAAGCAGGATACCGCGGATAGTATCTCTGTAGTTGGGATTGAAGCAAGTACACTGGAGGCAATGCCAAGTGACGTCTCCAGCCAGGAGACTCTTGCTTCATTTGATATCTGTAATGGAATTAAGGATGCTTGTCTGGTTAGAAAGGATGAAGAAATGTCTAACTTTGAGAATTTCGAGACCAAATCTTTCCGAAGAGCAAAGGATCTTATAGAGAGGGCCGCAAAGGAGGATATTGATGAAGTTATGGCTCATTCTGAGCAGATTAAGGAAGTTGAAAATGGTAGCCATTTGGGTCCCAGTGCTGGCATTCAGACTCTAAATCATGAGGTGAGTTATTCTGTCATGAGGACTTTGGGTTAAGAAACTGTGGCAGATGACAATGAATAATAAAGTTTCGAAGTTAGTGAGGGAAAGGGGTCTTTGCAGGATGATTTATGTGGGGAAGATCCTGGTTTGCTTCCGGACAACGACTACCTCAATGAGACTGGTGTCTTCCAGGGTGGATCTACGGAAGAGCTAGAGGTTTGAGCTTTTTATCATACTCTCTTGCTTATACTGGATTGTTTGTTACTATTTCGATGTGGTTTTGTTGTCTGTCACTTGTCTATGTTTTCACTCTCTACGAACGCTTTGCAGCGATGTGACCAGTTACTTTTGCCTTCAAACGTTTCTGGGTTCTTCGGTATATTGATGTCTCCCCGCCTGCCTGATTCCATTTCTGTTCATTTTAAGAGAGAAAGGATCTTGTAGAATTGATCTTCGCCTAGCTGTTGAATTTGTCGTTAATAGATTGATGTGAGATGTTCTGAATTAGCTTTATGCCTAGGAATCCAAATGATATCTAGAATGGTCAAAAATTAATTTCGCATTTATGGGTTCTCTCATCAACTATCTCTAGCTATGATTGCAATGATAGGGTCAGCAACATAAACGTGTCTGCTTCTATCTTGGGTTTAAGATTGTCAGATGTCTTTGAATATTTTCCATGTTGGTCAATCTAACGTCCATTTCTTACTCGTGACTGTTTTGTAGTCAAATACTGTTGGCGGCATGGCCATAGAAACTCGAGGTAGAACTACAAATACTGCAAAATTTGTGCAGAAGCCAATCACAAGGCATGATTTAGACCTCATTTTCTTTGTTGTTTAATTTGATGATTGTATCATTTTGTTCTTTTGTTTCTCTGGCTTTCATTTCTTCTAACAGGCTGAATCTGAGATCGGTGTCGCAGAATTCAGAAGTTTCATGCGATGAAGCATTTGTATATAGAAGTCCAGCAGCTTCGGTAAGTTCAAAAAATTTACTGCTGGGTTAAGTTATGCTTTTCCAGGTGCACTCTGCTCCAATCTTGTCATGCGGGAGCAAGCAGCAGTATTGTTCCGAGTTCACGTATGCCCATGTTGTGTGAGATATGTATAATTATGGATGTGATGTATTTCGTGCGGTCGGAGCAGTCCTTGCAGCAGGTGTCTCCACACCATTTCTTGCTTGTACAGAAGCTGCTTCGCACCTGCTGCTTTGCACCTGGGACCCTTCATTGGGATCATTAGCAGGAGAAAATTGAGATTAGACTAAAACGGGATTTCCGCCACATCTTCAAGGGAGTGTATTTCTGTATTGCATCAACAAGAAAAAAATTGGTAAAAAAAAAAAAAAAAAAGTGAGAAAAAAGAGTTGACTGACAAGTGTAATTTATCGTTGCAACAATGCTTTTTTTAATATATATCAAATTCTTGAATGTAGTTTGGAAACTTGGGTTATGTAGAAGCTCTGAGGGATTATATAATGTTGACTTAATACTCACATTCTCTTTTTTCGATGTACCGTCTGACTTTGTTGTGCAATATATACTGGACAATATATGTGATACTACTTTTTTTTTTTTTAATTGTTACACTTTCCTTTTTTTGGGTCGTACTTTTTTTTTTTTTTTTTTTTTTTGGATATGGTAATATGTCATGTCAATTTTTTACACTATTCTACTTCATATACTCCACCATCCATTTTAATAACCCATCCAAAAACATCTCACATATCCTATTTCTCTATCTTATAATACCGTTTAATGCCTTGTACATTTTTTCAAGACTAAATATTATTTGATTGTACCTTTTTCATGTTTTTTTAAAATTTTCTTGGTTCTCTCCAAGGTGAAGTGTATTAAAAAAAACGGAGGGAGTATATGATATGTTCAGTTGGTTGAAACTTGATATATGGTGTTAGAATGGAATGCCATATGCATGTGAATTCGTAGGTTGAGATAATTTATTTTACATTTGCATACAATTAGTAAGTATTTAAATGGTAAGTGTTGTGTAAGATTGATTAACAATAAAGTTGCTTTTTCGTGAAAGGATTGCTTTTCAAATTATCAATGTTCACTTTTAAATTTTTTTTTCTCCACGCTCTCTTTTCTTTCCCTCTTCAATCAAAAACCTTTGGGGAGCTTGCCATGGTGCTCCTCGGCGTCCGGCAAGCTACTCCTGTCTTCCGAAGGCTCGCTGGTCGGGCTCTCTATGGGTGGTCTAATCAGTTTCTGGTTTTTGTTTGGTATACTGGCTTTCAAGAATCGTCCATTCGTTGTGATGATTGTAGTGTTCTCTATGGGGTTAGTTTGTTCCCCCTTGTTGGGATCCCGTTCCTCCATGTTTATCATAGTGCATTTGTTTATTAGGTATGCTTGTGTGTCTATTTATAGTTTCAAGTTTCAAAGTCCCAAGTTGAAAGTTGTTTAGTTGATTGGAATTTTTACGGGGGTTGCAACAGCTGTCAGTACTCCGGTTACAATTAGAATTAAATCAATTCTATATCAAAACTACATTAGATCGTTAAATTCCCTCGCAAAAAGTTGTATCAGACAATGACGTGTACGACAAAGGGTATTCATCAGCGTTAGATCTGCTCAACGTCCATGGTTTTTGCCATATTCAAGTCTAGAGTCTGTACATGATAAGGTAGCCATGGAAATTGGTAGCCATACCACAAAAGAACAAGATTAAAGAATCACGTATGAGAGGCGGCGTGGCAAAAAGGGGAACATGTTTTCCTCCGAGGGAATATATGGAATAGGAAGAGATTGGGCCAAGGCAAAAATCCCAGTAGATGGTCTACTTCTATTCCAGTCCACAAGCCCACCTATTTCCTTACACTCATATCACTGTTCCTTTGAATAGTAGCGCAAGTCACGCTTTTTAAAGGGTAGTAGATTAGTCATGCTCTGCTCCTCATTTGTGCATCTAGATTCTAATCTTTAGGTTAAATGAAATGTCTATTTGAGTAGAACCTACAAAGAACACTAAGAAAATAATGTAAAAAGTCCCTAAAAATAAAGAAAAAGACACCAATCAAAAGAAAAACTAGTCAAACCAAAAAAGGTGCAAATTAAACAAGACAAATCTATAAAAGGGTAAAATAAAAAAGAAATGATTAGATACAAGGGAAAATAAGGGGTTTAGAGCGATATAAATATCACTCATTGCTTAACAAGTGAAAATTTAATTGGGTGGACCATGCAAAACAATTTGTGTCACTTGGGTGGCTAGCAAACTTTTTGTGGATATAAATTAGATATGTTGGTTAAAATTTAGGACATACTCAAGCTTTCATGTGGAGTCATTATTTTACGTAGGCGACTTGTGGTGTTGAATAAACAAACAAGATATACCATCATTTAGCATACTCTAGTAGTGTTAGTGCTATTTAGATAATAATGTTAATGACATGGCAGTTATTTCGTCCTTAATTTCTTGTATTTTACTTGTAAGTGATCTACTATCACTGTTCTGTGCGCACGTACGTACACACAAAATCTGAGATTATGGGCTTTATTAAGGAGGCTTGATGGTTAGAGGTAGGATAAAAGAAAGTGAAAGTGTTAATGTGGAAGATGAAATATGATAATTGTTGATGGAACTAACACATGTCAATCATTAAGGGCAATTGTATTTTATGACATATTTAGAATTTTTTTTTTTTTTAATTATTTATAAAAAAAAAAAAAGAAATTTTTTGCTGTTCTTATTTTAATTTTTTTAGGGATTACATGGTGAATTTTGAAAGCGTTAAGGGTATATGGTGAATCAAAAAATTATCAAGGATAATGGTGAATATTCCCACAAACATAAATTATTCTAATGTAGGATATTTTTCTTATCTCAACATTATCAGTTAGAAAAATATCAATACATATATTTTAAAATTTATATTTCTTTGACACTTGTTATAATCTTATATAATATTATCCTTATATTTTGATATATATTGTTTTCAAGTAGAATTGAAGTTAAACCAAAGAGATTGAATCATTTGATTATGACAAAACTGATCTTTCTCATGACCTACAAAATTTTCTTTTCATGGTATAAGGGAGAGAATAGAGAATTTTTTTTGTATCTCTATAACATTTTTAAATTTTTATTTTAGGAGAGTTTAAAATTATGCTGAAGAATAATCTAGCTCTGATACTCTTTCATGAACATTAATAAAATTATTTTTTTCAACTTAACTGACCTTTCTCTAATCTCTTTATGTAATATTGATGGTGGAGGATGCAACTAATATGAATTGAACAAAGTAGTATCGGATATGTTGGATTCATCTTAGCATATATTGGTTAAAGAACTAGAACTTAAATATTTTTTACAAGTAGAAAGCTAGCTAGAGATACCAAGACTGCAAGACCGAAAATACAAGATATCTTAATTCGACTCGAAGATTGCTAGATAAAAACAAGTGTAGCCTTGTTTTTATTATTATACTATATGATGTTTTCCAAGACCGAAAAAAAGTTGTGCAGTCGCGGCTCCCGATGCTGACCAAAACTTCAAGATGTCTTAGTTAGATAGAAGCTTGCTAGAGGTATATGTTCACCAACCCAACCAATATTAAATTTTTAAAACACAAAAAAAAAAATTAAATTGAAAGCACCGAACATATCAAATCGATTAGTAATCATCAGGAATTAGTAAGTACCAACTACTCACATCAGTTAGAACAATCCTCTTTTTAGGACGTTTTAAATTAGTATAAATAATTAATTAGTAATAGGTCTTCTCTCTCATAAAATGGATTGAAGAAAGTAGGTAGCATTGAATGTGTTGGATTCATCTCAATAGATATTGTTTAAATAACTAGAACTTGATAGTTTTGACAAGTATCAAACTAGAGATATCAAGATTTTAAGTTCTTACAATAAAAAATTATATCTAGACATATAATTGAGTAGTTGACTTTGCAGATTATCATAAAGCGAAGCATAAGGCGACTGCAGAAAGAGATATTTATGCTTTCGGCATAACACTCTTTCAGCTATTGAGCATGCAACATGAGCCAATACTTCAAATGCGAGAATCGGTCCAGAAGGAAAAAGAAGTTCATAGTTTTGTATCAGAGAAACTATATGCCGAACATAAAGCTACTCCTAAAGCGACATTCCAGTTAGCAAAGGATTCTACAAGAGCGGATCCAGTTGCAAGACCGAAAATACAAGATATCTTAACTTGAGTCGAAGCTTGCTAGATAAAAACAAGTGTAGACTTGTTTTTATTATTTTACTAGATGATGTTTTGACTCTAACGCTTTAAGGAAAACGTGACAATAGACTTAATTTATTATTGTATCAATAGGCGAGCTCCTTAATGGATAGGTGTGGAACCAGTTGCAAGACCAAAAATACAAGATATCTTAACTTGAGAACGTGATAATAGACTTAATTTATCATTGTACCAATAGGTGAGCTCCTTAAGGGATATGTGTGGATCTAGTTGCAAGACCGAAAATACAAGATATCTTAACGTGAGTCGAAGCTTGCTAGATAAAAACAAGTGTAGACTTGTTTTTATTATTTTACTATATGATGTTTTGACTCTAACGCTTTCAGGAAAACATGACAACAGACTTGATTTATTATTGTACCAATAGGTGATCTCCTTAAGGGTTATATGTGGATTTTTCCACAAAAAGTGTTCAACTTTCCTAAGTTCGGACCACCTTCTCTTGAGTCTAAGTCATTTTTTCCTTCCATGGAGGGTTTTTTTGCCTGTCGATCCCTATGGTATAAATTTTTTGTTAATTAGATGTATTCTATTGATAGCACCAAAAGGTAAACTTAATAAAAGTTCCATCTCTTTACAATGTTCCCTGACATCTATAGTAACGTCATCAATATTAACACTAAGTTTATATATACGTCATCAAATACAATCTTTCCGATGTGAAACATGGGATGTATACTCAACAATTTATACGACTGGTTAAGCCTAAAACTGATTTTAGTAAATTTTTTGTTGGGTTTAGTGGGCTCTAATAGTTCTACACCGGCATTGAAACATTATGTGCTATCCTCCTCGATGTCCTAAGTAAGCTACATGTCGAACACCCTTGATTGAGTGTTTTATTTGGTGAAGATAGGTTAGGACAATTTTTTTTTTGGAAGATGGGTTTGATTTTAAAAAATCAGGCTTCATAATTGTAGGAGAATTGAGCTCAGCTCTTAGATAAGTTGGCCTTGAACCTCCATACCCCATGTTGGAATGGGGTAAGATAAGTTGGTCTCGAACCTCAACACCTCATGTTGGAATGGGGTAATCTCTCTTTGTAGCTCTGCTTGATATTATCCTTTCACACTTCTGTTGGGTATATATCCCACGTCCCACATTGAAGAGATAACAAGAAGTTACCTAGTTTATAAGAGTTAACCAACTCCCTTTTGGGAAGGAGCCCAAAACAAATTCGTGCGGGTTTGACCAAAAGCGGACAATGACATACTAATGGTAGACCTTGGACACCTAACATAGGCGAATATGATGGGAGGTTTGGTTGGGTGCATAACCCTTATAGCTTGATTATATGACTTCTAGAATTAAATCACAGTCATTAATATAATATAGAGTTTTTTGATTAAAAAGTGAATATAAAAAGTTGTTTTTGACAAAAAAAACTCTATAATATATGTCGTTCTTGTTATGAGGCATATCTCATTTCATATAATGTTTGTTTGTATTATTAAAAAAAGCTACTTTTTTGGTGATTAATATATGTGCTTGTTATGAGGCATATCCCATTTCATATAATGTTTGTTTGTATTATTAAAAAAAGCTACTTTAAGAATGTTTCCGAATGTTTTTTTGGTGGTTAATGATATCATGGCTGCAAATCAATGAATTATATAAGAATTAGTTAATATGGTGTTTTGCTTCATCTCTTCCTATTTCCAAAAAGCATTGTTAATGAATCTTCCATCTCTTTTGCAATCCTTATGATTTAATTTAACACAGGGCCCCTAAATTGTACGAGACAACCTTGCTTCTTGGGGATTTGGAGTTAGATTGAACATGGGCTACCAGACTTTGCTATATTTTTAGAGTTAATCAACTCATATGGGAAATGAATAACAATATCTTCATCCGCAATGAAAACCCGATAATCCGCAATGAAAACCCGATAAGGAAGACTAGAATGGCTTTGTCGAACGTAATATGCATACAGAACTCTTAACATTTTGGTGTAATTTTTTATTTTTATTTTTAATCGAAACACAAGGGTTTAGATCTTACGTGGTTTGATAGCTATTTGATGGATTGTGTAAGCTTATGATGTATCGATGTGGTTTGATGCTCTTTAAGAACTCAAGCTCGTTCTGAAATTAAGATAATTGTGAACTTTCATATATAAAATTATCATAAATTTCACATTACTTATTACTGTTTGTATTGATTTATTTAGTTAGTTTTAAGTTCATTGTGAACTTTCATAGAAGACAATTTTGGTTGGTCCTTCAGCTGACACCTCAAGCTTTAAACTCTTCAAAACGACCCTTACAACAGGTCCTATATAGGGGTTGTGTTGAGCACGTGCAATATAGGCGACCGCACAGGGCAGCCAAAAATTTAGGGCCCCCATATACTATTTTTATATTAATAGATATTGACTCATTGTATAAAATATTTTTCATTGTTGGTGTAGGACTCATATATCATATATGAACCGTCTTTATTAACCGGACAGTAAACTAGTCTAAGTATCACTATTGATTATCAAATTGCGGTTTAGTTCCCTTAAACAACTCAAAAATAATTTTAATACACTTATGAAAGATTGATATCACTTCTCAAATTTTTCAAAAGAATATTTTTTACAGTCTTTAAAGCTTGAATAAGGTTCATCACCTTTTATTTATACTAATAACAAACTAAGTCATACGCCGAATACAACCCCTACCCTTACCTTAAGGGTAATGGTAAAACTATGAGATTATTAACTATTAAAATATATTGTATAAGATAAGCTAAGATTGTAACACATGACTATTCAGTAAGCCAACTAATACAATATATAAACTCTTGTGACTTGTCTAGATGCAAATAAATTAAAGTCAATGGAGACTAATATTAAAAAGACAACTTATTGAAAGGGCGCCTTTGATTTTACATCAATAATGTTAATGTGTAAATATTTTTTTTTATTTTCTAATCCAAAAATTAAATTTTGAAATATATTTGTACTTTTAATGTATCAAGAAACGGACTAATATTATTTTCATTGTACATGACCTACTTGGTAACTGAACCTCCCCTAAATATATGAATATTTTTATATTTTATACTATTAAATTAAAATTGAAACATGTTTGTACTTTTAATCTATTAATAAATGGCCTTATATAATCTTAATTACACGGAACCTCCTTGACAACTGAACCATCCTTGGTCCTATCCTTTGCATGCATGATTTTACCCAGCCCTTTTCTATTGAAATTGATGCTTCAAGACACGGTGTGGGATAGGGGTGTTTTAAAAAAATCGAAATCCAAAAACCGATCAACATGGGCTGTAAGCGTACATAAAAAATAGAAATGTTTCCGTTACCGAACTAGTAAAAATTATGGTTAAACTAAACGTTTACGCTTATGATTTTTCATAAAACGGTTAACCGAAAAACCGGATATTTATATTTTATTTTATTATTATTCAAATTTTTATAGTAATTACATTTAATTACTAGTTTTTTTTACTAAATGTAGCAAGTTAGTAAGTAATTTGACTAATTTCTCTGGAAAAAAGAAAGTCGATAAGTTTTAAGCTCTTAACAATTAAAGGCCCAAAACCAAAAGTCGAAAATAACGAGATCTAAAGTCCAAAACCAGCACAGTTGACCCTCATCAGTCATCACCCTCCCTAGTTGACCGGTTGAGGACAAAAAGAGTAAGAAGTCTCTGCCTCCTTGAATCAAAGGTTGTAAGCTACAATACAACTACTAAACTCTTAACTCTCTGCTCCAACATGTGTCATGTAGGGCTGGTAATCAGGTCGGGTTGGGTCAATTTCAGGTTGACGTGATTTATATTTCAGGTCACTTACCCCTAATCCAAACCCTACCTCCCGACCTGTTCTAATTTCAGGTCGAAAATCATAACCCAAACCTGACCTTAACGATTTCGGGTTGACTCGAAATCAACCCAAAATGACCTGAAATGAAATTCAACTATACACGCTAAGTTATGAAAGTATGGGTTAATGAACTGAAATGAAATTTAGGTGATCCAATTAATGGGCTTAACCCAATACAAATACGAATAACAAAAGATAGGTTGTATAAGTTATGAAAGTCTGGGTTAATTTCAAGTTGACCCGACCTGAAAATAATATGACTTATAAAGCAGGTTATTCGGGGTATTTTCAGGTTCAAAAAGTCAACCCGAACCTAACCCATTATATTTTCAGGTCGGGTTGGGTCGACCCGCTTTTTATTTCAGGTCGAAAATCTCAACCCAAACCCGAAATTTTTAGGTCAGTTTCAGTCGGGTTATCAGGTAGGGTCAACTTTTGGCATTGAGCTTTTTGGAGTAGTAATGTAGTATGATATTAATGTTATATTTCTTCCTTTTCTTTTTAAATGCAACAATTGGACTTTTCCACTATTCATTATCACTTTGAATAAGATTTGTGCTTTGTACATAATGAAAAACATATTCAAGTGGGATCTTGTCAGATTCGTCTCATGACCCACTTCCATAATATGTAATTATAATTTTTTTTATCTACATGTAATTACAGATATTTATGGTCAAAGTAATGTCTCGTTGTGCATGAAAGTAAGTTTGTTGCATTTCAAAAGAAATGGAGGAAATATTATTTATGTTGAGAAAAAGTGAAAATCTAATATATAAATTAAGTAAAATAAATTAATAAAACTTGAGTAACTGTTAATGGTTAACCGGAAAACCGTACCGAAAAACCGGTTAACCGCTTAGGCGGTTGCCGATTTGAATTGTTACGGTTACGGTTCACAAAAATGGCGAACTGATACTTCTGGTTATTGAACTAAAATGTCATTTCGGGACGATTAACCACCCATGAACACTCTAGTGTGGGAGCAGTGTTACCTCAAAACAATTGCGAACCCAGCGTGAAACCAAAAAAATTGGAAAAATAAATAAATAACGGAAAACGGCAAGAAGGAACAAACTACGAAATAAAAAAAAATAGGGATATTATCTCAGATAATCCTGATATAGCCTTTTTTCCCAAATAACCCCCACATTGTCACCGCTATCGTAGATAACCCTAAATTTGTAATTTGTCATTAAACATGATGAAATTACAAACGGTGTTACATTGGTTTAAATTTGGATGGGCTTGGCGCCATTTAAAAAGGTGGTTGACGGCTATTCTAAAGGATGTCATTTATTTTGATGCAGAATTTAAGGGTTTCATTGCTGGCAACAGACCACTAGTAGGGCGCCAAACCACCTTTTTCGCATTTAATGCCATCAACCACCTTCTTAAATGACGCCAAACACATCCAAAGTCAAATCAAGTTAATGCCGTTTGTAATTCCGTTAGGTTTAATGACAAATTACAAATTTAGGGTTATCCACGATAAGGGTGACAATATAAAGGTTATTTGGAAAAAAAGACTATATATTAGGGTTATTTGAGATAATATCCAAAAAAAATATAATCAACGCGCCGCTTAGAATCAGATTACTGCACTTGGCCTGGTGGTTTTACTTAGGACATATAGTTTCCTTATTGAGAACTTCAACATTTTATTTTTTTCCATTTCTTTATTTCTCTATTATCTTTGAAACCCAAACAGCTATTTAGAACATTTTTTTTCAAAATTAAGTTAGTTGGAGGCCTTGGAGCATTCTATTTCCTTTATTTTCACTTCCATTTCTTTCTTTTTATTTTTTTCAAAACTAAGTTATTACTCCTATTGGCCTGTCTGTCACCGCTTCATTAGTTGATTGCTTTAGATTTTTTTTGTTTGCTTCCTAATTTTGAGTTTCCAAATAGCCAATACTTCCTCCGTTTCTACTATAATAGTTGCATTTTGTAATTTAACACTATTCATGTACTCTAATTTGACCACAATTTTGTGATATGAACTTTATGAAGTGTATGTAAGGGAAAATATAATGGTACAAAGTACTCATCATTTTTATAGCACATAATTAATTCACTTGTCAGTACTGATTACTAAAGAAAAACTAATTATACTTACATTGTTGAAGATTCCAATCATGATTTTATTACAGAAAAACTAATGCATTGAATATTCTTGACAAGAAAAACTAATCATAATTTTGCTTCTGTTCCGGTATGGAATAAATGCTGTTGGGGTAAACCGGTATCTCCACGTCTATAAAGCCGGTTTAATATCCTGCAACACAGAACACGTAAACTAACCTCAGGGGTTGATCCGAGTTACGCCCCTTAGATACCTAAGTCAGTAAAGATAAAGTCGGTAGCACTCAAGTACTGTATAATAATAATTATGAACATACCTTTATGACTCAGATTAGGGGTATTTATAGTGACAGGGAGTGTCCCAAGCAAGGTAGGACACTTCTACTATTGGCTGAATGCAATTCTATCCTCTTTTCATACTCATTATTAGATAAGAACGGACTAGGACTAGGACTAGGACTAGGACTAGGCTCATTACTAATGGCCCAGGCATAAGACACATGCAAGGTGCCTGATAAGGGTCGTATTCCTATCATTAAGGTTCTCCCGCTAGTTCTGCGGAAGTACCTTAGCTTGACAGTTTGACCATGACGGTCTTTGGCAGTCTGTATGGAACTTGACAGCCTCCATACAACTTGCCCCCAAGCCGGTATGATTGGCGCAGTTATATCCTGCTTAGTCAGTATTGAAGTCGTCATGGGTGTTGTGATTTTGAATTGAATTCTTGAGTTGTTTCGAACTGGTAAGATGGGTAGAACACAACTCTGGTTTGATGAAGACGTATAAGCAGATTCATTGCGATAGAGTGGTCAACATTAATGACAACCGTGATTAGCGATTCTCTGACGACGAGAGCGTTCTTAGAGAGGTTGACGAAATCAGCGAAGACAAGATGTTCGTTGGCGGAGAAAACCAAAGAAGTGTAGAGAAGTTTCGGCACTGATTGTAGCGTCATTGATGATCCGGTGATTGATCAATCAATCAAAGCTCATATACGAATTTCTTTCTGCAAAAGTTGTTGAAATGGAGGAGGGAGAGAGGAGTGTGTATGGAGGAGTGAGAAAATAGGACACGTTCATGTATTAGAATCGAACGATTGTGGTTCTTTCTCATTTCTCATTTCTCATATAAAATGCTTTCACATGACTCATATAGCATCATAAAAATAAGTTATTGGCATTAATTAACATATGGATTTAAATGCTAATAGCTAATAGTATTCTATAGATCCTTTGTTTAGCATTTCAATTTACTATATGATAATCTTTGATAAGTTTGGGACGGAACTTTAGAAGGGAAGATCTTTTTTAGGGGATTATTTACTTTAGTATATAGTACGGATATCCCAAAAACGTTGGCACATAATATCATATTTCAAAGTATTGTTGAGTTAGATTTTTTTTCATAGTCGTTATTGATTAAAGATGATTGATCTTCTTCTTTCTTTTTGTTAAAGCAATTTTGAATTCACTCCTCTTTGATGTCAAATTAAGGGTTGCATTCTCTTTACTAGATTTTTCAGAACCGAATTTGACATGATTGGACCTGATCTACCTTATATCTAATTCAAAATGGACTTAATTAATCATGAAACTTATTTATGTAAGGTGATGAGAACACGCCTAAGAAAGACGTGTATTCCCTAGAAAAAATCATAGACAATATGCATCACTCCCTTTGATCAATTAGATTAAAAAAGAAAAGCAACGTTTGCTAGTTGATGCATTTTAAAACAGTTTGTATAATGAGCGCCAATAACCACATATTAAATATATTTAATTGAGATCATAATATGCTAGGAAGCTAGTGGTCTCATAATAAAATATCCTTATTTTGGAGTATAATCATCCTTGTTATGTGCTTATGCACTCACATCAGAAAAAACTTTGGAAAGAAGGAAACTAGAAGTCGCCTTCCTTAATCTGCCATTAATAGAACATGTTTACACTAACATAGGGTAAACATAGATTTGTACATGAAAGATACCAATAAAGAAAGAAGGGAAATTCCCACTGGTAACCCTGTACTATGGAACAATTGCAATGGTGAACCGTTTTTTTTTCCAGTTTCAAAAATAACCCTATACTTAGTAATATTATACAAAAGTGACCTTAATGATGGTAAAACCGTTAATTCAACCGTTAGTTTTATTGGTTTACCTAACCCAGGTTAACCCCAACCCCCAACCACCACCAAGCCCACTGACATCCCACCCAACCACCACAGTTTTTAACAATAAAACTAACAGTTGAATTAACGATTTTACCATCATTAAGGTCACTTTTGTATAATATTACTAAGTATAGGGTTATTTTTGAAACTGAAAAAAAAAACGATTTACCATTGAAAATGTTTCATAGTACAGGATTACCAGTGGGAATTTCCCAAGAAAGAAATATATTGCTAAACATATTATTGCATGTTTACATTGAGTACATAATTTAAACTATTAAATGTCAATACAATATAACCTCTATTTTAGTACATAATCACTTCCATAATAGAATGTGTGATAGCAAAGACTAGCGATTAATTCAATATAGAAAGCTTAGGCACATAGAATATAGGAGCGCAAAAACCCGAGGTTGCTGCATCATCACCTTGGTTAATTGGGCTTATCTTTTTAGACTCCATGTCATAGAACCCCATGTTATGCCCCAGAAGATCGATTTCAACATCAGCATAATATATGCAATTCCGTTTCCAATTGGTCGATGATGAAGTAGGTATAGATATGGAAACCGCCTCCTCTCTCCTTCTTTTTCTCTCTTCTCTTTTCTCTCCCACAAAACCCTAATTTTCAATTTAGGGGCTACCACCACCCTTTTGGGCGGTGGTAAGCCCCTTTTTTCGTTTTATTACTAGTTTTTTATGTTTATGTTTCCAATAAATTTCAGTCTCTCTTTAATGGAGAGTTTTTCTACCCATATATTGGGTTATGTCTACCCATATATTGGGTTTTATCTCTCTCCATGTGAGAGTTTAGAGAATTTGTTTTTGGGTTTTTGTGTAATTCAAAATGTTGATTTGTTGATCGAAATTTATGCGGAGTTGCAACAGATGTCAAGACTTCGTTTACAATCATTTGAATTGAATTCGGTTCTACTTTAAAACTACAAAAGATCGACAGACCCCCTTGCAGAAGGCTGCATCAGACAGCGATGTCAAAGACAAGGGTTTTCAGAAGTGTTAGATCTACTCAACGATCGTGGTTTTATCATATTAGAATTGTATTTATTTCATTTTGATATGTATTTGTTTAGTTTTGACTTCTATTGTAGATGTCGTGTGACTTTGAATCAATGAATTAATGTTAATTTCAAAAAAAAAAAAAAAAAAAGTAGGTATAGATATATTACAACCAAGTCCCAGAAATATCATAAAGTTGCCCAAATCTTTAACTTCCACCCACTTTTTGGACTCGTAGTTAAGCCTAAATACCTTAAAGCACTCGGTGTAATAATTGCGAATATACACAGAGCCATCTAAATCTTGTATTAGGGTCTTATGTCGTATGACCACAAGAAGTTCACCACCCAATTCTACCAAATAACTCCTATCGATATGAAAAAAATTGTTACGAAAAAAGCCGTCCAAAGGAGGAGGCGGCAAATACTGCATTACCTTCACAGCTTCAAAGTCCCCAATCTGTTTAATATCACAGTATCTAAGCGAAAAATCAAGTCCCAAAATTAAAATTAAGTCATTTGAACATACGATACTTGCAACGTAAATATCTATCATTACCCATGCCTGGTCACCAGGGCGAGCAAGAGCCAAGAAATCTTGTTCACCATATATTGCCGCAATAACCAAGTCATTACCATCACCATGGATTGACAGGTCACTTGAAGGCATTTTTAGAACAATAAAATCTTGCACAAAATGTTTCCAAATCCATTCATCTTTTTCATTTTCTTCATCTTCCGAGTCAGATTCTGGTTGGTTTGGCATGGTTTGTACAGATGGTAACGTAGTTATTCGATCATTAGTTAATGGATTGTATAGCTCTATCTCTAAATCACGAGTTTGCACGACAATCCAACCATAATGCGAACCCCAACACCGCGCCCCAAACATCTGAGGAAGCTTTAGTGGGTAACACTTATTGTTGCTGAGATTGAGATTATTCCTAAAATAATAAGGGTTATTTTTTGTGTTCTCTGCTAGCAGAACCCATGGCATCATTGTTATAGCATTCAACTTGGGCTTAACTAGCGAAGAAGATTGATTCCATGAACGACATACTGCAGAGAAATATATAAAATCTTCAATTGTGTTTAACTTCAGCGCAATTTCGCCAAGGACATCATATGGAAGCGTGGACCAATCAGCCATCTGAACATATTAACAAGTACCCTTTTTCCTTTATTGTAGCTCCTGGAGCTACTGTTGCCTTCGTTAATAGAACTGAGTTAATTCTTTTAATTAACAACTGTAACTTAATTCTTTTTAAGAATTCTCCCCGTTCTATTACCTTCGGTTAATAGAACTGAGTTAATTCTTTTAATTAACAACTGTAACGTAGGTTGGGTACTTCCTCCGCCCTCTTGGCAAAGTAGCTGTGCAATGAGAAATCGCTTTTGACCACCCCTTGTCGTCCGAACGATTGAAGAAGAAAGAGATGTGTCCACTTGTTGTCAAGAGGATTTAACTAAATCAGTTAAGTCATTATAATAGTTTAAGAATAAAACAAAGGTCATATACTAATATTTGTTATCAAGAAAGATGAAACAAAACGTTTACCTTTTTTTCTTTGTGATGCCGACGATGATGGAGAATTTCAGCAGTGTAGACCAAATCAAATAGAACGCCTAATTAAGTGAAAAGGAAATAATGAATGTAAATTAAAAATTTCATCTTTAAGTTTTGATTGGCATCGAAACATTATAGGGAATGTGTATATATACTGATATTATAAACCTCCTATGCAGGCAGGATTTCTTAAAAACCTAGTACTTCTATCATTAGGATTTTTGCAGTTTAAGAATTAATAGAGTTGTAAGCAGTTCATGATTCTGTTTAACAAAATTTTAGCAACATGGTAATTATCACCTAATTACTAAGCCTGTTCGAATCGGGTTGGACTAAAACAAAAAAAACCCAACTCTTGACTTTTTTTTTTTAAAGATAAATTTAACCCTATTATTATTTTGGAGTACAAACAAGTTCGAATAAAAGTTACCATAAAAACGGTTTTTTCACCTACTACTTCCGAGTTTTCAAAAAATTCACGTGGTACCCTCCATGTTTTCAAAATTCACCAGGTACCCCTAAGTTTAAAAGTAATTCACGTGGTACCCTCAAATACCCTTAATGACTAACGGCGTTAACCGCCGTTAGTCATTAACCCTAATTTTCTGCTTTAAACCCTAATTAACCTATAATTCTTACCCTAATCCTAACCCCAAATCCTAAACCTAACCCTAACCACCCCTCCCCCACCCTCCCACCACCCCCCGCAACCTCCTCCACCCCAGCCCCACCCCTTCCCCCCACCCCATGACCCCCTCCCCACCCCCGTGCCGCCGCACCAATTTCGAACAACCCCCCTCCCCCCCACTCCCGTGCCCGCCACGGTACCACCCCTCTCCCCCCCCTCGTAGCCCTCCCCCCTCCACCCACCACCCTGTCGAAACCTCCCTCCCCTCCCCTAACACCGTCGAATCCCCCCCCTCCCCGGCCCCGTTGAACCCCAAAGGTCGTCGAATCCCGCCCCCTCCCTAGCCCCGTTGAACCCCAAAGGTCGTCGAATCCCCCCTCCCCGGCCCCGTCGAACCCCAAAGGCCCTTCGAATTCCTCTGCCGTAATTACTCCTGCTGGAACAGCTTCAAGACTAACGGATGTCGGGGAGGGGGGCATAACTCGACGGAAATTAGGGGAAGGGGGAGGTTTTGACGGGGGTTGGGGAGGGGGAGGTTTCGACTGGGGTATGCCACGAAGGGATAGGCAAGTGTAGGAGAGACAGAGGTGTTGCGGGGGGTGGGGGGAAAGGGGCCACGGGTGGCGGGGTGGTGGGAGGGTGGGGGAGTGGGTGGTGGGAGGATGGGTTAGGGTTAGGGTTAGGGTTAGAGGTAGGGGTTAAGATTAGGGTTAGCATTAGGAGTTAATTAGGATTTAAAACAGAAAATTAGGGTTAATGACTAACGGCGGTTAACGCCGTTAGTCATTAAGGGTATTTGAGGGTACCACGTGAATTAGTTTTAAACTTAGGGGTACTGGTGAATTTTGAAAACATGGAGGGTACTACGTGAATTTTTTGAAAACTCAGGGGTATCAGGTGAAAAAACCGCCATAAAAATTATTCAATATACAAACGGTAAGCTATGAAATTTGTTGGGTAATTTTAGACATTCATCAATTTAACAGTGCTATTAACCAATTTTAATCTAAAAGATTCATGATAATTTATAAAACAGATTCGCATCATTAATTAACTTGCATAAAAATATACAAAAACATAATCATCCCACAAATTCAGCACAATTTGTGGCTAGAATTTCACTATATTGTTTCACAGCCCTATACGGAATTTGTTTCCTATGAAGTCAGTAATTTTATGTATATTAGGAAATATAAGTAGGTCTTTTTATATACTTCTATTTTGAGGAAACAGGAGATGTCGTCTTGTCTTTCTATATAATTTTTTTTTTTTTTATAAATTATCTTTCTATATACTTAATACTTGTGTTGTATGTGACAAAATTTGATTATTAATCTTCGTGTTTTATACACTATCAAATATAAGAGCCAAAAGTTGTACCTGAAAAAAAAAAAAAGAATGTCGAGTGAATTGTTTTTGTGGAAGTGCAGGTGGCAGTAAGATAAACCCACGGATAGGGGTGTCAGAAACAGATCTGACCGCTGGGTCAACCTGATTCTGACCTGACTTGAACCTGGTTCGACCTGTGAGGGTCAGTCCCCAGACCTGACCGAAACCTGACCTGGGATTACCCAGACCTGACCGACACCTGGCAAGATTATATGCTTCGACCGACAGACCGACTCCGCATTCAAACTCGAACCCGACCGTACTCAACCAGATATTACTAAAATTCAATTATTTTTTTATATCTACAGAATCATTTAAATATATTAATTTATAAAATTTATTACATTTAATAATTAATTAAATAAAAAACTAAATTACATTTAATTTAAGGGTTAAACTTTGAATATCATGTACTTGTTTATATTTCATTTAATTACCCAATATTCCCATTTTCAAATAATATTAAAAAGTATTTGATTAAACCCTATACTTCAAATTTATTATCTCATTTTAATATTCTACCAAAATTTCTCCATTTTTTATTTCTACCAAATTATCCCATTTTAATATTCTACCAAATTTTCTACCAAATAATATCTCAAATTCTCGTAACCCTATACTAAACAATTTGCAATAGTTTAAAGGATATGAAGATCTTGATTGTGATATATTGAGTAATACGAACTTGAATATTTTTTTCATTAGAAAATTGAAAGAATGAAAAAGGTACAATTGAAAAGAAATAAAAAAGAATTTCCAGAATAATTGATACAAATTGAGTAGAAAAACTCTAGATCTCACAAAAAACTAATTCAACATAACATAAGTATATAAAAATCAACAAACGAAATTACAAATCAAAAAGGGAAAACTCTCGTGTGGGCTGCAACCACCACAGCCGAACAATCTCGCAACCACCACTAACTCCGGCGAGCTAGATCTTCGGTCAGCAACCTTCATCGAGATCTTCGCTTGTTCAAATCAAGATTTGAGATGAAGTTTTGCTTGAACCTTCACGTTTTCAGATATTCGATCTTTTGCGTTCGATAAGATCTTCGATCTTGGCCTCCAGCGAGAGCTTCGGTTAGCAAGATCTCCACCGAGATTTTCGTTCTGCAATCTCCTAACAACATCATTATCTATACAGATTCGGCGTGATCGGCCAAGCTGCGGAACTCAGGATTAAGCTTAGTGCCGTTTAAGCAACGAAGACAGCTTCAGATCTCCAGAATCAACCGAGTGCAAAAAAGGCTGTTTTTAAGGGCTGGGAAACGGGAGGTGTCACTTCCGGGAATCGAATACTGGTCGCCGGCGCTGGAACAAAAATTACGGCGATGATGAGAATCAGAAATTGATGAGAGAGACTCATAGATAGTGATCATCGTAAAGTGATGGAGTTGAAAGAGAAAGAAGATCTGAAGCAGTGGAATTGAAGGATAAGAGTTTTAGAGAATGAGAGATGGAAGTGGAGGTGGGCGGATGAGAGGGGTGGGGATTAGGGGTTTAGAAAGGATAGATGGAAGAGAGACTAGGGAAATGAAAATGGGTTTGAGAGATTAATGGTTAGATTTTGATCCTTCTTAAATCAAAGGGTTCTAATTCATGATCCATGATATTATTTCTTGACCAATAGGAATAGAGAATGATCTAACACATGGATTGATGACCTAGCACACATGATTGATAATCTTATATTCTTATAAGTTATAATATTACTAATTATCTTCTTGGTTTAGTAACTTACTAACTTTAATTTGAAATTTTGCTTATTTTTATTGAAATTATTATGATTAGTATTTAAGCCATAACTATCATTTATTTATTTATTATTATTATTATTATTATTATTATTATTATTATTATTATTATTATTATTATTATTATTATTATTATTATTATTTAATTAGAGTTATGAATTGAGTTTCTAAATTTTAATTAGACTCCATACTTATGGCGTTTCTTATACAACTATCATTAGTCTAGTACTCAATTAAGTAATAGTATACTTATGGCGTTACTTATACAACTATCATTATATGGTTGTTAACAAGTTACTATCTAGTTAACTATTGACTTATGGCTATTATGTTTACTATCATTTATATAAACTGTTGTTATGTTTATTATTATTATCGTATAACATATGAACTCTCATTATGATCACTTAAGCCTCATATGAACCGTTGTTGTAAGCATATGATTGTCATTTGTTATAATATTATAAGATATCAAGAGTCGTTGTATTAATTTATAATCAATATAGTATTAGAATGGTTTTACAATTATTTTAATACCAATGTATAGTACTACTAAAATGATTAAACATATTGATAAAATAGTTTGTTTTATACTTTATCATATATAGTCACAACATAATACATATATACCGCGTTATATATGTTTGTTATTGTTATGTCGTACTAACATATATAAGCCTACTGATAAAATAGTTTCTTTATAGTCACATATATATAAGCCTACTGATAAAATAGTTTCTTTATAGTCACATATATATACAAAGTTAAGAGAAGACCATAAATACTATACTAGTATTAAACTATAGTATAACATAAAAACAATTAACTTAAATAATCTTATAACTTATAAAGATACGGGAGTGTTATGGTTGTTAATCTTATACTAGTATTAAGCTATATGGTTGTTAACAAGTTACTATTTAGTAACTAGTAAGTACTTGTTAACTATTTTACTTAACTTATGGTTGTTACTTGTTAACAATTAACTTATTATAATAAGTTATGGTTAGCTTTTATAGGAGATAATGATTTGGGGGTATAATTTATTATAATTATTTTTGTGCAACATATGAACCCTCGTTATAATCACTTAGGCCTCATAGTATTATAACATATTAAGAGTCGTTATACTAATTTATAATCAATAGAGTACTAGATTGGTTTTACAATTATTTTGATATCAATCTTTATTAAAATGATTCAACATATTAGTATTTATATTGTTATTGTTATTGTTAGTATTCCTGTTCTTATTTGTATTACTATTGCTATTGTTAGCCTTGTTACTATTACTGTTATTATTTGTATTTTTACCTATTATCATTGCCGCTTTATGTTTATTAGTATTATTATTCTCATTACCATCATAGCTATTTACAAACTTATATATCAATCATAATGCTTCTAATAATAAATCATTTATATGAAGTTTAGAATTGATCGTCTACTCGTTATTATTGTCGTTGGTTATAATATATAATATTAAAACATATGAAGAGTCGTTCTACTCCTTTACTCATTAGAGTGGTTTTACGCAGTTGATTATTCGAAATAAGTGTTGACTAAGAGAATACACTAAACATCACGGTAATCAATATAGTGTTTTTATTGGTTTTTCGTTGTCATCCATATATTTATCGCACACACACATATGTATATATATGTCAATCTTAATACTTTTATTAATATGATTCGTTTACAAAATCCATAGCAAAATCAAGATGGCCCGATCAAGAGTTATCCGAAGTTGAGTTGATGTTCAATAGCGAATGGACTCGATGTTTCACAATGATCGAACTAAGGTCATTACTAATTCAACCCGAGTACATTTAACTTAACTCAACCGTACATGAAACCTAAATACGACCTGCGCAAACCCGGCAAAAAAAAGGCGATCATATCCGGGAATGGATCGACTTGTAAATGGAACGCTCAGACCTGTCCGGCACCCGGGAATCCAATGATTCAAATGTGTTCGACCCAGTTGAACAAAACCTAACCAATCATGACCTAGGGCACTGACAATCAGAATCCTGACCTGGTTCACCGTGGGTATACCCAGAACCTGTTTGAGAATCTATTTTGACACCCCTACCCACGGAAGAGCACCGGGCAAATAATAAATTTGGTGACTGATTTTTTTTTTTTTTTTTTTTTTGGTTGTGCTAGGCTCTTAATTCCATGTAAAATCAATATCATATAACTAATATATAAAGCAGAGTACAAAAGTCAACTTACGAGGTCGCGACATTTGGCGTTCTCATTGGACGCCATTTGTCGCGCTCATTAAGTGTCATGTCATATTTTTTTGAATATAAATAGAGTTCTAAATTGATTAAAATACAAATAGAATTTAAGATGAGAATAAATAGAGTTAGGTTCATAATGCAAAACTTAAATATACTACACTGATTATAACTTTTAATATATAGTTCGTAAAATTATAATTTTTGTACAACTGGAAAGTGTTTAAAAAGTACTTTAAAATAACATCCATTTATACTATATTTAAACTTTAATATTAAAGTAACATATAAAAGGAAATATTGACTATACTAAAGTATTAAAGTAACCTACTGCAATTGGAATTAGCGATTCAATTAAAATTAGGGTTAAAATATTAAAGTAACCTACTGCAATTGGAATTAGGGATTCAATTAGAATTAGGGTTGGTCGCGACATTTGGCGTCCTCATTGGACACTATTTCTGCTCTCATTAAGAGTTCTAAATTAATTAAAATACATTAGGATAAGAATAAATAGAGTTGGATTCACAATGAAAAACTTAAATATACTAAATTGATTATAACTTTTAATATATAGTTCGTACAATTATAATTTTTGTACCATTGGAAATTGTTTAAAAAGTAATTTAAAATAAGATCCATTTATACAATATTTAAAATTTTATATTAAAGTAACGTATAAAAGGAAATATTGACTATACTAACGTATTAAAGTAATATACTTCAATTGGAATTAGAGATTCAATTAGAATAATTAAGGTTAGAGTATTGAAGCAACCAAAGGTAAAGCAGGGTACAAAAGCCAGCTTACGAGGTCGCGACATTTGGAGTTCTCATTGGACGCCATTTGTCGCGCTCATTAAGTGTCATGTCATATTTTTTTGAATATAAATAGAGTTCTAAATTGATTAAAATACAAATAGAATTTAGGATAAGAATAAATAGAGTTAGGTTCACAATGCAAAACTTAAATATACTACATTGATTATAACTTTTAATATGTAGTTCGTAAAATTATAATTTTTGTACCATTGGAAAGTATTTAAAAAGTTCTTTAAAATAACATCCATTTATACTATATTTAAAATTTTATATTAAAGTAACATATAAAAGGAAATATTAACTATACTAACGTATTAAAGTAACCTACTGCAATTGAAATTAGCGATTCAATTAAAACTAGGGTTAAAGTATTAAAGTAACCTACTGCAATTGGAATTAGGGATTCAATTAGAATTAGGGTTGGTCTCGACATTTAGCGTCCTCATTAGACGCCATTTGTCGCGCTCATTAAGCGTCATGTTATATTTTTTTTTATATAAATAGAGTTCTAAATGATATACAAATAGAGTTTAGGATAAGAATAAATAGAGTTGAGTTTACAATGAAAAACTTAAATATACTAAATTGATTATAACTTTTAATATATAGTTCGTAAAATTATAATTTTTGTACGATTGGAAAGTGTTTAAAAAGTACTTTAAAATAACATCCATTTATACTATATTTAAAATTTAATATTAGAGTAACATATAAAAGGAAATATTGACTATATTAACGTATTCAAGTAACCTACTGCACCCCTCAAAAAAAAAAATAACCTACTGCAATTGGAATTAGCGATTCAATTAGAATTAGGGTTAAAGTATTAAAGAAACTTGCTGCAATTGGAATTAGGGATTCAATTAGAATTAGGGTTGGTTGCGACATTTGGCGTCCTCATTGGACGCCATTTCTCGAGCTCATTAAGTGTCATGTCATATTATTTTTTGAATATAAATAGAGTTCTAAATTGATTAAAATACAAATAGAGTTTATGATAAGAATAAGTAGAGTTGGGTTCACAATGAAAAACTTAAATATAGTAAATTGCTTATAACTTTTAAAATATAGTTCATAAAATTATAATTTAAAATATGGTTTTCATAGTGGCTACAAGCATTAAGTAGCTGTAGAACCTGTTTCATGGATGGTCGTGAACTTGGCATCTTGCTTGTGCATATGAGACCTAATTTAAACACTTTCACCATCTGTTCTATAAATCTTGGTTCCTTGATATCCTCATCTAAGGCATCAATGATCGGATGTTCCTCACAACAATGTTGCCATGACCAGTCTGCCAGGTTCAAGTGCTCATTTCCCTTACGAGGATCTTTTCCTGTTGCTAATTCCAGAAGCACAACTCCGAAACTGTAAACATCAATCAATCTTCTCATTCAGCCTTTTTGTATGCCAATATTCTACATGACGATTTGAAAAACAAAATGTAGAGATCAGTAAAAAGATTAAATTTGTACATTCTCATTGAAAAGAAATAGATATTGGGGGAGAACTATATGATTGAGGAGGTGGGATCTCTGTTGAGGTTTTTTTAGTGTATTGTGAGTCTTTTCAGAGAGACGGTCTAAAGATTTGTTGCAGTTGTGAAGATGATATTATAGTTTTGGTGAAGAAATCCTTAATTTGGTTATGTTTGTTAGATTCAAATATCTTTATTATACTAGTAGAGAGTCTAAGATTTGTTGTAGTCTTGAGGAGGAGGATATCATAGTAGATGTCATATGACTGTTTATTAATGAATTGATTTTGCTATCCCAAAAAAAAAGTGTCTTGCGAGTCTGTGACTAGTTATCAAATTGATTTTAAACATGAAATTGCATGATGCAGTTGTGTCAACATTATGTTTTTGAGGGCAATCTGCACCTCTGTAGAATCATGTAATCACAGAATGCATACTTGATGGTTGTTGGGTTTATTTTTTTTGTTAATGAAATTAGATTTTAGATCTAAAGCACTTTATTAAACAATCATGAGAAGGGAAACTTTTAGAGACTATGATATGAGATGGTTCCTACCTGGAGCTATGTAACCAAAAGAGCCTGCAACAGCAGATGCAGTGTGAGGTTCGCGGGTCTTGACTGTCATCTTGGCTAGTCCAAAATCTGCGATTTTCGCATTGAACTCTGAGTCTAGCAAGATGTTACTTGATTTCACATCTCTATGAATGATGGGGGGAGAGCAGTTAGTGTGCAGATAGCATAGTCCCTTTGCAGCTCCTACTGCGATTCTCAGTCGAGTTGGCCAATCCAGAATAATATAATCATCCGGACTGCTCATTGATGTCTCCGACTGCATCAATGATGCTTCATTAGCTCTCTTTTTCGTCTGAAGCCACTTGTCAAGGCTATGGTTCTCCATGTATTCATATACAAGAAGCTTAACATGTGCACTTGAAACACAACACAGCAACTTCACTATGTTAGCATGCCTAATTGTGCCTAGAATCTCAACTTCTGTTGGAAATTGCTTTTCAAGAGCGTCTTCCACTTTTGTTCCAGTCCAGATTATTTTAACGGCAACTTTATCGCATGAATCATTCACAATAATCATGTATACCTTTCCTGACCCTCCAGATTCTATCATGTTATTGTCTGTCAGCCCTGAAACAATCATCGTTTCAGTGAAGTGTAGCCTGTGAAATGGTTTGAGTTCCCATGACTGTTGCTCACTACTATTCTCTTCTTTTCTCCCCATATTAATCTTGAAGAAGGCGAAATACAGAAGCATCAGAAATATGATTGCTCCAGGAACTAGAATTAAGGCAAGATATTGTTGGGCTTGTGGAGTTTGTGCAAACACAAGGAGGAAGACTTGGCCCAACAGCGCACGAGAAAGCGAAGCCCAGCTCGCCTCCCAGACCCCTAGCTGCCCGGGCGGGCCAGGGGCCCGGGCGGGCTGCTGCTCCTTTGTTGATTCTGGCTCCAAGGCAGAATAATTCCTTTGAACCTGCACCGGGCGAGCACCATTTGGGCCCGGGCGGGCTGCTGGCCGGTTTTGGTTCTGCCTCAAAGGCAGGAAGTTGGTTTTCCTTGCGCCCGGGCGGGCGGCTATTGGGCCGGGCGGGCGGCATGGCTCGGGCGGGCTCGTCTTCATGCTCGTCCGGGCAACCCAGATCTGTCGGGAATTTCTGCGATTTTCTGCTTTAATCTCGACCCTTGATTTGTATTAATCCCCTAGAAGTATATAAACCCCCTTCTTTCTTGTTTTAAGTTACTATTCACATAAAGAGAGATCAACCTAGGGTTTAGTGAAAGAGGAGAAAGAAAATAGCATTAAATCCTCCATTAATGCTTGTATTGTTCATCCATTTTCTTCATTAATCAAAGGTGCTTGCTAGTGGGTTTTTTCTCCCGGTGCTCGGGTTTTCCCACGTAAATTGGTGTGCTTTTCATTGCTTTCTTATTTGTTCTTGATTTCATTACTTTTCATTTGATTGTTGATTTGTGGCAATTACAAGTAATTAGTTGGTTTGCTTAATCTAATACTCAACAATTGGTATCAGAGCTAAGGTTTACCTTGGGAAAAGTATTTGAATTAGATTTGTATGCAAAACTAGTTATTTGGTGATTAGAGTTCAAAGTTTTTTGCTTTGTTGATATAAAGTTGTGATTTTTGAACTTGGATTGTTGTTCAACAATGGAGGATGGAAAGGTGAGACTTGAGAAGTTTGATGGGAAAGATTTTGGCTTTTGGAAGATGCAAATAGAGGACTATTTGTACCAAAAGAATCTCTTCCTACCACTTGAAGGCACAAGGCCAAGTGGTATGAAGGAGGATGAATGGAAAGTGCTTGACCGACAAGCCCTTGGTGTGGTGAGATTGACATTGGCCCGGAGTGTGGCTTTCAATGTCAAGGAGACGAAAACAACGGCGGAGTCGATGCAAACTCTATCAAATATGTATGAGAAGCCCTCGGCAATTAACAAGGTGTATTTGATGCGTCGGTTGTTTAATCTTGAGATGGTTGATGGAGGTTCGGCCGCCGAACACATAAATGAGTTCAATTCGATTATTAGCCAATTTTCTTCGGTTGATATCAAGTTTGAAGATGAAGTGAGAGCATTGATTTTGATGTCTTCTTTGCCTATGTCATGGGATACGGTGGTTTCCGCTATTAGCAACTCTTTGGGGAAGGAAAAGTTGGTATGTGACAATGTGAGGGATCTTATCTTGAGTGAGAGCACTCGGAGAAAGGAGTCCGGTGAATCATTGGGTGGAGCCTATCATAGTGGTAATAGGGGAAGGGGAAGACAACAAAAGGGCAATGCCAAGAATGGGAGATCGAAGTCTAGGGGGCGAAGTAAGTCGAAGGGAGGTGCTCATCTTGTGTGTTGGGGTTGCGGTGTGAAGGGGCACACTAAAAGAGAGTGTCCCAATCCCAAGAAGAAGGGTGGTGTGAATCATAAGAATCGAGATGATGCAAGTTCATCCGTTAGTGTTGCATCCGATGAACTTGGTGATGCTTTGATCTTGAGTGTTGATAGCCCAATTGAGTCTTGGATCCTTGATTCGGGAGCTTCATTTCATTCCTCCCCATGCAAGGAGCTATTTCGCAACTTCAAGGGTGGGAAGTTGGGAAAGGTTTATCTAGCCGATGATGAACCTTTGGATATCATGGGGAAAGGTGAAGTTATGATCAAGACTTCAAGTGGGAGCCTATGGAAACTTCAAGATGTTAGGTTTATACCTAAGTTGAAAAAGAATTTGATTTCGGTGGGTCAATTGGACTCATGTGGTTATAGAACCATGTTTGGTGACGGTGTTTGGAAAGTATCCAAGGGAGCTATGGTGGTGGCTCGTGGCTCTAAAACCGGCACACTTTACACTACCATAGGGTGTAAGAGCATGATTGCTACAACCATGGAATGTGACTCCAAGCTATGGCATACTAGGCTTGGGCACATGAGTGAGAAAGGGATGAAGATTCTAGCTTCAAGGGGTAAGTTGTCAAATTTGAAATCAATCGACATGGAATTTTGTGAGAGTTGTGTCTTTGGGAAGCAAAAGAAAGTGTCCTTCACAAAAACCAAGAAGTCTTTGAAAGATGAGATGCTAGAGCTAGTGCACACGGATGTATGGGGACCTTCCCCCATCAATTCCCTTGGTGGCTCACGGTATTTTGTGACCTTCATTGATGACTTTAGCCGGAAAGTATGGATTTACTTTATGAAGCACAAGTCCGAGGTGTATGAAACCTTCAAGGTTTGGAAGGCGGAAGTTGAGAATCAATCGGGTAAGAAGATAAAGAGTATCAAGTCCGATAATGGAGGTGAGTATGAGTTGGAAGCTTACAAGAAGCTTTGTCAAGAGCATGGCATTGTTTTGGTGAGGACCATTCCGGGGAAACCTCGCCAAAATGGGGTAGTAGAGAGAATGAATAGAACACTACTTGAGAGGGCAAGGAGCATGAGGATCCACGCGGGTCTTCCCAAGTGCTTTTGGGCCGATGCCGTGATCACCGCGGCATACTTGATCAATCGGGGACCTAGCGTTCCCTTGGAGTTCAAGATTTCGGAGGAAGTTTGGAGTGGTAAAGAGGTATGTCTTTCACACTTGAGAACTTTTGGTTGTGTTGTCTATGTTCAATCCGAAAAGCGTGATAAGCTTGACCCAAAGGCCATTAAATGCTACTTCATAGGATATGGTTGTGAAAAATATGGGTATCGTATTTGGGATCCTAAGAACCGTGTGGTGATTAGGCATTGTGATGTGACCTTTAATGAGAAATCCTTGTATAAGGATAATTTTGGTGGAGATTCAATTGAGAGAGGGTGGATTGGAGAAGAGCGAGAAATAGTTGAGGTAGATGATGTTCAAGCTTCTCAACATGATGTTCAAGCTCCCAATGTTGATGAATCTATTGAGTTGGAGGATGATCCTCATGATGACATGGATGATGAGGTTCATGGTGAACCAAGCACTCCACAAGCTAGCTCCACTCCTCAAGTGAGGAGATCTTCAAGGTCTATCAAGCCACCGAATCGATACTCTCCCTCATTGCATTACTTGTTGTTAACCGATGCGGGTGAACCGGAGTACTATGGTGAAGCAATGAAGTCTAGTGAATCGTCTAAGTGGGAGCAAGCCATGAAAGATGAGAGGACTCATTGGTGAAGAACAAGACTTGGGTGTTGTGTGAACTACCCAAGGGAAAGAGAGCACTATTGAACAAGTGGATCTTTCGTAAGAAGGATGAACCGGATGGCACAATCCGTTTCAAGGCAAGGCTTGTGGTAAAAGGGTTTTCACAAAAGGAAGGGGTTGATTATCAAGAGATTTTTGCTCCGGTTGTGAAGCTCACCACTATTAGAATCTTGTTGGCAATAGTGGCTTCCGAAAATCTTTTTCTTGAGCAAATGGATGTGAAAACCGCGTTTTTACATGGGGATTTGGAAGAGGATCTCTACATGAAGCAACCGGAAGGGTTTCAAGTTTCGGGTAAAGGGAACTTGGTGTGCAAGCTCATGAGGAGCTTATATGGGTTGAAGCAAGCTCCAAGACAATGGTCTAAGAAGTTCGACATGTTCATGCTAGGAAATGGTTTTGTGAGATCGAATGGCGATCATTGTTGCTACTTTCAAAGGTACGCAAATGGTTGTGTTTATTTGCTTCTCTATGTTGATGACATGCTTATTGCGGGTTCTAGTATGGATCTTGTGAACAAGTTGAAAGAAAATTTGTCAAAGAAGTTTGAGATGAAGGACTTGGGTGAGGCGAAGCAAATTCTTGGCATGAGAATCTTGAGAGATAAATCGACGGGTTTATTGAGGTTATCTCAAGAGGAGTATGTCAAGAAAGTGCTAAAGAGGTTCAACATGGTTGATGCGAAGCCTTGAAGTTCTCCTCTTTCTATTGACCTTAAGTTGTCAAAGGAGGATTCACCCAAAACGGATGAAGAAAAGGAGCAAATGGCCATTGTTCCTTATGCTTCGGCCGTTGGCAGCATGATGTATGCTATGGTGTGCACAAGGCCCGACATCGCTCATGCGGTGGGAGTTGTGAGTAGGTTCATGGCAAATCCGGGAGAGCAACATTGGGAAGCCGTGAAATGGCTCATGAGGTACTTGCAAGGTACTTCTACTATGACTCTTTGCTTTGGGAGAAAAGGAGTGATCTTGGAAGGTTTTGTTGATGCTGATTTTGGAGGATGTGTTGATTCAAACAAGAGCACTTCGGGGTATGTTTTCACTATTGGTGGTACGGCCATTAGTTGGATGTCCAAGCTCCAAAAATGTGTCTCCATGTCTACTACGGAGTCCGAGTATGTGGCTATGTCGGAGGCGGGAAAGGAGATGGAGTGGTTGAAGAACTTCCTTGATGAAATGGGCATGAAGCAACAACAATGTGTGTTGCATAGTGATAGTCAAAGTGCGGTTCAATTGGCTAAAAATCCTATGTTTCACTGTCGAACCAAGCACATAAAGAGGCACTACCACTACACTAGGAGTTTGGTGGATGATGGTGTCTTGGTTTTGAGGAAGATTGCCGGTTCAAAGAATCCGGCGGACATGCTCACTAAGGTTGTACCTAGTGAGAAATTGAGGTTGTGTAGAACCTCAATTGGTCTCCATTGCTAGATGGAGAAGAGTAAGCATCTTTGGTGATAATGGGTATGGATGATGTATTTTTTGGGTTTGTATATGGTTTGAATATGGGGTTGTATTGGTGTTTTTTTAACTTGGTTTGCCCAAATCTCCAAGTGGGAGATTGTTGGGCTTGTGGAGTTTGTGCAAACACAAGGAGGAAGACTTGGCCCAACAACGCACGAGAAAGCGAAGCCCAGCTCGCCCCCCAGACCCAGCTGCCCGGGCGGGCCAAGGGCCCGGGCGGGCTGCTGCTCCTTTGTTGATTCTGCCTCCAAGGCAGAATAATTCCTTTGAACCTGCACCGGGCGAGCACCATTTGGGCCCGGGCGGGCTGCTGGCCGGTTTTGGTTCTGCCTCAAAGGCAGGAAGTTGGTTTTCCTTGCGCCCGGGCAAGCGGCTATTGGGCCCAGGCGGGCTCGTCTTCATGCTCGTCCGGGCAACCCAGATCTGTCGGGAATTTCTGCGATTTTCTGCTTTAATCTCGACCCTTGATTTGTATTAACCCCCTAGAAGTATATAAACCCCCTTCTTTCATGTTTTAGGTTACTATTCACATAAAGAGAGATCAACCTAGGGTTTAGTGAAAGAGGAGAGAGAAAATAGCATTAAATCCTCCATTAATGCTTGTATTGTTCATCCATTTTTTTCATTAATCAAAGGTGCTTGCTAGTGGGTTTTTTCTCCCGGTGCTCGGGTTTTCCCACGTAAATTGGTGTGCTTTTCATTGCTTTCTTATTTGTTCTTGATTTCATTACTTTTCATTTGATTGTTGATTTGTGGCAATTACAAGTAATTAGTTGGTTTGCTTAATCTAATACTCAACAGATATTTGTTTGAGCATCGATGTAGGTTTGAAATTTGTTTGTCCGAGCACATATTGGCATTGTTTAAGAAACTCTTTTCAAATTCCCAGTTGTCATATGCATTAGGGATCTTGCCACTGAGGTTATTAAAAGAGAGATCAAGTGTGTCTAGCCCTGCTGTTAGCGGTGCTAATTCAGGAGGAATCTGACCTGATAGCTGGTTATTGGAGAGGTTCAAAGTATTAAGTCCAGACAGAGAACCTAAGGCTGCTGCCTGCTGGGAGTGGGCCTGAAAGGTTATTCTGGGCAAGATCTAGCGTGTCCAGTGACTTCTAGATGGTAGCTCACCAGATAATTGATTACAGTCGAGTTGAAGAATATAAAGGGATGAGAGAGCAGTCAACTCCACTGGAATATTTCCCCAGAACTGGTTGTTGCTTGCCCTGAATTCAAAAAGATTTCCCCAGTTGGCTATACTGGAAGGAATAGGACCTGAAAACTTATTATGACTTATATCAAGCTCAAGCAGATGTGCTGACAATTGAGATGGAAACTTGCCTGAAAAGCTGTTATTACTTAGATACAAATATTGTATATTAGTTAACATCAACAGGCCAGGAGGAAGTGGACCCGAGAACCGGTTGCTGAATATCCTGAATTCGCCCAAGGAAGGAAGCAAGCAAATCTATACTTGTAGGTAATATTCCATGGAATTTGCTTTGGAACAAATTTAAGACCCGTAACCTTTGCAGCTTTCCAATGTCTTCAGGGATTATTCCTGTCAATTCGTTCTCCGAGAGATCCAGTTCTATCAAATTTAAGGCCTCGATCGACGACGGAATCCCCCCTGAAAGCCTATTCGTGTACAAGTATAGATTTGTCAAATTCTTAAACAAAAACAAGCCACTTGGGATTTCACCCACCAAATCATTTCTCGTTAAGTCTTAATTCTCAAGGCTAGTTAGATTAGCATAATCATCTGGGATTTCGCCAATCAAATTGCATTGAGTCATCCAAAGAAACTTCAAATTCTTGAGCATCCCAAATTCTTTGGGCAAATTTACAGGGGAAAATGGGTTGTAAGCTAACCCCAATTCCTCAAGATTTTCTAAGTTACCCAGCTCAGAAGGAAACGTGGCATTGAACAAATTGGATTCTAAATGCAAGGTGATCAACCCTTTGAGCTGAGCTAATGAGGTTGGAATATCACCGGTGAAGTTGTTGGCACTAAGGTCAAGATTTTGGAGGTTAGGAGAAAGCTTATTTATGTCATTTGGTAATTTCCCAACAAAATAATTTGAGGATAATGCTAAAGTTTGGAGCTTGGTACAATTGTATAAAAATGTGGGAAAGGCTCCTGTGATCCAATTATCTCCAAGATCAAGCAAAGTGAGGTACTTGAGATCACAAATAGATGGTGGTATTTCACCATCCAGGCCTGTGCTATTCAGGGATATTCCAGTGATGCTTTCGCCACGGCTGCAACTAATTCCGGGCCAATGGCAAGGGGAGGTAGTGGGACTCCATTGAATTGGGAGTTGGTTACCCCATTGTTGTTTGATCCTAATTCCTAAGTAGGATGCCCTGTTCAGAGAGGAGAGGTAAGGATATGACTAATAAGGGAGAGGCCGAGAGCAAAACAGGATGAAGGAGAGGAAAGAAAGCAGTATGTTTAGGAAAAGCAAGGGAAAATTTGCCAGAAAAAGTCCCACCTTTTGGCCGTCTGCCGAAAATAGTCCCAGCTGCCTATTATTATATAATAAACCTAACTTTGGGTTTTTTTTTTTTTGTGGACCCTTACCGGTTACGCACTGGCTGCAGTGGGTAATCACTTGTAACGGTAATTTTATTTTCATTTACTTTTTTTTTTACCTGCCATCCTTTATTCTTATGAATCCCCACCCTCACTTCATCACTCCCACTCCCTCACTTCTCACTCTCCTTGCTTCTCCTTGCTTCGATGACGATTTCATCCTCCAATTCAGGCAATTCATCAAGTGGAAGGGTTTGTCTAGCTTTGAGATGCCACCACAATGACATTTCTCCCCTTAGAACTGTGAAACACAAGGGTCCCAACTTAGGGAGGAAATTCTATGGTTGCATCCATTTTCCGGTGAGTGTTAGCTTCAATTTTTTAGGGTTCATATCTGTTCTGTTCTTGTGTATGGTATTTGACTATTAGTTAATTGATTTTTTTTTTCTGGGCCAAAAACCCGAAAAATAGGAACATTATGGCTTCTTCGTATGGGAGGATGATGTTCGCAGAGGATGCACATCTGAGGTGGAGGAGATGAATTACAGGTTGCTTGAGAAGGAGACCATCATTGCTCACCTTGAACATGAGAATATGGAATTGAAAGAGAAGGTCAAGAAATTGAAAACCCAAAATTGGAGTCTCCAAGTGAAAGCAACCAAAGTTCAGCAGGAGCATATTTGTGTAGGAATGGAACCAAACAAAATGAAGGACCATAAGTTTGCTACTGTTGTAATTGCATGTTGCATAACATTTGTTGTTGCTTTTTTATTGAAATGAATATGTATTATTAGCCTGTTTTAGGCTTTATGAGATTGAACTAATGTAGTATGCTTAGTTAATTAAGGAGTTAGGACTAAGGAGGTAATGTCCTCAACTGTTGTATCAATGTGGCACCATATAACATTACTTCCTTAAATCACTGGTTATATATCATCCCATAAATGTAGTTGTTACAATCAAAATGACCACACAACTAACACAAAACAGGTACAACATTTGCTGTTACAAAAACCATATCACAAAAACTAAGGAACTACATCAATTTAGTACATAAGTAGCTTGCATAATAGTTTTCTTCTAGTGGGGAGCATTAACTGATTGTTGTGTTGATGTGATGTTAGTTGAACCTGAAAATGAAGGATCCAAGATAGATCTAGGTCCTCCTCTCTGTCCAGGAACCTGTTAAGAAGAGAAGTGAAATATTAGGACCTTTCCTCAAATAAGGTAGCCACAAACTACATTTAGGATCAATGAACTAATGTCATACATTAATATAGGCTTGTCCATCCATCCCTTGATAGACACCAACACCAACAGGTACCTGAAAATTTATAAAAGATAGTGTCATCAACAACATATACATTCAAAGATAATTTAAGATGACATACAACATTGAAACAAACTCACCCTTCCTCTACCTCTACCTCTACCTCTTCCCCTTCCCCTGCCTCTGCCTTCACCACCTCTTCCACCAGTTGCTGCTGTGACAGTTGAAACAACACCCCTGCCTCTGCCTTCACCACCTCTTCCACCAGTTGCTGCTGTGACAGTTGCACCAGCACCCCTGCCTCTGCCTTCACCACCTCTTCCTTCCCCATCTCCTCTTCCACTTCTGTTGCCACCACCTCTTGACCCTCTGCCACCCCTGATAACCCTTCCACCTCTCCCTATCCTACTGGGTTCTGCTGTGACAGTAGTTGTGGCAGATGGTTGTGGTTGGGTTGATGATTGGGAGTCTTTCCTAGGCCTACCCATTGGCCTCTTTTGTGGTGGCTCTTGCACAACAGCTCTGTCCCTATTAGGGCACCTTTTTTTGTTGTGGCCTTTTTCCCTACAGATTGAGCAAGTCATCTCTAACCCATGCCTAGTCAACTTACCAGGCTTCTTAGGGTTTTCATAGGGACCTTTCCTCCTGTTCAGCCTAGGTCTGCCAGGCCCAATCTTGATTGGAGGTGGATCAAGAGCAAACTCTTTTTCAGGCCAATGTCTTTCCCCTGTGCAAGGTGGAATTGACCATGCATATGCCTTAAGATACATATCCCTCTTATGCTCATTAGCAACAAAGTCCTCTGCTTCTTGGTTACAGAAATAAATACAAGAAACAGCATGACAGCATGGGATGCCAGTCATGTCCCATTTCCTACAAGTACAGGTGTGCTTGGCTAGGTCAACTATGAAACTATCCATCAAGTGGTTGACTTGGAATAAGGTGTTGGATGATGGGCAGGGAATGCAATTTGCAGCTTGGTCTTTCTCTTTTTCCAATTTAACCTGAACCCTAGGACAGATTTGTGCACTAGACTTTTCCATTTCTTGCCTTTTCATAACAAGTCTTTGCATCAATGCAACCCTAATGTCCTCTAACATGTATATTAAGTGTTTGACCCTAGCATTTATGATGTAACCATTGAATGTTTCAGCTAAATTATTTACTATCACATCAACCTTCATGCTATCTTTTAGATGGGCCCTACAAAATACCTTTGTATTGTAGCTCTTAAATCCAACCACAGCAGTTGGATTCACCTTTTCCATTTCTGACAGTGCCTCATTATACTTAGGGATACTATAAGATTTGGCTGCTTTCCAGAAAAGTTGTTTCATCTCATCTCCTTTGTATGTTCTGTGCCACAGTGCAAAGATGTGCCTAGCACAGTGCCTGTGCTCAGCTTTGGGCAGCAACTTTGCAACTGAACTCAATATAGCCTGCATAAAGAACACAAGTAAGCAAGCAACTAAGAAATAAAACAAAATAGCACAAACTAAAGTAAACTACACTAACTAACCTGATTTTCATCACTGAGTATAGCCAATCCATCACCATCTTCTAGGTCTAAATGGCCTTGCAATTCAGTTAGAAACCACTCCCATGAAGAACTATTCTCCCCTTCTACAATAGCCCACGCTACGGGGAACATCTGATCGTTTCCGTCTCTCCCTACAGTAGCCAAAAGTTGCCCTCCTAAGAATGTTTTGATAAAACAGGCATCAATGCAAAGGACCTTCTTGCAGCCCTCCATCCACCCCTTCTTCAACCCATCAAAACCAACGAAAAGCCTCTGAAACACTGGTGGATCAGATTGTTGGCTAGTGTCAGTCACAAGCACAATGTGTGATTGAGGACTTGCCACTTTTAGTGCCTCTATATACCTCCCTAACTTGTTGTAGTGCTGTACCATTGAACCATGTAACAGTATGTGTGCTTGGTACTTGGTTTTGTATGCAAAATTTCTTGTAACAACAACCTTAAAAGCCCTCCTAATGGTTTCTTTAATTTAGTTTGCAGCCGGTGGGGCCTGGTCTTAAAAACCTCAAGAAACTGTTTTGCTGCCCATGATGCTTTCAACTGGGTGTTCTTGGTCATATTTCTACAACATGTGTGCTCATCAATCACAGTTTTGACCACAAAACAAGCCCTTCTTGTGTCCCATGAAGAGTACAACCTGAATGGGCACCCCTTCTTACAGCAAACCCCTAACCTCTGTCCTCTGTTTTTGTTGCTAATATAAAACCTCAAACTTCTACCTTGCAAGATTGCAAAAGCTGCTACAGCTTTCTTAAAAGCAGCTGTGTTTGGGAACCTTTGTCCCACCTTCCATACAAACTTGCTGAAGTCCACACTATCTGCATCAACAGCCAAACTCCTTCCCCTCCTCCTCCTCCTAGGAATTAAATCACCTTCCTCTTCACTGGCCGCCTCTGGGGTGTGAATTTCATCTTCAGAGTTTTCATACTCACTTTCAAAACCCCGATGTTCTCCCCTCACCCTCACCGGGATGTGTGCCCTTCAGTGCTGCTAGTTGTAATAAAACCTTGTTCTGCCTCTTTCCTTAGTTGTTCTGCCAACTCACTCAGCTTGTTCTTGCAACCTCTCACCCTATTCCTTGCTATTATATACTCCTCATCACTAGTGTAAATATCATCACCATCAAGCTCTTCAATGTGATCTGACTCATTCTCCTCGACTATGTTCTCCTCCTCCTCACCAAAGTCTTCATGTATGACCTCATCCTCATCAACAATAAACTGCCCATCAACTTCTAAAACAAAATCAGCTGGCTCACTTGATGTAGGTGGTTCATAGAGTGGATCTGTGTCATCACTTGAGGTAGGAAAATCAGGAATAAGATCATTTAGAGGGATGGGACTTTCAGGCCTAGGATCAGTCCACCAATCATCAGTGATGCAAAAGTCAGGAATTGGTGAGCTTGTTGTGGGTTGTGGATCTGAAGTTGGATGAGGTTCAGAGGTGTGTTTTGAGTGTGAATGCACTTCTTGTGCTACTGGTTGCTTGTTTGATGTTGTGTTCCCTTTTCTAGGGTTAGCATGTACATTTAAAATAGGTTGTTGTGTTGTGGTTGAATCTGATGTGGATTTATTCTGGGATAAGAATCTTGGACTGGTTCTAATAGGAGAAAAGGTGGGTGATGAGGTGTTAAGGGAGGTCCCTTTTTTGGATTTGGGTGATTTTTGTGGGGTCACCTTTTTAGGACTTGGTGCTGTCTGTGGAGCCCTTCTAGGAATGAGTTTTTGGGGTCTTTTCTCAGGTTCAGGTAGTTGTGCTTGGGGTTCATCAAGTTGGGGTTCATCAACCCCATGCAACACATACAAATCCAAGCACCTAGCTTCTCTAACAATACTAGTCATCACCCTAACCTCCTCATCATCATAAACCCTCTTCAAACCATCATCAAGTGCACACCCAGGTGTTAAATAATAGACCATCTCAATTTTCCTCTAGTTACCGCATTCTTTGGCCATATTTTCTAAGAAAAACCATGACAACTCATCAGGGTCAATAGGGTATGTCTTGGCTTCTCCTCCCATATACAAGGACCCTTTTGTACTCTTCTTAAACAATCCTCCATGCCAAAACCTTAATGTAACCCAATCCATGTTCAATTACCCTTGCAAGTCACAAAAGCCCTATTCAGTTCAACTAATCACAATTCGTAACCAAGCACATAAATTAAACTAATTAAGTGGAAAAAATACAAATTGCAGCAAAATAACAGATTACACTTTTGAAAAAGTTCATAACTTTAACATTCAAGTTCACATTTCCAATCAGCAATGTTCATACTCAAATTGCAACAAAAAAAAAATTCCATTTTAAAGAGTGCAAAGAGGAGGTAAGGTACCTTTCACAAAGAGCGAAATTTTGATGTAGTTCACCCAAATCCCACAACTTCAATTCACGCAGACAATGAAAAAGGAAAAAAAAAAAGAAAAGAAAAGAGGAAGATGAAAACGATGATCAACAGCAGACAGAGGAGAGAGAGAGAGAGAGAAAAAGGGTGGAATAGTTTTTGGGAGGGAAAAGACACACTCACGCTGCGCTCACGTGATGTGTTTTACCTTTTCAGCAGGTTGCCAATGACATGGGTCCACAAATAAAAAAAAAACCCAAAGTTAGGTTTATTATATAATAATAGGCAGCTGGGACTATTTTCGGCAGACGGCCAAAAGGTGGGACTTTTTCGGGCAAATTTTCCAAAAGCAAGGGTGTTTTTGACATTTTCTTTGGTTGTGTAATTTTTGCTATTATTTTCCCTATTCACATGCTGGGAGGAAAGGGGATAGAACAACTGAACAAGAACTACAAATGGTAAAACTGGAATGAAGGGACAGTGTACTATAAAGCATTTTGATGTTTGGATGTGGTTTAGACTAGTTTGGGTTTTATTTATTTTTTCCGAGTAATTTTCTAAAGCTGGAAGTTTCTGTTCAGTTTCAAAGATTTTGATTGACAGTGATTACAAACGTAGGTCCAATCAGTTTAATAAACCCGATGGTTCATTCATGCTGGTAAAGTTCAAGAGTTTTTCAATATAAATTGAAACTTGTGAAAGTTACTGGTTGAAACATAACTTATTACAAAACCAAAGGTCCTAAAATTAAGGCTTATTAGAGCCATTTTCAGATAACTATCAAAAGTGAGGACCAGTGCCGGATTTTGGCATGTGCATAAAGGTCTACAGCACTGGTGAGGACAGTGGACGAAGATGACCAAGGGTCCAAGACTGTGACAGAAATCTGACTATAAGCTCCTCCACACTTTTCCTTGAATAGTATTTTTGGCTGTTCTTATATATTTGGTGGTGCGTGTTGGTCTTTTAGTTACATAGTCTTAGTTCAAACATGCAAAATTGACTTGACCTTAGCTGAAATGAAAATGACAGCTCCAATATGTTGTGCAGGAAGTTGTATGCTGATGGATTTACCTGGAGAAATACCCGGTACCTAGCTCGTAAATCGTCTCGACAGTGTAGGGCAGGAATGCACTGTCAGGTGCTGCAGTTTTCCCCTGTTCTGCTTAGGATCCAGTATGCATGATGATGATCCAACATTTCTTGTATTGGAACATATCAGGTCATGTTTACACCTCGAAGGCTCGAACCAACCTCAATATGGTTGTTGGCTTTGGAGCTTTGCTATTGATTACCACAAGATAATAATGGTGAATCCGAAACTACGCCGAAACAGACATGAGGTTGATGGGGGGAGAGAAAGGTTGCTCAGCACGCTGTTGTGTTGAATGAATGGTCAGTAAGTTCATTCTATATTCTGGAGAAAGTAATATTAATAGATCATGGCTTTCAAGAAGATGATCCACTTCTGCTTCCAACTAAGAAATGGTTGTGGAAACCAACTATAAGCCTCCTGCAAGTTGCAAGTCACCCAAATGCAATACAAACTCTATAAATGTTTAGCATTGCTCTGTCATATTAAAAGCTCGTCCTATTCAAGTAAATCTAGTTCTAATTATTATTATTAGATCATTCCTTTATTGATCTTTTATTTTTCTTAAGACTTAAATATGTCGCACAGGACCAAATACTAGTTGGTATGTAAAATAGGCTTCATGCAATGTGTGTTTAACCACATGCAATGTGTGTTTAACCACATAATGGAAGAAGAGCATATAACTAGCAGTCTAGCTTCAAATGTACTTCATCCGTTTTTTTATAGATGCTACATAGAGAAAGTGGGGAGTTTTAAAAAATAAGGTAGAGAGAGAAATTGGAGGACCACCACTTTTTGAATAAAAAAACATTTGTTAAGGAAAAAGTATGGGTATTTTAAAGTAGAAAGTGGAGGACCACCAACTTTTTAATAGTATTTTTAAATCTTTATAATGAAAAGGGATCAATTTATGATATGTAGCATCTATTATGACATTTCCATTTAAGGTAAATGTAGCATCTATAAAAAAACGAAGGAAGTAATTTCATTGAAGGCCTGATGAAGAAAATTATGAATTTCATTAATTGAATGTGAAGAGAATCAATTTCTAATCTTATTGAAAATGTCATTAATACGAAAGCTTGTTATTACTATTGTGTGCCCGCAAGCACAAATTAGAAAATCTCTTGAAATAATTGAACTCTATACCTCGAAGATGTGAGGTGAGTTGCCTACAAACTCAAACTTACTTGATTCTCCAATAGTAGTAAGTCTTGTATAAGACCGTCGTGGCATCGTATCAAGAAATTGTTATAAGATGACCACCTCACTTTATGTCATAAAACGGTCACCATATATCTTAAAAGGCTCACCTAATAAGTCAAAGAAGTCACTTTTAGAAAATAGATCACCTTATATCTTAAAGGGGTCACTTATATTATAAGTGATATTTTGAGGTATACAATTACTTTGTCTTATCATAAATTATTGTAAAGCGGTTTTATAAAGTACTCAGATAAAACTTAGATTTATTTGATGCATACACTAGTTCTAATGCTAAATTGCCAAGTGCCATTTTTCTATTGTTAGAATATATTGTATCACAAGATTATGCTGTAATCCTCGAATAACTATGAAGATAATACAATAAATCACAATAGGATCACTAAGACTACAACATAATCTCGTGATATCAATATTATTTTAACACTTAAACCAATTTATATTGCTGGAGACATTTGTTGGACCAATCAGTTTAAATTCTGTTCATACATTAATCTGGTATTCCAGTGTAAATATAAGTTCGTTAAAATACATTATGGATTTGTATACTTGAACTTAAAAAACAAATAATATTCAATAAAAATTAGTTTTACTTAGTTTCAATCAGCACTAATTAGTCTCAATTATCTATATATATATATATATATATATATATATATATATATATATATTATTAAAAAGCGTAGGCAAGTATTGCACGCCACCACGTGTCACACCACCTTATGCACTGATGTGGCGCCAACTTTGTCTCCAACATGACAATTCTTTAGAAAATGATCTAAAAATATCCATAAGAAGTATCGAATTTATGACCTCTTGGCTGTTACTATTTTGTAAAGTCATGTACCACTAATCTATGACTTGTGCAAAATGTCAATCCCAAACATCCTTTTTATCTTTTTTGATTACCCAGCGCATTGCCCGACTCAATGGTGTCAGAAACAGATCTGACTGATGGGTCAACCTGATACTGACCTGACTTGAACCTGATTCGACCTGTGAGGGTCAGTCCCCAGACCTGACCGAAACCTGACTTGGGATTACCCAGACCTGACCGGCACCCGGCAAGATCATATTCTGACCTGACCACACAGACCTGCATTCAAACCCGTTACAGATTGAACACGTTAATCCAAGATCCGAACCTAAGCGTAACCTAACTCAAAAACCCAATTAGGCCCAATAAATACACGATTTATTTATGATCGAACCGAATTCAACTAGAATTTGTTTCAACCATATAAAATCAGATATGATGGGATCCAAATTTTCAAACTAACCTAAAAAAAACTGTTTCAAACTATAACAGCTAATTACCTAATTTTATTTATTTTCCTAAATCAATTACATAACACCTTAATTTATAGAAAATGATAAAAACAAACGTACTCATCTAACTTTAAAAAAAATACATGTCCACCATTTTGACACCTCAAAGACCATTCACATAATTCTTTTATTTTTCTAAAAAATAAAATATTATATGAGGAAAGTCAAGCCTACAATGAACCTATACTGCTTAGTACTTATTCAATATTCTCGAAAAATGACAAGAAACTCAACACTGTAAGCATTAGACATACTATATTCATAGATCTAGCATAAATCCTTAAATACTTGACGCATCTGAAGTATAAGTAGACATAAAACGCAGAATTTCATTCATTTGATATACTACCTCCGTTCCGAATTAAACGCAACAATTGGAGTGGCACGGACTCCTAGTTGAAATTTCTTAAGGGGTGTTTAGATAAGGAAGGGGCATGTGTTTAGTTTAATTAAGCATCACCAACCACCACCACCTAGTGAAGCCACCACCGAGACTACCACCACCAAATCCACCGAGGCACTGCCACCACCACCACCAAGGCACTTAATCTCTCCTCTACTTCTATTCACCTTAACCAGCACCCCTTCCACTCAAGCCACCACCCCTCCACCTGAGCCGCCACCACCCTCCACCCGTGCCACCACCACTAGCCCGAAACCACCATCTGACGCACCGAACCCTACCCCCGTCCATCGCAACCCCCAGCCACCCCTCGAAATGAGAGTAATATGAGAACCACCCCCCCTCCCACACCGAAACCCCCTCGACCCGCCAAACCACCAACGTTACCCAGTAAAACCTCATTCCATCTGAGAACAACCACCCCCAACCAGTGAAACCAAAAACCTCACCCTTGAAACCACCACATCTACAAGAAAGAGAGGGAGATGAAGGAGATCGAAGAGAGAGAGAGAGATGCAGTTCCAACGAAGGTGAAGAGATCCAGACGAATTTGAAGAGATCGAAATTCGAAGATGATGGTGGGCACGAACTCCGGCAGGTGGTCGAGAGAGAAAGTGGTTGTGGGTGGGAGTGAGGAGAGAGAAAGTGGTGGTGGGTGGGAGTGAGGAGAGAAAAACTTAAGGTGGGTGGGAGTGAGGAGAGAGAAAGTGGTGGTGGTGGGAGTGAGAAGAGAGAAACTTAAGGTGGGTGGGAGTGAGGAGAGAGAAACTTAAGGTGGGTGGGAGTGAGGAGAGAGAAAGTAGTGGTGGTGGTGGGAGTGAGGAGAGAGAAACTTAAGGGGGTGATGATGGAGGTTTAGATAATCATTAATGTATAATTAAGTGTGGTTTAATTTTTTAGTAAGGGTATTCTCGTAAATTCACACCTAAAAAATTTACCAAATATAGCAAGTTTAGAATTGTTGCATTTAATTTGAAACTTCCCAAAATGGAAACTGTTGCGTTTAATTCGAAATGGAGGAAGTATAAGATTTTACATCATCAAAGTTACCATAACCTTCCTAATCACACCTAAAAACTACTTTAATTTCATAAAAAAAACAGACGATTAAAAGTCCTAATTTCAATCAAATCACAAACCCTAAGCTCGTTCACCACGAATCCTCCTAGCAAGCTGGATATCTTTAGGCATAATCGTTACTCTCTTAGCATGAATCGCGCACAAATTAGTATCCTCGAACAATCCGACAAGGTAAGCTTCAACAGCTTCTTGAAGAGCAGCAACAGCAGAGCTCTGAAAACGAAGATCAGTCTTGAAATCTTGAGCAATTTCTCTGACCAACCTCTGAAATGGAAGCTTCCTGATGAGAAGCTCAGTGCTCTTTTGGTACTTTCGGATCTCTCGCAAAGCCACAGTTCCAGGCCGGAATCTATGGGGTTTCTTCACTCCTCCGGTCGCCGGAGCTGATTTTCAAGCAGCTTTTGTGGCGAGTTGCTTCCTTGGAGCTTTTCCTCCGGTGGATTTTCTGGCGGTTTGCTTTGTTCTCGCCATTGTTGATAAAATTCAAGCTTTTTTGGGAGGTTTTGAAATGAGATGGAGAAGTTAGTGTAATTGGAGGAGTTTTTATGGAGAGTATTTGGAATGGAAGAAAGTGGGCGGGAACTCCAAAATTTTCGAGGTGTTTCCGTGTTTGAGATGGAGGGCTAGGATCACTGTATGAAAGATGTTATCTATGGTTCACAGTTGCTCTATGATGAAGACACGGATTCGGATCCGTGTATATACATATATGACCAGTAGGAATTGAGCTTTGTTTTTCTTGAAAACATAAGATAAGTCTTTTTGATAAAATTAGTGATGCTTATAATTATAGTAGTAATTAAAATTTTCAAAATTTTAGTTAGTGTAATTTTATCTCATCATCTATTTATTGGTAAATTAATTAGGGAATAACAAAGATTCATATAGTTAAACAAATTAATCAATGATATAAATAAATACTTAAAATTTTTTATTGAATCTTTAAAAGGTATTGAGTGGATTATAACAAACCTTATAATCAACGATAGATTTGTTTTTATCGACAGCTGTCAGCTGGGATGAAATGATATCTTATTTGTTGGATTTTACATATCTATCAATATATAATCAACGAGATAGATAAAGAGACTACACTTTAATCTATTAAGTTTACATTTTACATTAATTATTATTGTTGTTGTTTAAAATGTTTTCAAAATTATATTCAAATTTATGCTTATATTCATTTAATAAGTAAACTTATATAAATTATAACAAACCTTATAGTATACGATATTTTGCTTCGTATCAAGATCTTGCTAATAAGCAATAAATTTTAGTCCATTAAGATCTTGTTAATATGCAAAAAGATATAGTAATTTAACAAACCTCCTTGTATGTTATAACAAACATATTGTTGAAATAATTAGATTCAATGTCTCCTGTTAAGTTACTAGTTATACAGCTCCATGGTTATTTACTTCCTAAGCTACACTTCTTATAGTGTTACGTATACAACTATCACTTAATTATGTGATAGTTTGATTATATCTATTTAAGTGAACTCATAGTGTAACGATATAACTTATATGAACTACTTTGAGTTGATAATGACTACTTGTTATATTGTCATTATAAAGATGATGACCTTAAATGGAGTATTGTTATCTCGAATTAGCTTATCGACTTACATTGATACATTTATTGATCTTATCTTTTCAATTAGATGTTTTTAGTTTAGAAAATATCGTTGGTAGTTAGAATTTAGAACTAAACTTGATCATAAACTTTATTTGTACAAATGATATTTGAAATATTAATCAAGTACAATACCAATAAAAGTATATTTAATAGTTAACTTATTGATTTTACTTTTTAATAATTTATGGTTAGCTTTTATAAGGGAGAATGATTTATACTAAAATGATCAATACATATGAACCCTCGTTACAATCACTTAGGCCTCATATGAATCGTCATTGTACATGTATGAATGTATGATTGTCATTTGTCGTTATACTAATTTATAATCAATAGAGTATTAGATTGGTTTTACAATTATTTTGATACCAATTTTATACTAAAATGATTAAACATATTGATAAAATATTTTGTTTATATTTTATCATATATAGTCACAACATATTACATATATACCGTGTTATATTTGTTATTGTTATTGTTATTGTTATTGTTATTGTTATTGCTATTGCTATTATTAGCATTGTTGCTACTATTACTATTAGTATTTATATTGTTATTGTTATTGTTAGTATTCGTGTTCTTATTTGTATTACTATTGCTATTGTTAGCATTGAATACTATTACTGTTATTATTTGTATTATTATTATTATTATTATTATTATCATCTTCGCTTTATGTTTATTATTATTATTATTATTATTATTATTATTATTATTATTATTATTATTATTATTATTATTATTATTATCATTATCATCATAGCTATTTACAAACTTATATATCAATCATAATGCTTATAATTATAAACTTTTTATATAAAGCTTGAATTGATCGTCTACTCGTTATTATTGTCGTTGGTTATAATCTTTATTATATAAGTGAAGGGGGGAGCTACGGTGTCCCCCTATTGAATTACATCCTTACCCTCAAATAAAAAATATTACACAACATACAAACTAATTAAACATATATAAATAACTTTTCAAATCAAAGTTATTGTCCAATTAATGCAGCAAATCATATTTCGCATTTGAGTAATACATTTAGAAAAAATGGAAATTTCCATAAACGAAAAAGATGCATTGAAAATAATTTTATCCATGATCGGTGTCCCCCTATTGAATTACATCCTTACCCTCAAATAAAAAATATTACACAACATACAAACTAATTAAACATATATAAATAACTTTCCAAATCAAAGTTATTGTCCAATTAATGCAGCAAATCATATTTCGCATTTGAGTAATACATTTAGAAAAAATGGAAATTTCCATAAACGAAAAAGATGCATTGAAAATAATTTTATCCATGATCCATAACTTATTCAATTACAAGGTAAAAAAAAATACGATCAAAGTTATGTCCAGCCCATAAACAAACTCAAAAATCGTTGAGCATCTCAACTTTCTTGATTAGTGCGTTTAACTATTTTAATTAGTGATTAATAGCGACAATATGATTAATGGGTAACATTGTATGTTGAAAATATTGATCTATAATGTATTTCAAAACTCACTATATTCCTCAATATATAAAACTCTTTTATTTGGTAGAACATACATCAACGGTCTTTCACATAGTTTCAACTCCAACTAAATTAATATTGCTGAAAACAACAAAATGTTAGTAACATGTTTTCTAATGATATTTATACATTATACATGTTTGATTATTCAAGTCATTTAAGTATAACAATGTTTTAAAAATGTTATAGATAATTATTCACGTAAAAAAAAAAACCAAGATATTTACTACAGAAGAAAAAAATTCACCAAAGAAAATCCAAGCACGCGTCACGTGCAAAGAATGCTAGTATATAATATTAGAGCATATGAAGAGTCGTTCTACTCCTTTACTCATTAGAGTGGTTTTACGCAGTTGATTAGTCGAAATAAGAGTTGACTAAGAGAAAACACTAAACATCACGGTAAACAAATATAGTGCTTTTATTAGTTTTTCGTTATCATCCATATATTTATCGCACACACACATATGTATATATATATATATATATATGTCGATCTTAATACATTTAATAATATGATTCGTTTACAAAATCAAAATGACCCGACCAGGATTTAACCGGAGTTGAATTGACGTTCAATAGCGAATGGACCCGATGCTTCACAATGATTGAACTAAGGTCATTTGTGATACAACCCGAGTACACTTGACTCTACCCAAGCCTATATGAAACCCAAATACGACCTGCGCAAACCCGGTAAAAAATTCTCCACAGGCGATCGTACCAGGGAATGGATTGACTTGTAAATGGAACGTCTAGACCTGTCCGGCACCCGACAATCCCATGATTCAAATGTGATCGACCCAGTTGAACAAAACCTGACCAATCACGACCTGGGGACTGACTGTCAGAATCCTGACCTGTTCGGGTCTGACCTGGTTCGCCGTGGGTATTCCCATAACCTGTTTTGACACCACGACCGAGCCAAAGAACTAGTGAAATATTAGGAACATGCATATATAAGTGAAAAACCTAGGGAATCAACAAAAAATTAGTTTCAATGAGAAAAAATTATACGTAATTAATAAAACTAATTAAGTAAAAACAATCATTCCAGTTCGTTGAGAATTAGATGAAATGAACAGGTCCAAAAGCTTCCTTAATCTCTATTACATAAGGGAAGGGGGGAGTTATGGTGTCCCCAGTTGAAGAGACTATTTTACCCCCCTTCCCTTTCTAAATTACAAAACCAATCTCACAAACTGATACGGGGATTCAAACAAAACTTACCGAAAAGTAATTTACAACAATCACTCAAAAATCACTTAAATCAGGAAACTTTACAAATCAATCATAAAATTGAGAAAATCGCGTTATACAAATCGCATAAATCACTCAAAAGATCAGGAAAGTTTACAAAAACTAAAAAATTAAAACTACAGCTAATGCACTAGAATGTCAATACATACAAAAATATTCAGAAAAATTCACTTACAACTCATTGTTCTCAAGAACCATTCACAATTACAAACTCACAAAAATTACTAATACACTACAAAAATTACTCACAAAACATACTATTTCGACGGGATATCACACATTCGTCCAATGGCGATTTGCGAACTTCCAAAAAGGTACATAATTCTTTTAATCTTGCAAGTTATTTCAAATTTGTTGAAAAAAACAATAGCAATTGTTATGTTCGACTAATAGCAAAAAGGGCTTTTTATATAATTTGACTTAAATTTAATTAATTTCCATATGAAATCAGAAAACAAGTTAAAAGTAACAAATTTTAAAAATAAAAAAATTCCAATATCAAGATTTTGCCCACAATTATTGCAAAAAATCCATGTTCAGAAATAAAATTTGAAAAAAAAAACAATATCAAATTTTGGGGAAAAATGCGAAATTTTTTGCCAACAACTTTTGCAAAAATCCATTTTCACAAAAAAAAATTTACATTTTGCGAAAACTATTTTCAGACTAAAAAAATACATTACTTTGCAAAAACAAATAGTTAAATTAAGCACCATAAAACTGTAAAATTTTGAAAAGGAAAAAAAGGGCTTTTATACAATTAGACTTAAATTTAATTCAGCACCACAAAACTGTAAAATTAAGCACCATTTAAAAGTTGCGATTTTTTTTTGTCTAAAAAAAATTACAATATCAAATTGTGTATGAAGAATTTAAAATTTCATCTCAAATATAATTGAAACTCAAAGTGTTAAAATTTAGAAAAGGAGAAAATTTAAAATGATGAAAATTTAAAATATCAATTTGTGAAATCAGAATTTAGAAGTTAGACAAGGGAAAAAAACTGAAATTGGTTTATACTTTCCGGTTACAATTTTGGAATCATAGAGAACTTACTGAAATCTATGATCTATTAAGACTTGAAACGCTTGATTTTTTGATGTTGTTCTTTGATGTTAACTTGAAAATCTACTGCTGCATGTATTCCTTTGATGTTGTTCGCAAATTATACTGTTGCTGAAGATTTTTTCTTATTGCATATATATTGCATAGTTTGATGAAATAGATTCCTTCAAAATATGGGTTGTAGATTTATAGTGAGAGGAGAGAGAGAATGAATAGTTAGAAAAAGTAGTGGAATTATAGAGTGAGAGGAGAGAGATAGGGCCTGTTCTCCCCAGCTTATTTTCAGTTCAGATCAGTTCAATTCAGTTCAGTTCAGTTCAATTCAGTTCAGTTCAATTCAGTTCAGTTCAGTTCCTAAATGATAATCATTACTATTAGTTAGTTATAATTTAATTCAGTTCAGTTCAGTTCAGTTCAATTCAGTTCAATTCAATTCAGTTCAATTCAGTTCAGTTCAGTTCAGTTCAGTAGTTTTATGCCAAAGAGAACAGGCCCACAATGAATAGTTAGACAAAGTAGTGGAATTATACCCACTGATGTTGATAAGTAGAGTAGTACAAATGTAGAATATGCCCAACATAGTTTTTGTCGCCAAACTAATGCCTAATCAACTGAACATCTAATGTGCTCCCTGTACATTGTATCTAATATAGTAATATATAACATCATCTCAAATTAAAAAAATCAATAAAACTTCTCTTTGCTACTGCAGTCGGCATTATGCAGTAGTGTTATGCGAATATTTAAACCCCATGAAGTATTTGTCTCTTTGATATTTAACCCTCCCCCAAAAAAAAATATTAACAATTCCCATTAACAATATAAGCAAATAATCTCTTATTCTTAGAGCTTAATGTTTGTGGAAACTGAGCAATTAAAACTTTAAAGGGCCCTTCTTATAGACATGAAGGAGGCAAAAGGGTGAAAGACCAGTCATATGATTCAGTCAAATTCACAGTATTCCTCCCTGAAGTTTCATTGTAGACTAATCCTCTACTTTGTATAAATGTATTAGTATGACAGTTGAGTAGAGCATTACTTTCCTTTTTTGTAGTGTTTCCTATATATAATGAAACTTTTACATATATTTGGACCTATCTCTTTCTATTATATAATAGCGATTAATTATCAAGGTCAAAAGGTTTATGTAAAATATCATTCAAGACTTAAAGTACAACATATTTAAACTATAACATATTTAAACTATAACATATTTAAATTATACAGACTAAACTAAGAATATTACATCTGATACGATATAGATTTTAGAATGGACGACCTCGAATTGCAAATTACTCAAGAACATAGGACTAGATGGATGGAAAATAAAAGGCAACGAAGAAATTCAATGACCCCTGAACAAAGAGATTCTGAAAATGAAAGAAGACGAGCTAGACGAGAAGATGATAGTGTAACACCTCTGCATATTCAATTTGACTCGCCCACCACTGAAAGACAACGTCAGCCTGTGAATCAACGTGATGTGCCTAACTCTTCAAATATAAGGATGCCTATGGTAGACATCACTAATCACCAAAGTCATGTCACACATGATCATAGAAAACATAACCGTATGTATCTAAACTAAACGTAAACATTTGCCTAAAATTTCATTACTCAATTAATTTATACGAGCTCTTATGCAGTGCAACTATTGTTTGACATTAATGCCAACAATTATTCTGGGATTGTAACTGAAAGTAACATGCCGACTCGACACTTCTGTGTTGGTGAAAGTAGCACTTCCAATGTCAATAATACGCCAGGAGCTGCAACTTCTGGAATAAGGATTTGGAAGGTTGGGCGACGTGGATATCACAATTGTGCAAGGGATTACCAAGAGAGTAAGGGGGTTCCCATATTCACCTTACCTCCAATGACAACATGTCCACACTGTCAAGCGCGACTTTTCAGTTGTGAATCATCAGAATTATGTTGTTTGAGCGGGAAGATCTTACCTGAATTCCCTTTGTCATCTGCTCTACTAGGCCTATATTCTGATCAAGGAGAGGATGGAGAACATTTCAGACTGAACATTCGGAAGTATAATCATGTTTTTGCATTCACTTCAATGGGAGTCGTTATAGATGACGAATTAGCCGATGCACGTGAAGGTGTGTACACATATCGTGCTCACGGTTCAATTAATCATCGTATTGGTGGTTTATTACCTTTGAACTCAAATGATCGTCCTCGATTCTTCAAATGTACATACTTCCTCCGTTTCACATTAATTGCAACACTTTTATATTTAGGGGTGTTTCAAAAAAAATGCAACACTTTCCTTATTTGGTAAGTTTTAGGGTGTGAAAAGACAATATTACCCTTACCTTACAAAATTACTTTTGATTACCTACACTAATATACAATTAAAGCAATTTCAACATCCACCCATCTAAATTCCACCCACCACCCTCCTAACTTCTTCTCTTCTTCTACAACCACAACCCACCAGCCAACTTCCACAACCAACAACCATGACCACTCAAAACACCTTCCTCTCTCTCTTCACTCTCCACTCAACCGCTTCACTCTCCACTCAACCACTTCACCACCATTCTCATCTCCCTCGACTAAACCAACACCACCACCCCAATTCACTTCGAAACCCTAAATCAATTCACAACCCCATTTTTTTCACCCTCCTCTCTCCTCTCTCATCGCCGGCGACGTGAAGACGAAGGAACCAACAACGAACGAACGACGAAGACAACTAACAACGAACAAACGACGAACCAACAACGAACGAACGACGAAGACGAAGATGGAGAAGATCAATGACGAAGGTGAACAAAGAAGATGATGACGAAGTCGAGCGAAGACGAAGCATTTGACTGTGAAGTCTTCATCTTCTTTGTTCTCCTTCGTCTTCATCGATCTCCTTTGTAGATCTGGGAAAATCTTTCTATCTTCATCATCTTTCCCAGATTTTCCCAAGTAATTAAGATCTGTAATTTTAAGTTTTTCTTAAGTTAGATTTGTAATTTGGTTTTTCTATCTATAATTTGGTTAAGATCATATCTGTTTTTTTTTTTTTTTTTGATTTTGTTCACAAAGAAGAGGGAGAAGATAAAGATCGTGGTGATTTTTTGTGAAATTTCGTGAAATGGAAGATGATGGTGGTTCTGATGGTGGTGGCGGAATGGTTGTGGCAGTGGTGTTGGCGGGGTGGTTGTGGCGGTGGTGTTGGTGGGGTGGTTGTGGCGGTGGTGTTGGTGGGATGGTGGCGGCTGGTGGTGGTAGGGTGGTGTTGGTGGGGTGGTTGTGGTGATGGTGGTGGTAAGGTATTTGAAATATTATTAGTTTGCGTAATCACATACCCCTTCCGATCTAATTGTTACTATTGAAAAATTGCCTAGGAGTCCGCAATTTGAAAAATGTTGCAATTAATATGAAACGGAGGAAGTATATGATACTGAGCATGAAAATGAGCATCGAATGGCAGAAAAATGCAACGTTAAGAGTGGATATCATTGAATAATATTTCGCATTTGAGTAATACGTTTAGAAAAAAAGGAAATTTTCATAAACGAAAAAGATGCATTGAAAATAATTTTATCCATGATCCATTACTTATTCAATTACAAGGTAAAAAAAACACGATCAAAGTTATGTCCAACCCATAAACAAACTCAAAAATCGTTGAGCATCTCAACTTTCTTGATTAGTGCGTTTAACTCTTTTAATTAGTGATTAATAGCGACAATATGATTAATGGGTAACATTGTATGTTGAAAATATTGATTTATAATGTATTTCAAAACTCACTATATTCCTCAATATATAAAACTCTTTTATTTGGTAGAACATACATCAACGGTCTTTCACATAGTTTCAACTCCAACTATATTGCTGAAAACAACAAAATGTTAGTAACATATTTTCTAATGATATTTATACATTATATAGGTTTGATTATTCAAGTCATTTAATTATAACAATGTTTTAAAAATGTTATAGATAACTATTCACATAAAAAAAAACCAAGTTATTTACTACAGAAGAAAAAAATTCACCAAAGAAGATCCAAGCACGCATCGCGTGCAAAGAATGCTAGTATATAATATTAGAACATATGAAGAGTCGTTCTACTCCTTTACTCATTAGAGTGGTTTTACGCAGTTGATTAGTCGAAATAAGAGTTGACTAAGAGAAAACACTAAACATCACGGTAAACAAATATAGTGTTTTTATTAGTTTTTCATTATCATCTATATATTTATCGCACACACACATATATTTAATACTTTTAATAATATGATTCGTTTACAAAATCAAAATGACCCGACCAAGAGTTAACCGAAGTTGAATTGACAATGGACCCGATGCTTCACAATGATCGAACTAAGGTCATTAGTGATTCAACCCGAGTACACTTGACTCTACGTAAGCATATATGAAACCCAAATACGACATGTGCAAACCCGGTTAAAAATTTTCCACAGGCGATCACACCCGGGAATGGATCGACTTGTAAATGGAACGTTCAGCACCTGTCCGGAACCCGACAATCCCATGATTCAAATGTGATCGACCCAGTTGAACAAAACCTGACTAATCACGACATGGGGCATTGACTGTCAGAATCCTGACCTGTCCAGGTTTGACCTGGTTCGCCGTGGGTATACCCAGAACCTGTTTGAGAACTTACTTTGGCACCACGGCCGAGCCAAAGAACTAGTGAAATATTAGGAACATGCATATATAAGTGAAAAACCTAGGGAATCAACAAATGATTATTTAAATCACTGAAAATAAGCTTAAATTAGTAAAAATTAGTTTCAATGAGAAAAAATTATATGTAATTAATAAAACTAAGTAAAAACAATCATTCCAGTCGTTGAGAATTAGATGAAATGAATTGGTCCAAAAGCTTCCTTAATCATTTTATAGTGAGAGGTCTACTTCTTATATCCATCCTTAATAAAATAAATTAATATAAACCACTCGTATGTTTAGGGCCTTGCTATTTGACGCTCTAAAATTTCTTATTAACGCCCTAAATACAGTATTTTTATACTGTATATGTATACTTCCATCCTTTTCCCTCGCTACACCTTCCCCTTCTTCTTCCACACAACCACTGGCAGTCTGGCACTGTCAGTCTGCCACACCACTACTGGCGTTGCCACCACCACAACACCACGGACGCCGCCGTCGCCGTACCACCACCACCACCATCATCATCATACTTTGGGGTGTTTTGTAATCTCTCTCTTATTCTTCTTCTGATTTTGTTTTTTGGAAAAAAATATGGTGAGGCGTCCATAGTGGACGCCTCACCATATTTAAAATAAAAATAAAAATCAACGAGCTTCTTTCTGTTACCTTCAGCTAATTCAAGGAGCGTCCATGGTGGACTTTGATTTAGATTGATGTTATCTTCAAAATAATCCATGGTTTGTTTAGGTAAAAAATTTCAGTTCTTTTCCCTAGAATTTTAGGGCGGTGGAGTTGTGAAGTAGTTGATTTGTAAGTTGCGAAATTTCAAGTTGATTCGCACAAGTTGATTTCAAAATATTAAGAAATTTCAAAATTACAACTCCATCATAAACTGAGTTGCGAAATTTCCTAGAGGGAAAATGGGTATATGCGAATCAACTTGTGGTTTGATTTGTGAAAGTGGAGTTGCTTTTGAAAAAAATAATAATTTGTGGACTGGTCGGCGATTATGTGAAGCTCGCCGGAAAATTGGTGGTGGTGGTGGCTTCAGTGGTGCAATTCATAGTGGTTGTAATACTCCGTATTTTTTAATAGTTAATATTTATATTTTTTAGAAAAGTTTTGGTTATTAAAAAGGTTTTATTTACTAAAAAGGCTTATTATTTATTCAAAAGGTTTTTAAATAGGCTTTTATAAAAGGTTATGAGTATTTAAAACAAATTCTAGCCCAAATTGAATTTTTGGCCTAGGTTTACTAATCCAAGTAGTTTGTTTAAACAAATTTATAAGTGTTTTAAAAGAAAATCAAAAACCAGTTTAAAAAAAAAATTTGAAAAACCGTGTAGCTAATAACTCACGACAGTGGGTTAAATTTATCAAGTCTTATATCTTATTCTTTTGTTTCTTATCTTCTTAAATTATTTAACTTTTTAGAATTTTGTTTAGTGGGATAATTTATATCTTTCCCTAATCTTAATTGGATGATCGTAAATATTAGCTAAATCTTAGCTAGATTATTTTATCTTTTTCGTTAAATCCATCTTTTAGTTTCTTAGTCCTAGTATGACTCTACCTGTCCAACTAGTATAAATAGAAGTCTCCACTCCTCATATTCTTCACACCAAATCTGAGGAATACATCTCTTTTCTCAAGTTTAAACTCTCTCTCCCTCTTAGCCTACCTTTTCTCTTCTTCCCTAGTAGTTATTAATTTTCAAGGTACGTGTATATGTAGATTTTTAAATATTATTCTGCATACGTAGTATCATGTTTATAAGGTTATTGTTTTGGATCGGAAATCATGTTTTTATATGAACTTTATAAGTTATTTTATATTGTGTTGGAGGTTGATGAACGTTTAGAATCAAATTGGTATATTAATTTTAATATATACATGTTTAGTGGGTAATATATGCTAAGTACACGTATGTTAGATTTTCATATACCGACTTTACGGCTTCGTCTAGGATTGTTAGTAGTATTAAGGCCTCATTATACTGACGTGGTCTTGTTATATAAACTTTCCACTAATCCTAAAGTTAATATTTTATCAATCAAAACTAATGAATTCTTCTTGAAGTTGTGTTTGCTGCTTGTCGTAGCTACATAGGTTATTTAATATGAGCGGTTTATTTTGTTAAGAAAATGGTTACTCATTACCAAATTATCAGTAGTCATATTGTATGAAGTTTCAAGATTATTTTTTTTAGCAAGGTTTTATTTATGCCTTTATATGGCTAAACTATAAGAATTATTATTCTTTTTAAAGGAGGATTATTTCCAAAGGATTTTTTATTAGATATATGGTCTTTTATGATCGCAATTATAAAGAGGCAACGACTTGTTATTTATTAGCAAGAACGGTAGCTATGATATGTTACCCATGTACTTTTTGTATAAGTCATGTGGACAAGGTAGTTCCCCTCGTCATAGACTCATTAAGGAATACTAAACTTGGGGGGTGTGCACACTCTAGGAAAGGTACCTAGGCAAGAAAAAAGGATTTTTATTAAAGTTATATACTCTATATTATACAAGTATTATCAAGTATATATCCAAGGAAGGCTTTTCGAAATTAAATATTTCAAATGTTTAATTAAATAAAGTGTTTAATATTCCGCATATACATGTACTCAGTATTTTTACTGACACGCTTTTATTTTTGTTTTGTTTTGTTTTATGGCTTTGTCCCTGTGATGACCCTATTTTGGCGAGCAAAATTTACAGGTTGATATGATGCATACTTCATATGGGGGAGCTAGTGAGGAATTATAATTAGTCAAGGAGTTGTTATTTTATTTTCTTTATTTCCATTGTTATATAGTTGTATAATAAAGTTTATTTCAATAAAGAGAAGTTATTTCAATTATTTCTGCTGCACCAGTTTAAAGTTCAGTAGTAGTTAGTTTTAAAGCCTTTAACGTTATCACGTGGCGGTAATACTCTCAAGTTTCTCAAGGAGTTTTATATTAAAATAAGTTTTCCAAAAAGAGAGAAATTTGGGGGTATTACAGTGGTAGTGAAAGAAGGAAAGGGAAGGGGAAGGAGAAGTGAGGGAAAGAGTAGAAAAAATTATACAAATATAGCATACAATACGTATCTAGAGCGTTAGTAAGAAGTTTTAGGGCGTCAATTAGCAAATGAGTATGTTTATTAGTACTCGTACTTGATTTACAATATGTTCATACATCAAATTCCCAATCTATGTCCAAATTAATAAAAGGGACACAAAGGACACATATTTTTGGATTTAAGAAAACAAAAGTGTTACCAATAATGTTCATTTAATGTAAATGCAACTATACAAGGGGGAAAAGATAGTTAACCTTAAGTTGCTAGTTGAATATGAGATTTATAAAAATATAAACTATTAAATCATAGCTTTGAAAAGATACGTTGTCATATATCGACAATTTATTGTATTTTCCTTGTTGGCAGTTATTGGACTCATATACAGCGGAATGAGAATAGCATAGTCCATTTCCTCACTAAGAGGGTGTTTGGTATGGAAAAAGTTGATGTAGGAAACGGATTCAGATAAGTGTTTCCATTTCTAATTGTTTGGTATTAGTGTTAAGTAACAAATACCGTTTTCGGAGGGAAACATAATCTCTCCATTTGTTACCCTTATCAAACTAGTGGAAACAAATTACGTTTCCTTCCTCAATCATAAACCTTTCAATTGTTTCCATTCCACTAGGATACCAAACAATTAGTAAAGGTAACAGTTATAATTTCCATTTCCCCCCCTTATCCAAATCATTCCCATTCCGTTTACATTAATCATACCAAACGCCCCCTAAATTAGTAACGTTTGGTATCGCAACCATGAGAGTGTTATTGCCTTCCGAAAATCTCACCTTATAGTCAATTTCTTTATTATATAAAGAAAGAGTATTTGTTAAAGGGACTCCAAAATCCTAATTCATTTATTAAGAGGGAGATTATGAGAAAATAGGGTGGTTTTGGAAAAATTCTAGCTTTTACAGTTAGTAACTTTACTGTAAAAACTTTTATGAATGGCGGAAATCATTTTTAATCAGCTTCAAACAATGGCGTTGCGTAGCTACCGGTACTTCTCCCTCTTACTCCCGTCTTAACTTCCTTTAAATAACTGCGTTAAATATAAATTACCTCTCTGTTCCTGTTAATTTACCATTGATTTATCAACTGTAATTGTAAAACTTTCAGTGATGTATTTTTTTAAAATTTAAGCTTGATTTTTACCCCATAATTTTCGTTTTTCATCTTGATTTTTCATGTTTGTTGTAAAGGAAAAGTTGTGTGATCTGTGATGTTAATTTCAGGTTACATGATGATCATATTATGTCTTTTGGCCCGTTTTGGGGTGTTTGTTAGGCCTAATTTCAAAGAAGGGTCTTATTTGTTTTTGTAGCTACTAAATCAGTGAGTTTCATAATTTTTTAAAGGGAAAATTTCAAAAAACTACCTTTTATAACCAATTTTTTTCAAAAAACTACCTTTTACAAAATTTTCTTTTAAAAAACTACCTTTTAAGTTTTTATTTAATACTAATCAATAAATGACAGTCGCCATAGGCGTTGCTGTCGATGGGGTGGCGAGAAAAGAAGAGAGAAACGAGAGGGGAAGAAAGAAAAGCAATTTACAGTGACTCAATTATTATTAAACCCCATTTATGATAAAATGGTAGTATATTGAAACAAATTTTTTATATAAGGTAGTTTTTTGAAAGAAAAATTTTAAAAGGTAGTTTTTTGAAATTTTTTGATTATAAAAGGTAGTTTTATGAAATTTTCCCTTTTTTAATATCAGTTGCAAATCAGTTGGAGATTTTAGGGCTTTGTTTAATTGGACAGAAAACATTTTCTAGAGGATAATGCAATTCTAGATTAGTTTCCTTTGTTTGGTTTATTGCAAGAAAAGTTATTAAGGAAAAATGGAATTAAGTGGAGGGGAGAGATGGATGTGATGTGAGGAGAGAAAGATGGAGTAGTATTTATTTACCGTGTCTTTCTTTTTGTGTATCAATATATCCAATTATGTATTATTTCGGTAGTAAGTACTCCCTCCGTCCCTTATATAAGTTCCGTTGGACTTTTTAGAGTCTCTAAGGCGCATATTCAAACTACCACATTAATACTTATTATGAACAGCAGATGTTGTTGATATACACAATGTCTATATATATTCCTTGTATGTATATATTGGAGCGAATAAACTTAACCCCCAAAATGTGATGGAGCATACTTTTAACGACAAAGGGAGTAGTATTTTTCAATAGTTACAAATTTGGAGAAGATGTTTTATGAGCATAGATTATTTAGCATAATCAAAAAGAGAAATTGACTAGACCTAGTAGCTTATTGTAGAGAAGTAAAAGCTGAGAAGCTAAAAACATCAAGACTCCATTTGGCTGGACATGTGGAAAATGATCTTATATGAATGACATGTTCCAAAGGAGAACACATTTCTATATGTTTTCGTTTGTTTGGTTCTTTTCAAGAAAGTTAGAGAGAAAAGGAAATCAAGTGGAATAGAATGGATGGGAGGGAAGAAAGCAAAAGGTAATTAAAGAATAGGGAGGAAAATGTGGTAATTCTCATTTTTGAAAAAGAAATTGTTTTCCACTCTTAGAAAAACTTTACAATTCAAACAAAGGAGAATTAAAAAACCATTTGTCATGGAAAATATGTTCCTCCCAAACGAACACTTTCTAAGCTTGCCTTTATATATACTCAATTTCCCGCTCGTCCATAATGTAATATCTCTTATCTACTAAAGAACAATGCTGATGTCAATTACATTTTTAGCTCATTGGCAACTAGTAGTCATAACAAAATTATTGATACTATCTCCTTGTCATTCTTTCTGATTTTTGCTTTCCGGTTCTTTTCCACTAGCTACATGAGATGTCCTCCTCCACATAGGTATGGTTTACTTTTAACACTCATTCCTCATTAACCATCTGTGTACGAACATGGTTTTCATAGTGGCTGCATGCATTAAGTAGCTGTAGAACCTGTTTCATAGATGGTCGTGAACTTGGCATCTTGCTTGTGCATATGAGACCTAGTTTAAACACTTTCACCATCTGTTCTATGAATCTTGGTTCCTTGATAATGTCATCTAAGGCATCAATGATGGGATGTTCCTCAAAACAGTGTTGCCATGACCAGTCTGCCAGGTTTAAGTGCTCATTTCCCTTACACGGATCTTTCCCTGTTGCTAGTTCAAGAAGGACAACTCCGAAGCTGTAAACATCAATCTTCTGATTCAGCCTTTTTGTAAGCCAATATTCTACACGTCCATGTGGAAAACAAAAAAGTAGAGATCAATAAAAAAAAATCACTGTGGTACTTTTTCATTGAAAATAAATAAACGGGGAGAACTATATGATTGAGGAAAGATGCAATCTCTGTTGAGGATTTTGGAGTATCTTGTGAGTTTTTTTGGAGAGATGGTGTAACGATTTGTTCGTGAGGATGATTTCATAGTTTTGATGCAGAAATCCTTAATTTGTTTCAACTTGTTATGTATTTGTTAGATTGAACTTCCTTTTGTAGATGTCGTATGAATATTTATTAATGAATTGATTTTACTATCCTAAAAGAAGTGTCTTGCAAGTCAGTGACTAGTTATCAAGTTGATGTTGAACATGAAATTGCATGATGCAGTTCTGTCACCATTATGATTTTGAGGGTAATCTACACCTCTGTAGAATGGTGTAATCACAGGATACATACATATTGATGGTGGTTGTGTTTTTTTTTTTTGTTTATGAAATATATTTCAGATGTAATTCACTTCATTAAACAATCATGAGAAAGGGAAATTTTAGAAGCTATGATATGAAATGGTTCCTACCTGGAGCTATGTAACCAAAAGAGCCTGCAACAGCAGATGCAGTGTGAGGTCCACCATTCTTGGCTGTGATCTTGGCTAGTCCAAAATCTGCAATTTTGGCATTGAAGTCCGAGTCTAGCAAGATATTGCTTGATTTAACATCTCTATGAATGACAGGAGGACAACAGTCATTGTGCAGATAGCATAAGCCCTTTGCAGCTCCAAGAGCGATTCTCAGTCGAGTTGGCCAATCAAGAATAATATTATCATCCGGATTACTCGTTTCAGTCTCCGAGTGGATTGATGATGGCTCATTTTCTCGTCTTTTCCTGTGAAGCCACTTATCAAGGCTCTCGTTCTCCATGTATTCATAGACAAGAAGCTTAACATGGGCGCTTAAAACACAACACAGCAACTTCACTATATTAGCATGCCTAATTGTGCCCAGAATCTCTACTTCTGTCAGAAATTGCTTTTCAAGAGCGCCTTCAATTTTTTGGCCACTCCAGATTCTTTTCACAGCCACTTTGTCGTCTGAATCATTCACAATAATACTGTATACCTTTCCTGATCCCCCAGATCCAATCATGTTATCATCTGTGAGGCCAGACACAATAATTGTTTCAGTGAAGTCTACCCTGTGAAATGGTTTCAGTTCCCATACCTGGTGCTCACTAGAATTCTCATGCTGTGTCCCCTTGCTACTTCTGAAGAACGCGAAATACAGAAAAATCAGAAAAAATATTGTTCCAGGAACTAGAATCAAGGGAAGATATTTGTTTCGTGAGGAAGAGCATTGATTAAGGTTTGAAATTTGTTTGTCTGAGCACAAATTGGCATTGTCTAAGAAACTCTGATTAAATTCGCTATTGTCAAATGCATGAGGGATCTTCCCACTGAAGCTATTAGAAGAGAGATTAAGTGTTATAAGGTTTTGCCCTGCTACTAGCCGTGCTAAATCAGAAGGGATTTGAACTGATAGCTTGTTATTGGAGAGGTTTAAAGAATTAAGTCTAGGCAGAGTACCTAAGGCTGCTGGAAGTGGACCTGAAAGGTTATTCTGAGCTAGGTTTAGCGTATCCAGTGATTTCCAAGAAATGATCCTTGATGGTAGCTCACCAGATAATTGATTACTATCGAGTAGAAGAACATGAAGTGATGACAGAGCAGTCAACTCAACTGGAATATTTCCCCAGAACTGGTTGTTGCTTGCCCTAAATTCAACAAGATTTTCCCAGCTGGCTATACTGGAAGGAATAGGACCTGAAAACTTATTATGGCTTATATCAAGCCAAACCAGTTTTGTTGACAACTGAGATGGAAGCTCGCCTGAAAATTTGTTATGGCTTATATCAAGCCAAATCAGTTTTTCTGACAATTGAGATGAAAACTTGCCTGAAAAGCTGTTGTTACTTAGAAACAACAATAGTATATTAGGTAACATCAACAGGCCAGAAGGGATCCCCCCTGAAAAGTTGTTACGATAGACCGACAAAGTTTGCAAGGCATTGAGCTTAGATAGGGACAATGGGATCACTCCACAGAATTGGTTTATTGAAACATCCAATGAGATAAGCTGAGAAAGGAAGCCTAGTTTTGGCGGTAAAACTCCTGAGAAGTGGTTGTTGGAGAGCAAAATGACTAGCAGAGTGGTGCATTGGCCTAGAGAACTTGGAATTGTCCCATTTAGATAGTTGTTGAATGCCACAACACCCGCTAGGTTCCCACCGGCGCAAAGATTCCGCGGCATTTGGCCGGTGAATGCATTGTCTGACACTTCAAAGCCCTCGAGTTTCGAGTGTAGGCCCATTTCTGGGGGAAGAGGACCCGAAAACTGGTTGTTGAATAACTTCAATTGCTTTAAGGAAGGAAGCAGGCCTATACTTGGTGGTAGTAGTCCATGGAATGTGTTCTGAAGCAAGTTTAAGACCTCTAACTTTAGTAGATTTCCAAATGTATCAGGGATTATTCCTGTCAACGTGTTCATCGAAAGATCGATTTGCACTAAATTTAAAGCCTCAATTGAGGATGGAATTCCCCCTGATAGCCTATTTCTGTACAAGTAGACATATGTTAAGTTCTTGAGCAAGAACAACCCCCTTGGTATTCCACCGACCAAATCATTCCCCGCCAAGTCTAAATGCTTAAGGCTAGTTAGATTAGCAAGATTTTCTGGGATTTCACCTGTCAAATTGCATTGAGTCATCCAAAAAAACTTCAAATTCTTGAGTTTCCCAAATTCTTTGGGCAAATTTGCAGGGAAAAATGGGTTGTAAGCTAACCCCAACTCCTCAAGATTATGTAAGTTACCCAACTCATATGGAAATGTGTCATAGAACAAATTGGATTCTAAATGCAAGGTGATCAATCCTTTGAGCTGAGCTAATGAAGTTGGAATATCAACAGTGAAGTTGTTTGCACTAAGGTCAAGGTGTTGGAGTTTTGGAGAAAGCCTACTTATGTCATTGGGTAATAGCCCAACAAAGTAGTTTGAAGATAGGACTAAAGTCTGGAGCTTGGTACAGCTATATAAAAATGTGGGGAAGTTTCCTTGGATGGTATTGTTTCCAAGATCAAGCAAGGTGAGATTTTTGAGATCACAAATGAACGGCGGAATTTCGCCTTTGATATTATGGCTATTCAGGGTTATTCCACTGACGCTTTCGCCACCAGTGCAATTGATTCCGGGCCAATGACAAAGGGCAGTGGTTGAATTCCAAGACTGCATTGGGGATTCATTGCCCCATTGTTGCTTAATTATTAACAGGATCGCCTGTTCAGAGTTTTGAGACAAGGGGCTTACCAGAGAGGGCCTGCGAATGAGGGGGAGGGTGAAAAAAGAGAGCAGGATTTTTGTGGAAGAAAAGGGTAGTTTTAACATTTTTTGGTGTAGTTTTTACTTTGATTTAGCTTGTTTTTCTTCCTGTGATTTTTGTGGAAGAAAAGGGTAGTTTTGTTCTACTTTTATTTTCGGGGCTTTTGCTAGTTGAAAGCATAGGAGCTTGAAGAAGAAAAACTGGAACAAATGAACAGGAAATTTAATACTTATAATTATTCTAAACTGTGGATGTTTTATTTAGTGTCTTTAAGTTGGAATATTTTCATTGTCAGTGTCTCAGTGATAAACAAATGCTGTTTATTAACCTGTAACTTCATGATAATTGTTATTTATTCGATCCTTTAGGAACACCCCTCCAACTTTCCCTTGAAACTTCTTTTGGCAGTATTACTCCTGTTTAAACTATTGTTAATCTGTTATCTATATGCATCTAACTTGTGACTAATTTACTATTACTAGTTTCTGGTAATCTTTTGACCTCCCAAATGATTGCTTAAATTAATGATAGTTGCGTCTTTGTGCAACTCTCTGAATTGGTTGGTGGATACTGTTTCGGTCCAGCATTAAATTGTAACATTTTGTAAACATTTGATCATGAAAACTTGCTAGAATTAATTCATATTCTGGTGTTTAGGAGATTCCTTGCAGAAGGATTTCTTCAGCAAATTACTGGTGATCGAGTCTGCAAGTTGTATTGACTAGAATTGATGCTGCAGTCTGCTGCTGTCCTACTTAAACTCCAGTAAAGCATGATCCAACCTTTTTAGTGCATTCACCATTTCTTGTATTTGATCTTATGGTATTGGGTTGGGCTTTGGAGCCTTGTTCATTGATACCCACAAGAAAATGATGGTCAATTAACACCCAACCCGAAATTCCGTTGAAAAGGACATGAAGATGACGAGGAAGCTGTTGGGACAAAAAGGTTGGACGCCCGGTTTGTCTATTTATCAGTAGGTTCATTCAGTTGCTCATCTGCTTGAGAAAGTGACAGTCAGAACTTAGAATACGGATCAAGAGTGTTCAAATTTAGGAACCTGATTTTTGGTTAGTGGGGTTCAATATATCAACTGCCTGTTTGTGACTACTTTGTCCAATTTTGAAATTTCTCATGCTCCTTTTTCTTTTCTTTATGGGGTAAATTATTCTCGACGATGACCTTAAGTTGGTGTTTACTTGATTAGGCAACGAATTTAACAACTATATTGAGTGCTTGTTTGGTTGACCTAAAATAAACATGGGAAGTAGGAGTTCCTAGGAACTGAAAGAATGCGAAGTTTACTCACTTTACCTAAAATACTAAGAAATTAATTATAATCGCATTGTAAAATTTCCCTTGTGCAGTTCTTCCCAAAAATAAACTATACCTAATGATCACATAATATCAACAGTTGTAGAGTTTGTATCGCATTTGGTAACTTGCAACAGATAAACTCTAGTTTTCTCCGATTTCTTATTTGGAAGCAAAAGTGGATGATCTGCTACAAAACCATGGTCTTTCCTATCACATTGAATAGCTGCCATGTAGTATTTAGAAATGTGATTTCGGAGAGTGATATAAAACATAAATCAAAGGGTTGTTTACTATGATAATAACTTATCTATGTCCTTGATTGAGGAATTTGGCTGATGTGAATATTATTGTCATACATAAGGTGTACAATAAGTGATGATCATTTGATTCAACATAGGAAGATATATTTCCTGGGAACTTTTTGGGCCATGTAAGTTCTTCTAGGAAGTGCAAAAAGTTAATTATGGGAAATGGGAGGTTACACTAATTTTCTCCCTACTTTTTTTGGGGAGTAAAGATTTCAGGAAATGCAACCTCCGGTAATAAGGAAGAGTGACTTATTTCACGACGGAGGAAATTCTAATTTGGCTTCTCCTCTTGAAGAAAGCTCTGATATTGATACATTATCTGCTGTTCAGAATCTTCTAAAAAAAATTAAAATGGAGGATGTTTTATGCTTATTTTCTTGGTTAGTTGCACAAAGAAAGTTTTGGGTTTTAAAGATTTATTCTATCTTTTGAGAAAAAGGAGGCACCATGGAACTCAGGTCTTTGATATTAAACCCTGATAGACTTTATTGACTAATTACACGTAGATTTAAAACTCGCAATTGTCATAACCCCTCATAATTGAGGATATGATACAATATTACTGAAAGATTTACTATAACAATTTGATTTATTTTCACATCCTCCCAATTACACCATTCTAGTAAGGGAATTTCTTGAAAACTCAATCACAAACCATTTTGAAGGATATGTTAGTGCTTTTCTAAATATCCTAAAATAGTATATGTGATTATTATTTCTAGACGAAGGATGAACGTATCTACAATATTTATTATCTAGCTCTCATCCTATTTAGCTCCTAGCTTACATGGAGTCATGGACACATTTAGACCATGTCACACTCATCTTGTACTTTCCTCTTGCTATTCTTACAACTAGAGATATAATTTTCGCCTCCAATAAGAGGGGAAACTTCGCGTTCATGCCTGGCCTTGGTTCTCTCATAACCTTCTATAGTGCTATGTTGTTGAAGCATCCGCACAACCTCCTTCATTGATGGCCTAGAAGAGGGTATTGTGCTGGTGCACATTAACCCTATTTTGAATACATTGGTCATCTCTTCTAAGAAGCAAGGCTCCACTACTTCCTTGTCAAAGACAACCTCAATTGAATGTCCCTCGCCATAATGCTTCCATGCCCATTCTGCGAGACTTGAGCGCTCATCTCCTATGTGGGGCTCTTTTCCTGTCACTAGCTCGAGAAGAACTACACCAAAGCTGTAGATGTCGATCTTTTCGTTCACTTTTGTTGTGTAGCAATATTCTGCATTTCCGAATCAGATGATGAGCATTTCATTGTCAGCTTATTAAAGTAGTTAGAATACATTGTTAATAATCTTTTGTCTCCTATTAATCGAATTCCAAATTAATTAAAGTGTTCCGTGAAAATATAATTCATAAGTACTTAGTATGGTAGTGGAAGAGGAAATAGTATATTATACCTGGGGCCATGTAACCAAAAGATCCAGCAACAGCAGAGACTGTATGAAGCTCTCCTTGTGGCTTAGCTAAGATCTTTGCTAACCCAAAATCAGCAATCTTAGCATTAAACTTGGAATCCAGCAATATATTACTGGATTTCACATCCCTATGAATTATGGGAGGTGAACAATCATGGTGCATATAACTTAATCCTTGAGCAGCATCAATAGCAATTTTGAATCTAGCAGGCCAATTCAAAACTGCATGATGAACGGACCCACTCTTTGATGAAAGTTGTTGCCTATTGCTCTCATGGATCCATTTATCCAGGCTTTGTTTCTCCAAATACTCGTACACAAGCAGTTTCGAGTTTTGACTCGAAATACAGCAAAGTAACTTCACTATGTTGAGATGCCTTATTGTACCCAGAATTTGGACCTCAGCATTGAACTCATTTTCCAACCTGTTGCTTGTTTTCCTGTTATTCCATATCCTCTTAACTGCAACCTCATCTCCTGATTGGTTGATGCGGATCTGGTAAATTTTACCGGATCCTCCGAACCCAATCACATTATTCTCAGTTAAGTTAGCAAGGATTTTCTCTTCTGTGAAATTTAGCTTTTGGAAAGAGGTTAGTTTCCAAGATGCCAGTTCTTGCTTATTATTTCTTTGCGGTATTTCATTGATTATGACCACGATGAAGTATGAAATTGCTAGGAAGGATATCAATGCAAGGACTATAATTAAAGCAAGATATTTCGAAGACAAATTCGGGTTTCTAGGAGGAGTCGAGCATTTTGGGAGGTCTAACAATCCGGTATAGGAGCATAAGTGGGTATCTAAGAAACTAGTCTTGTATGCAATGTTGTCAATTCCATATGGGATTTTACCATTGAGCTGATTGGAGGAAAGGTTGAGTGAAGGAACTTTTAATTGGCCAAATTCAGGTGGGATTTCGCCAGAAAACTGATTATCAGACAAATCAAGATAATTAAGGACAGGCAAAGAGCCTAGAACAGAAGGAATCGAACCAGAAAGCTCGTTATGAGACAGATCCAATCTGTTTAAGTTTTGCCATGAGATTATTTCTGAGGGAAGTTCACCTGTCAGCTGATTCCCATCAAGCATGAGAGTGTTGAGGTTTGAAAGGCTAGTTAACTCCAATGGAACAGTACCTGTGATCATGTTGTTACTAGCTTCAAACACCTGCAAACTTCTCCAAGTGCTTATACTTGGTGGAATTTTCCCGGAAAATTTGTTGTTGCTGATTACAACCCGGCTCAAGTTCGAAGCCAATTTCTCAGGGAGTTGGCCTGTAAATTGGTTGTTGTTAAGCAAGATGGTCATCATCTGCTGCAATCTCCAAAGCTCTTCAGGAACATCACCTGACAAGCTATTGTTGTTGAGTAAAACTACGATCAAAGAGTTGCATTGGCTTAGAGAACGTGGGATTGTCCCATTCAAAAAATTGTTGAATGCCACAACACCATTTAAGTTCCCACCAGCGCAAAGATTCTCCGGGAGTTGGCCGGTGAATGCGTTGTCCGAGACTTCAAATCCCTCAAGTTTCGAGTGTAGGCCCATTTCAGGAGGAAGTGGACCTGACAACCGGTTTTTAAACAACTTCAACTTCTTCAAGGAAGGAAGCAGGCTAATACTTGGCGGAATTGTTCCATGGAGTTGGTTTTCAAACAACTGCAGGGTCTCTAATTTTTGGAGCTTTCCAAATGCATCAGGAATTATTCCTGTCAGATTGTTCATTGCGAGATCGATTTCGACCAAGTTCAAGGCCTCGATCGAGGACGGAATTCCCCCTGAGAGCCTATTTTTATACAAGTATACATATGTCAAGTTCCTGAGTAAGAACAACTTATTTGGAATTCCACCGACCAAACCATTCTCCACCAAGTCTAAATGCTCAAGGCTAGTTAGATTAGCATAATCATCTGGGATTTCGCCAATCAAATTGCATTGAGTCATCCAAAGAAACTTCAAATTCTTGAGCATCCCAAATTCTTTGGGCAAATTTACAGGGGAAAATGGGTTGTAAGCTAACCCCAATTCCTCAAGATTTTCTAAGTTACCCAACTCAGAAGGAAACGTGGCATTGAACAAATTGGATTCTAAATGCAAGGTGATCAACCCATTGAGCTGAGCTAATGAGGTTGGAATATCACCGGTGAAGTTGTTGGCACTGAGGTCAAGGTTTTGTAGGCTAGGAGAAAGCTTATTTATGTCATTTGGTAATTTCCCAACAAAATAATTTGAGGATAATACTAAAGTTTGGAGCTTGGTACAATTGTATAAAAATGTGGGGAAGTTTCCTGTGATGCTATTGTTTCCAAGATCAAGCAAGGTGAGGTTTTTGAGATCACAAATGGACGCCGGGATTGCGCCATCGATGTTTTGGCTATTTAGAGAGATACCGGTAACGCTTTCGGCATCTGTGCAATTGATTCCCAGCCAAACACAAACAGGGATGGTGGAATTCCATGATTGCATAGGAGGTGGATTGCCCCATTGCTGTGCAATATTCAACAAGATGTCTTGGTCAGAGGAGTGAGATTGTGAAATTACCAAAAAGGGTAGAGATGTTAGGAGGAAGGAGAACAAAAGGAGTGGAAGTTGGAGGGAAGGCAAGGGTACTTTTGTCATTTTGTATGTGGATTAAGGAAGTTTTGCTCTGTTTTTTATGTGGTTCCTCTGCCTTAGGAAGTGGAGTTGGAGGCAGAGGAGCTAGAACAGCTAATAGCGGGAAAACATGTTAGGAGGAAAAAAGAGAGAAGTTTGGTCAAACATTCAACGGTATTGTATTCAAATTTGACGACTTGGAGTAATTCATTTTTGGATCTTGTTACAAGTTATAAATATTGGGTTGTGATGGGTCAACAAAAACAACGAGAAAAATGCCTGTAAAAGAAAAGAAAAGTAGTGGTGGACATGGACCAGTACTAATAAGGAGTAATTACTACGCCTATCTTACTGTTTTCTTCTTACATGACTGGCCGGTGCATTTGTTTTTCTAGAAAATTATAACTGTGCAAGACAAAGTTTCCACGGAATTCTCTTCACCACTACTCAATGTTTTGTTCTAGAATGCTAAATATATATAACAATTGGGATTAATATCCTCTAAGTTTTCCTCGTATAGGACCCTACCCAAAAGCACAATCACTTGGGAGGAGGAGGGAATGATAGGGAATCCTCCTCCAAGTGCCCTTCACTTGGTGGGATTCGAACTCCTCACCTTAAGATCATGAGGTGAAATCTCCATGAAGTGAGTCAAACCAAGTTTGGTAATTGTTAGAGCTGATCAACTCCAGCTCGGCCCGGCCCGGTTTTTGGGCGGGCTTGGGCAGTTTTTTTGGGCCCGCGGGCCGGGCCCGGGCCGGCCCGACCAATTTTTTTTTATTTTGGGCGGGCTTTGGACAAGCCAAAAAACACTTTTTAGTCTATTTTTTAGGCCCGGCCCGTTTTGGCCCGCAAAAGCCCGCTCGGCCCGGCCCGAAATACCGGGCTTTGGGCACAAATTTTTGGCCCGGATTTGGGCCCGGCCCGCTCAATGGGCAATTTTTTTTTGTCGCGGCCCGGCCCGAACCCGGCCCGGCCCGGTTTTTGATCACCTCTAGTAATTGTGCATATATAAATGCGTTCAATTCATAGGTTTTAGAATTATGCAAATAGAGCATGTATTGGTGGTAAATACAATTTTAGAGAAATTGACGGGTGTTTTGAATGTTTTAGAAAACATTAGGTGGTATTTTGGGACGTTAGTATAAAATTACCAAATATGTCACCTTTTTTTAGAAAGGTAAGTTGAAGTATCTTGCAAGGAGGGAGAAATTGGGGATTAGGCGATGTCAATACCATTAGACTACTCTTTTTTTAAAAGTAAGTTGAAGATTTTTGAAAAAAAATGGGTGTTTTTTTTGGGATGTTAGTATAAAATTTACAAGTTACAAGTAGGGGGGGTTTGAAGACCTTTACAAAAATGTCACTTATTTGTCTCTCTATCTATGTGCATGTGTGTGTGTGTGTGTGTGTGTGTGTGTGTGTGTATATATATATATATATATATATATATATATATATATATATATATATATATATATATATATATATATATATATATATATATATATATATATATATAGAAGGCAAGATCATGTGAGAAGGGAAATTAGGTGAGAAATGAGAAAGAATCACTGCCCTTAGATTAGATCCTATCAACGACCAAGATTTAAAAACTAATATTAACTTTAAACTACCTTTAATCATCCCTTCAAACCTAATTTTCTCTCTCCTCTTTTCTCCTTCAACTATACGTAACTGTTGAAAATTTCTAACAATTATATGATCACAAAATCAAACAAAGAGCGAGTAAAGACCTGCTTCAATTGTTGTTGTTCTTCATTTTCGATTCCTTGTTGTTTTGTTCACCGTTTCCGTCGCCGGTGGTACTTCACTCGAAGGAATCAATTTGTTGCTTCTTCATACGTTTTCTCCTTTTCTCTCTCCTCTCCCTTCTATTTCAAGCTTTCTCTCTGTTTCATGCAATCCTGTGGCTGTCATATTGTGATACAGGAAGGTTAGTATTTCGAAATTTTGTTGCAATTATCTATATTCAATTTTCGCGATTTGGACAATTTGTTTTTGAGCTTTTGGTTGAATTTTAGACTCTTCGAAATTTTGTTGCAAGAAGGTTAGGATCTCATCTTTTGCTTTCAATTTCTCTCTCGTTCTTCTCCTATTCTAAAGTTTGGAGTTCTAACTTTTTAAAGAAGAATACAATTATGGAAGAAAAAGTGAAAATGGGATTGTGATTGAATCTAAATTAGAAGATTACACTCATCATGAGAAGAACAAGAACTGTAGATTTGTGAGTTAGTGAATTGTGTATTTACCATTTTACATTAGAATTTGCATTTAGCAATTTGCTAATTAGAGTTATAGGAAGTATCTTTTAGAGTTTGGACAAGTCTTCTTTAGAGTTATAGGAAGTGTTGTTTAGAGTTGTAACAAGTATTCTTTAGAGTTATAACAACCTTTGTTTAGAATTATAGTTAGTGATAACTAGAGTTATGAAAACGTTCTTTAGAGTTATAAGAACTGATTATGCATCGAATTCGAATTCTCTGTCATCCCCAAATGGCAAATGTAGTAGTAAAATGTGGCTAGGTAGCTCGAAATAATCAACCGCAATTTGCATTTGATTTTTTAATGGATTAAAGAGGCTACACCAACAAAATCTCTCTATTTTTGTTTGTTTTTCAAACGGTTGCAGCAATTGGGTTGGTGGATATTTTGATACACAAGGCAATTGAGGGATTTATCGAAGGAGGAAAGTATAGGAGAAAAGTGAAAAATATATTAAAGTTTTATTTACCTCAAGTTGAGCTGCTTCTTTTTTAACATAGTATTAGCATTTTTATGGCAAAAAGCTGTTAGATTGGCCTAAGTTTATGTTTCATTTCATATTATCGAGTAGCTTTTTTATGTCATTAGCAGCTGGGATTCTCCTAATTTGCTTCCAAAAGCCTTCTACTGATGCATGTGGAGCTGCCCTTGTTGCATTTGCAATTGGAAATGGATTATATTCTTGTTGGGTAACTCAAAGAACTTCGCTTCTGTACCAAAATCTTGATAAAATCGCTCGAACCAATATCGAAATTTCCTGATTCAAATCATCCTACATACTATATGCTTGTTACCGAGTTCTTGTGGATGTTTCTATAGATTTTGGCTGTGATTTGAGCTTTGAATTTCTATTTTCCACCATTGGTTATCATTGCAATAGTTTTGAGCTTAGCTTGGACTACTGAGGTGACTAGAAATGTGGCTAATTTAACCTGTAAGCAGGGTAATTGCTCTTTATTACCTAAGACGAATGCAGTCTATTATTTTTGCTTCCAAAGGGCACTTACTAGGAACCTTGGAAGTGCTTCAGTGCTTGTCTTTACAATTATAGGAAGTAGTATTTAGAGTTATGGCAACACTTTTTTAGAGTTATAGGAAGCAGTAATTAGAGTTATGACAACACTTCTTTATAGTTGTAGTTATGAAAATGAAAACACTAGATTAGAGTTATAGAAACTAGAAAGTAATAATTAGTTCATATAACTCTTAACTACTATAATTCATAAAACTCTAATCAAATGTCGCCATAACTCTAACTACTAGTCTACTAGTCTATACAACTCTAATCAAATGTTCGCTCAACTCTTAAATACTGGTTCATGTAACTCTAATCAAATGTTGATGTAACTCTAACTTTGACTTCCTATAACTCTAATCAAATGTTTGCATAACTATAAATTCTAATTCCTATAACTTTAATCAAATGTTTGCATAACTATAACTTTTATTTCCTATGACTCTAAATAAATGTTGTCGTAACTCTAACTTTTATTTCCTATGACTCTAATTAAATGTTGCCGTAACTCTAACTACTTGTTTATATAACTTTAATCAAATGTTGCAACTTGATAGCCTGTTATCTCAATTGGCGAGTGTTTTGTGCGCAAACACAAAAATATGTGGGTTCGACTCCCACACAGGCTTTTATTATTTGATATGCTTTTTTTGATGGTCTTGTTCAGTTTTTAGGATGTAATTTTTCTCCCTTACATATTGAGGTGGTAAAAGAAGAAATAAATTACACTAGCTTGAATCACAATAAGAAAAGAAGTTCGACATAGATCAGATAAAAAGAACGACATAGATCTCAAGTTATATTTAAAACACCGAAGTGTTTTCTTCTTTGCGCTCTCTCCTTGTTTGCTACTTTGTGCAAGACTCGTGCTTTCTCTCTCCTAATTTTACTACTTTCATGCAATCAAGTCATGAAAGAAACAAAATCGTTTTTAGTTGAATTTTTCATCCTGTATTGTAATGCAAGAACATCAAAGTTGAGATGATATGATGAAGCATTACGAGATTACATTAACTATCAAATCCCTAAATCCAGTAAATTGAGTTAGTAAATTGAGGCTTATTACGCAAATATCTTTAACTTATTCTTTCGAAAATTGAATGACAAGATCATCATGAGGTATGATATAATTTGAGTAGCGAAATATTACTATATACATACCTTGGTTGATTATCTCGTGTAATACTAATTCATTCGCTTCTCATAGTTTATCTTAAAAATGAGATCTTATTCCACTTGTTTCTGTTTTATGTTTGATGCTCCATTTTTATAGTGGATAATGCTGGTGTTAATACATGATTCTGTCAAGAGATGTAACTACTACTAATTAGAGTTACGGACACATTTGTTTAGAGTTGTAAAACTAACTAATTAAAAGTTATAGCAATATTTTTATAGAGTTATATCAATTACTAATTAGAATTATTGCAACACTTGCTAAGAGTTGTACCTAGAGTTATAGGAGTGAAGAGTTGTACCTAGAGTTATAGGAAGTAGTAATTGGAGTTATAGCAATACTTGTTTAGAGTTGTAGGAAGTAGTAGTTAAGAGTTATATTAATGATGGTTAGAGCGCTATATGAAGTACTAATTAGAATTATGGCAACACTTCCTTAGAGTTATAGGATTTATTATTTGGAGTTATACCTATACTTATTTAGAACTATAGAAAGTAGTTACTGGTAGCTACTTCACATGGTTCCTAGCCTCCTCTCTTGCCCTTGCTTTATTTCTTTCAAACCGCATAAACCAACTAGAGTTATAGCAACATTTGCTTAGAGTTATGGGAAGAACTAATTAGAGTTGTAGCCATAGTTCTTTAGAGTTATAACAATATTAGTTTAGAGTTATAGGAAGAACTAATAAGAGTTATAGCAAGACTTCTTTAGAGTTATAGCCATGCTTGTTTAGAGTTATACCGAGTCTTCTATAGTTTGTATAGGAACTAGTCACTAGAGTTATACCTATACTTCTTCTAGAGTTGTAGAAGTATTAGTTAGAGTTTTTAGTAATATTTATTTAGAGTTATATATAGGAAGTACTAATTACAGCTATGACAACCATTTGTGTAGAGTTATACGAAGTAGTAGTTACGAGTCATATCAGTGCTTGTTTAGAGTTACAGGAATACTAATTAGAGTTACAACAAGTCTTCTTTAGAGTTACGACAAGTCTTTTTTAAAGTTACTAATTACATTTATGCAGAGTATAACCTATGTGGGAATTGAACCCACATCTTGTGCATAGCACAATGCTCTTCCTTTTGAGCTAATAGGTTTTGGTGAGCAGTTTCTTTTAATCAAAAACACTCAAATTGTAGCCATCTGGAATCAATTATAATTATAATTGTATATTCTCTTTCTAAAGCCTCCATTACAGGTTCACTCTTTGAGCTCAGAAATATACATGATTATTCGGAAAGTTAATTTCTGAATTTGTGTGAGAAAATCAACTTCACCCATTCTACTCCTTCTGTCCAGATCAGTTATCAGAATGTCTTCTATTTTTTTAGTGCGTGCTTCATTTCCATTGATGGGAGCAGAAGTTATCTTCCTTAGACGCTTATGATCTTCATAAGAAATGGAGACAAAGGATTTTCGATTTATGGTTGGAATAAGATCTGAACTAAACTGTCAATCAACAACTGACCAAATTAACCTGATCCGACATAAAAGAATGTCTATTTTCATATTTAAACGAAATCAAACTAATAAGTAAAGTGGATGAAATGCTTGAACTAATAACTAATATGCATGCTTGAATTAAAGTGGTTAATTAAGTTAAGTTATCATACATTCTTGGCAGCAGCATTGAAAGCCTCTTTGTGCGAAATATCGGGATTTTCAGCCTTAATACGCTGAATCTCATCTCTGCATTCACCATTTTTTACTAATATCCACTACAAGAAAAGCTCTGTTTTCTTATCTTTTATTTACGAATTACGTAAGTTAAGTAAAATCTTTAAGTTATGTAAATAGGAGCAAAGGTGAAGCCTATATGTTTCAATCCTTAAAAGCATACATAATAAGATAAGCGCTATTCACAATTACAATAAGGAAGTTTTGTTTTCTTGATAAATATATGCAGAATTTTTTTGATGACTACATTCAGTTTTGCTGATAGAATGTTGAATTGATTTGTGTAATCTCGGTTCAATCAGGTAGAAAAATTTAAAAGTTTGCCAAACAGGAATCAACAAAAAGATCTTCCTAGGGTTCAGATCAACTTCAACTTCTTCAAAACTAGTCTTAGAAAACAGAACTTTCTCAATAGCACAGATCAATTTAGATGTAAAATTAAATCAAAATTCGTTTCATAATAATAGCAACAATTTCGTAATCAAAATATCATCACAACAATTTCGTAATCAAAATATCATCACAACAATTTCGAATGAAATCCATTTCATAATGAAATTTAGGTGTTAAATTGAATCAAAATTCGTTTCATAATAATAGCAACAATTTCGAATATAATCAAAATATCATCACAACAATTTCGAATGAAATCCATTTCATAATGAAATTTAAATGTAAAATTGAATCAAAATTCTAAAAAGAAAAATGAACAATTAAACAAAATACTAACCTTCTTCTCCCATATTGTATGCGTCTCTTGAACTAATCTTGAGTGCTGAATTTCATTGATAATCAGGGATGAAATTCACTGAATTGATATTGACGAAAAAAAATAATGTAATTGCGTCATGGAAGTAGAGTAACCGAAATGAGAGAGAGAGGAGAGAGAAAGTAGGTTATCCGTGACTGCATGAGAAGCGTATAAAGTTTGGGATTTTAGTTTTTTTTTTTTTTTTAATCTTGGCCATTAAATGAAACATGATCCAAGGGTTAGAATTACTTCTCACTTCTCATATAAAACTCCCTTCTCACATGAACTCAATATTCTATATATATATATATATATATATATATATATATATATATATATATATATATATATATATACTTTCTTCGTTCCAAATTAAATGCAACAGTTTCCATAAACGGCAATTTCAAATTAAATGCAACATTTTACTTCTTTCTATTCTTGGTAAAGTTTTTGAGTGGAAAATTACGAATATACCCTTACTAAAACTAATTAAGTCTTATTTAACTACACTAATTGTTGTGGTCCCACTTTTTCTCTCCATATTAAGTTAGTCACATGTTCTTACTTTTTCTTAATCTCACATTAAGAAATTTTGCCTAGGAGAATGTGTCATCCAAGTTGTTTCATTTAGTTTGAAACGGAGAAAGTATACATATACATATACCTTTGATTTAGAAAAAAAAAAATACAATTATAATTTTAGAAGCACTGTGGAGTGAGAATATACATATACAATGCTTCTAAAATTATAATTGTATTTTTTTTTCTAAATCAAAGGTATATGTGAAATCTACACATCATTAAAGAAATTCTGTCAGCGATACCAATAATATCTTAAATTGTATACACATGACAAACTTATATATTTACGTGTTAGATTTTACGGTCTTGTTATAATGTTTAAATATTCTAATTCATTTTAATATCAGATATAAGGTGTGTTTAGTAACAACTATTTAAGTAGCATTTAGATGTTTGATCAAGTGAAATCTCTAGTTTAAGTGATTACTAGGGCCTGGTAAATTAGCTTTTGAAGGTAAATTTGTACAATTGAGATAGTGTTTTAAAAACTTAAAGTTAAAGATGTTAACATTTGAGTTAGAGGTATCTTGTGATAATAGCTTTTGAAAGTAAAACATAGTTCTCGTACAAGGAGGGGGAAGAAAAAAGGAGGTCAATGACTTGAAGTTTGACCTTGTGCTTGGAATCAGACAACAAGGTGTGTATCTTGATAAAAGGTTTTCTCTCACCAAAAGTTATTGAAAGTATTATTTCATAAATATTGTCAATTTCTATTTACGTAAAAAAAATGTAAAATCCTTGTAGGGTTACCAATATAATACCAAAGGTTTTTGAGGGCACCTGATTGATCAGAGTCTTTATCTCCAATGAATGGTTCTGCTCCAGTATTTCCCACAGCTATCTCCACTATTTGTGCTTTGACTCAGGAAAGTCGATCCGCCGAGTATGAATCCGAATTAGAAAGTAGCCATGGGATTGCCACGACACTAGGTCCATTTTTTTTATTTGTGTCAAAAAATATTTTGTTTTCTTGTTTATTGGAATCAAACTAAAAAAAAAAACTAGAGAATGGGGGTTTTTGGTTGGCAGCATCCTAATTTTGGAATAGGAAAAAGAATTTTAAAAATTATGTATTTGATAAAAAAAATTTTTTTTTTTAATTCTTTTACTGTTCCAACAGGTAGTTTCATCGAACACTAATTATTTTATAAAGTACTTTCACTACTAACCTCTAATACTAACATATAACCGCTAACGATTAGTAATTTAAAAAAACTTACAACTACTATAACAGCTACCGCCTACCACAACTAGTCAACAACTACTATAACATCTAATCAATACCACCTACTACACCAATTACTTTTGAGTTTTGCCTACCATATCCATAAACTTTTGTAGTCCTACTAGAGGTGTCAATTCAGTTCAACAGTTCAGTTATAGTTATAACCAAACAGTTCAGTTGATATCAGTTCAGTTTATACCAGTTGGAAAAATTAACAGTTCAGTTCAGTTCAGTTAACAAACTTTTCAGTTCAGTTTAATTCAGTTTTTTACCTTTCCATTTTCAGTTCAGTTCAGTTGCAGTTTAAATCAGTTTTATCCAAACAGTTAAACCAACCAACGGTTGAATCCATAGCAGTTAAAATTTGTTGAGGTTATTTTCAGTTTCGTTTCGGTTAATTTCAGTTATTGACGAAAACCACATAACTTCGGCGATAACCGCACCGGTTCGGGTAGGAGCTAATCACACTCTTGTATTTGTTCGGGAAAAAATGAGCTTCATGTCGGGTTTTGGCCATATGTTTTTTCGGGTCCGGTTAAAAATTAATGCAACAAATAAGTGTTGTCGGCACTTCCGCAATTGCCTCGATTGTACTTCATAAAAACGTGTATGAAAGTGACACTGCTAAAAGTGTATTTTATTACTGATATATATGATTTGGAATAAGACAAATTTATATAAGTCGATATTCAAACTTTTAGTTGTATGCAAATCATATCATATTTGATTTAAAAAGGACGTCTCATATCAATATAAATTATTATAAACTTCCTCAAAAACGAGTTAGACTTTTTAAAAAAGTTGATTATATTAATGTCTTACTTTAACTATAAGGGCTTACTATAAGTCTATAATGATACTAGTCATTGAGGTTGAAAAACATATAATCGACGTAAAATAAGTTAATATCATATCAGATCAAGGTATCTATGTGTGACAGTAAAGTAATTAAAAATCACTTTGCTTAATTTAAAGTAAGATTAAGTTGTATCCAATTTGATTTTAAAACATAATATTCGAGTGAACCAAATTGATATTGGATTACAACGAATCTCGAACTACAACGATTAAAGAATGTAAGAGCCAAATGGATTGAACTTGTCACTAATTAGATTAAACTAGTCACTATATTACAAAGATGGTTTGTTCTCTTCTTAATATTGGGATTGGACCGTTGTCCAGTTTAAAATTAAGAGTATGTTGTCTCTTACAAGTTACAAGACCAATTGATTGAACATAACATTGCTCCATGCCTCCATTACGATATCGAAAATAATATTGAAGTGAAACAAGTTCGTATCAATGTGAAACGATAACATAAATGAAGATAAGAACACTCCAACGTTGTTAATCGTTTATAAGTTACAATTATTTTAAATTTCAAATATCTAATTTAACAGAAACAAGTTGATACTATATTATATAATGTATCAATGTAAGCTTACAATGTAACTGAAAAAGGTAATGATCTATCAAAATGAACCTTGCTTAAGCTTTATGTGTCGCAAATACAAAACATATTGCTAAAGCAAAACAAGTTGATATGTGAAGTTGTTACTAACTTATTCGATTAGACGTTATATATGCGAATACATCTAAACACATAAACAAATTGAAACAATTTGTTATTGCACAAGACTAATGTATACTGAATTACTGATATTGCATTAGATATTTTGATCTATATATTGATATAAGTCGATTAGTTAATTGGTGTATATGATTTACATGGACTGTTTATGTTAAAGATACATTGTATTATGAAATACTTTGTATTCTGTTTACATTGACCATTTATGTTAAAGATACTTTATACTCTGATATACTCTTTATTCTCTACTGAACATAACAACGGTCTATATAATTTGATCGTTTTAAGTAAATAAACTCATTAAAGTTATACGATTGAAATAAAATAATATGTTATTAGATAACATCAATTCATCAATGTAAGCCAAAAGTTTAATTAAATAATTCAAAACACCATTCAAATTAATCGTCTCCATGTAACACTAATTTCGTAGCAAAAGTATTTATTTTAATTCATGATATGCAACAACTAACAAATTGTTATTGAATAATAATAATAATAATAATAATAATAATAATAATAATAATAATAATAATAATAATAATAATAATAATAATAAAATAATAATACAATTTTAAATAATGACTTAAATAACAAATTATTACCGTTTAAAATAATATGCAATGCAACAATGGGCCGGCCCATTTTAATTGAAACCAATTGTTGGTTGCCCTAGCCCTAAATCCCTCACTTGGCTCACTATATAAAGAACAAGACTCCCTTAAATTGTTCCCCTCACTCTCTATTTGACCTAGTCACCTAACCCTAACTAAAACTAAAACGGCGAGAGGAGAGAGAGAGACACTCAGACACACACAATTCATCAAAAAACTGAAGAGCTTCAAGGTGCCCTAATTCTCTCAATTTTCTCCATCTCTCACACACACAAAATCTTTTCATCAATATCTCCTCTTCCAATTTCGATTTGAATGTCGAAATTTTTGCCCTAATTCTCTCAATTTTCTCCATATCTAAGTCTCCACTAAATGGCTCCACATTTTCTGGCACGCAGCGACGACGGTGAAGCGGAGTTTCTGGCGACGGTGACGACGGCGGGCAAACGACGACGGTGGGGCTAACGACTTTGAAGGCTTCAATCTTGAAGGAAGCCTTTTTTTTTTGTTAAAATTAAATGGTTTACATTATCTGAACGTTTTTTTGTTTATTTATGCCTTAGATCTGAAAATTTTTTTTTTTTTTGAATTTTATGTCTTAGATCTGTGACATTTTAGGGTTTTTTAAAGTTTCAATAATGTTTACATGCGGTATTTTACCTGTCTATTTATTTAGTTTTTTTTATAGAATTTTCTGTCGATAATTTCTATTTAGTGCTTAGATCCGAATGTTTTAGGAATTTTTTATCTGTTTTATGACTTAGATCTGAATATTTTAGAATTTTTATGCTATATATCAGTTATTGTTATTTTTTTTTCTTTTTTAAAGAATTTCTTGAGATTTTAGTCGATATATTATATATGTCTTAGATCTGAATGTTTTAGGATTATTTCTTAGATCTGAACGTTTTAGGTTTTTTTACGTATATGTTATTGTTGCTTTATTTATATTTTTAAATAATTTTCAGTTGATATTTTATATTTTATGCCTTAGATTAGATCTGTACGTTTTAGGGTTTGTTTAATTATTTATGCTTTAGATCTGAACGTTTTAGGGTTTGTTTAATTATCAATCCTTTAGATCTGAATGTCTTAGGGTTTTTAATTTTTTATGGCTTATGTTAATTTTTTTTCTTCATAATTTGATTCGAATTTTCAGACAATATTTTAGGGTTTTTTGATTTATTAACTGAAAATTAAATTTATTAAATTTGAATTACATTATTTATATCAGTAATTTATTATAATTTATGGCCTGGGTCAGTTTTTGATTTTATTAAATTAAAATATGATTAGAAAAAGCAATCAAAAACCCTAAATTTACTAACTGACCCAGGCCCCTTTTGACCTTGCCTGACGTCTTGACCCAGGCCCAACATACCTGTCCAGGCCCATCTTACCTGACCCAGTACCTGACCCAGTGTCTGACCCAGTACCTGACCCAGTGTCTGACCCAGGCCCACCTGACCTGACTTAAGTAGTATTGAAGCTGATTGGTTGTGGGAATTGTTTGGGACGGTGCTCGATGATGATATTTTTCATGTAACAAAGTTGGGCTTTTAAGCCTTGTCATTCTTTGTTATCTGATCTGAGAGCCCAATACATTAAATAATATTAATCTTTTCAATGGCAATGGTAAGTTTAAAGGTAATTTGTTAGCAACTTAGCATCATTTTTTTATATCAAGTTGTTTATAAGTTTTGTGTTCTGATCCAGTTTTTGTTCGTTTATTGCCAAGAAGCAGTAGAAGATTATGGCATGTGTTTGAGAGGAAGGCAGATGTTCTAATGGATGGCAGTAAATGAAGATTAGTTGCATGTTTATCGTAATTTATTAAATTTATGATTTTTGTATAGTTTAGTATTGTAAAATATGAATATTGGAGAATAAATAGATTAGCAATTTTGTCCTAATTTTCTCTTTTTATTGAAATGTTTTTCTTTATAGTAATTTTAGTGTGAATGTTCTTTAAAGCTCATAGCATTCAAACTACCTAAAGGTTTGAGATAACATTTCCAACAGGAAGTTAATTAATTGAAATTATTTAATATTAATAGAAGGTTTTTGATATGCAATTTGTGAAGGGTATGTTGAGAAATAAAAGATGATTAATTTAGGTAGTAGATATAAATCATCTTAATGTAAAATGATAAATGTGTAAAATCTCTTGTTTTTAAAAAGATCTTGTCATGGGAAGTTATTAGGATCAATATTTCAAATATGTTGTGGCTTAAATTTTCAATGAAATAATAAAAGGTTTAATAGATATGAACATATCATTTTATAATGAGATATAGCGATAATGTTATAACTTTATATTAATAATATAATATCATCATAAATTTATGTGAGTATTAATATTATCATCATAAATTCCGTGAATTGGAATACTATCATGAATTTAGTTAATATGTAAATTCAGTTCGTTACAGTTAAAAATTCGTTTATAACAATTCCAACTTAAATCGGTTTTATTCAGTTCCGGTTTCAGTTCAGTTCAGTTTCAGTTTCAGTTTGAATCAGTTCAGTTAATTCAGTTACATATTCAGTTTAGTTTCAGTTTCAGTTTGAATCAGTTCAGTTAATTCAATTACATATTCAGTTTAGTTCAGTTCAGTTGATCGATCAACTTTTCAGTTTTTCGATTATTTTCGATTCTGATTTGTTTCGGTTCGATTGCGATTCGGTTTTGGTTATTTATTTACAGTTTATTTCAGTTTGATTTATCATTTTTCGGTTGATTTCGATTCTGATTAATCCAGGTTCAGTTTAATTCAGTTCAAATTTCAGTTATTTCAGTTCAACCAACAGTTTATTAACCAAACTGACAGCTCTAAGTCCTACCCTCATCTCCATGCGTCCATGCCTCACCTAATCAGGCCTCAAGAGCCTCACCCAATGAAAACGTTTAATTCTTTCCTGTCCTGTTGTCCCTTTTTTTTTCTTTTTTTCTTTTCTCCCGTGATGTCCAGTTTCTTTGTAATCTCTCTTTTTGCCTGAATTCCAGATTTATCTTATAAACTCACCTTCTATTTGGATTCTCTGTTATTTATTAACCTTTGTTTTCTTCTTCTCTTTCTTTTATTTTTGGGTTGTCCTTTTAATTAACATATGAGGTCCCACATTGGCATACCAGTTAACTCTTCCATATTTTTGCCACTATGATATCAATAGCAACAATGCAACATACAGGAAAATAAAATTTCTAGGCTTCAATCTTTGAATTATGACATGTGAAAATGCAAAAGCTTTCCTCGACCCTCTACAAATTGAACTACTTATCAAAACCTTCAATCTAAAAATTTTATTATGAAAGTATTGCATGATCTAAGTAAATATAAAATACAAAAAGAGAATTAGAAGAAGAGAGGAAGAGCTACCTTAATCCTTGATCATTCTCATATTTTTACATTAGAACACACTAGTACTTAATAAGCATTCTATTTTATTTTTAAAAAAAAGTTAATTATACGGATCGTTTGGAAAGTCAATCACAACTAGTTCAACAAAAATGTGATGACTTTTTTTGAGCATTCTAAAATAGTGTAAGTGAATTTGGGACGGAAGGCGAACATATTTACAATACTTCCCAATATCTAGAACTCATCCTAGTTGTTTTTTTGGCAACGGAAAATCAAAGAAAAAATCTAAATAGTAGCCGCTAAATCATGAGCCTCTTGGTTGGACCTCCGATCTAACAACCTTAACACACGAGAACTGCGGAAGGGAAGCTGCATAGGTTCTGATATCCAGAATCAGGTTCTTCAAATGTTATGTCTGCTCCTTCCAAACTTGTTAGAAGCCTGACTCAGGGCCGTTTTTAGACTACATTTGGAATAGATGGTAATATAGAAAAAGGAGTATTGATAGTAATTGAGAAAATATTAGATTTTTTAGTGGCTTATAAATGCCTGACTACATCTAAAGAATCCGTCCAAATGATAGTAGCCCTGCTTTGTGATCGGGCATCCTTTGTGGCACTCCAAATTGCTGATAGTTCAGCATGAAGTGCAGAGTTTGCTATAATACCCAACATGCCTTTTTGTTTGGCTCCCCGCGAAGGGGACCCACCCTATAGCAGCTTTGACAGACCCCTGCTTCTTGTGCTTCTTCCAAGCTCTGTCCGTCTTGAACATTATTGGATTTGGGGTATCCATTTCCTTTCCCAGATGGAAAGCCTTTTCTTTAGGACCACTCTTATCATGCTTACCCAATAGGTACTTTAGGGTGTTTTTAATCCAGTCTTGAATCAAACTGAAACACCCTTGGTCACTCCTTAGATCCAAACTTGAAGCAACCTACACTCCTAGTGATTTCACACGAGCGAAAAAGATGCTCCGCCGTTTCCTCCATGTTATGACAAAGGGAACAGATCCTCGCCACCACCACCCTTCTCTTTGCAAGGTTATCCATAGTTGCTAAGGCAGAATTGCAGACTTCCCATATGAACAGCTTCAGCTTCGGTAGAGATTGGCTCAACCAAAGCTGCTTCCAGAATTGGTCCTAGTTAGCTCCTTGTGGAAAGAGATTTTGTTAAATTTCGTGTTTAGGGAGGAAGAAAGGAGAAAAGATTGAGGTCAGCCATTGATGACTTAGAGAGAGCTCGAAGAGCGTAGAGAGAAAGATAAATGAAACGTGTATTATTATGATGTAAGAAGTAAAAAGTGAAGTGTTAGAATATTACAACCTACCTATTTATACTAATTACAATAGGTAACCAAACTAATGTTAGAATTACATCTAACAAACTAACTAACAATACTACTAAACTCTTAACAACCTAACTAACAACAATAACTAAATCTTAAACTCCAACAGATTTAGACCATGTCATACTTATCTTCTTCTACTTCCCTAACTCTTTTGCTATTTCCACAACTAGAGATATAATTCTCACCCCCAAGAAGAGGGGATACATCACGTTCATGCTTTGTCTTGGCTCTTCCTGAACCTTCTAGCGTGCTATGTCGTCGAAGCAATTGTAAGACATCCTTCATTGAAGGCCTAGAAGAAGGTATTGTGTCAGTGCACATCAACCCTATCATGAACACAGTGCTCATCTCTTCCAAATAGCAAGGCTCCTCCACTTCCTTATCAAGGACATCCTTAATTGGATGCCCCTGGCTGTAATGCCTCCAAGCCCACTCTGCAAGGTTCGTGTGCTCGTCTCCAATGTGCGGCTCTTTCCCTGTCACTAGCTCGAGAAGAACTACGCCAAAGCTGTAGATGTCAATCTTCTCGTTCACCTTGGTTGTGTAGCAATACTCTGCAATTCAAAAACAGATAACAAACACTCTATTGTCAGCTTCTTATTGTAGTATGAGTATATTGTTAGTAACAATACAGTGCGATAGTAAGTAAATTACAGGGCGATGCCCATATATTACCTGGGGCCATATAACCAAAAGATCCAGCAACAGAAGAGACAGTCTGAGGTTCTCCTTGTGCCTTAGCCAAAATCCTCGCTAACCCAAAATCAGCGATCTTGGCGTTAAACTCGGAGTCCAGCAAAATATTACTGGATTTCACATCCCTATGAACTATGGGAAGTGAACAATCGTTGTGCATATAACTTAATCCTTGAGCAGCATCAAGTGCAACTTTCAATCTAGTAGGCCAATCCAAAACTGCATGCTGAACTGACCCACTCATTGATGTAACGGGTCGCGATTCACTATCACGGATCCATTTATCCAGGCTTTGATTCTCCATGTATTCATACACGAGCAATTTCGAGCTTTTACTCGAAATACAGCAAAGTAACTTCACTATGTTGAGATGCCTTATTGTACCCAGAATTTGGACCTCAGCCATGAACTCCTTTTCTGAATTGTTGCTTATTTTTCTGTTGTTCCATAGCCTCTTAACTGCAACAGCACCCCCTGATTGGTTAATGGGAATCCGGTAAACTTCACCGGATCCTCCAGACCCAATCATATTCTTCTTAGTTAAGTTAGCAACGATTTTTTCTTCTGTGAAGTCTAGACTGTGGAAAGAGGTAAGTTCCCATGTTTCTAGTTCTTGCTTATTTTTTCTCTGCTTAATTACACGGATTATGAACACAGTAAAGTATGCAATTGCTAAGAAGGCAACCAATGCAAGGACTATGATAAGAGCAAGATATTTGGAAGACAAATTCGGGTTTCGTTGACTAAACGAGCAAGTCGGAAGATCTAAATTCCCGGTATCGGAGCATAAATGGGTGTTCATAAAACTAGTACTGTAAGCACTGTTATCAAGCCCAACTGGGATCTTCCCAGTGAGCTTAGTTGAGGAAAAGTTGAGTGAATTCAATCGTAATCGGCCTAATTCAGGTGGGAGTTGGCCAGAAAATTGATTATTAGACAAATTAAGATAAGTAAGGACAGGCAAAGAGGCAAAAGCTGATGGAATTGAGCCAGAAAGCTGGTTATAAGACATATCAAAGCTATTTAAGCTCTTCCATGAAATTATTTCCGAGGGAAGTTCACCAGTGAGTTGGTTTCGATCAAGGAAGAGAGTGTTAAGGTGCGAAAGGCTTGTTAATTCCAATGGAACAGTACCTGTGATCAAGTTGTTACTTGCTCGAAATACCTGTAAATTTATCCATGAGCTTACACTTATTGGAATCTTCCCGGAAAAATTATTGTTGCTCAATTCGACATGACTCATGTTCGAAGCCAATTTATCAGGAAGTTGGCCTGAAAATTGGTTGCTGCTAAGTTGCATGAGCATCATATGCTGCAAAGTCCATAACCCTTCAGGAACTTCACCTGACAAGCTATTGTTGTAGACTGAAATGATGAGCAAAGAGTTGCATTGGCTTAAGGAACTTGGGATTGTCCCATTAAGATAGTTGTTGAAAGCTACCACACCCAACAGCTTCCCGCCAGCGCAAAGATTCTCTGGCAGTTGGCCGGTGAATGCATTGTCTAGAACCTCGAAGTGCTCGAGGTTCGAGTGTAAGCCTAGTTCAGGAGGAAGTGGACCCGAAAACCGGTTGCTGAATATCTTAAATTCCCTCAATGGAAGCAAACCTATACTTGTAGGTAATGTTCCATGGAATTTGTTTTGGAACAAATTTAAGACCTCTAACTCTTGCAGCTTTCCAATGTCTTCAGGGATGATTCCTGTCAATTCGTTCTCCGAGAGATCGAGTTCTATCAAATTTAAGGTCTCGATTGAGGATGGAATCCCCCCTGAAAGCCTATTTTTGTACAAGTATAGCTTTGTCAAATTCTTGAACAAAAACAACCCACTTGGGATTTCACCCACCAAATCATTATTAACCAAGTCTAAATGCTCAAGGCTAGTTAGATTAGCAAATTCCTTTGGAATTTCGCCAATCAAATTGCATTGAGTCATCCAAAGCAACTTCAGATTCTTAAGCATCCCAAATTCTTTGGGCAACTTCATAGGTGAAAATGAATTGTAAGCTAACACCAATTCCTCAAGATTCTCCAAGTTTCCCAATTGAGAAGGGAATGTGCCATTGAACAAGTTGGAATCCAAATGCAAAGTGATCAACTCTTTGAGCTGAGCTAATGATGTTGGGATATCACCAGTGAAGTTATTGGCACTAAAGTCAATGTGTTGGATATTAGGAGAAAGCTTATTTATATCATTGGGCAATTTCCCAACAAAATAATTTGAAGATAAGACTAAAGTTTTGAGCTTTGTACAATTGTATAAAAATGTGGGGAAGTTTCCTGGGATACTATTGTTTCCAAGATCAAGAATGGTGAGGTTATTGAGGTCACAAATAGACGGTGGGATTTCGCCACGGATGTTTTGGCTATTGAAGGAGATTCCGGTGACGGTTTCGCCACCGGTGCAATTGATTCCAGTCCAAGAACAAACAGGGGTGGTGGCACTCCATGAATCCATGGGAGGTTGATTTCCCCATTGTTCCTTGACTTTCAATAGGATATGTTGGTCAGAGGAGAGAGATTGTGAAATGACGATCAAGGGTAGGGAGGTAAGGAGGAGGTAGAACAAAAGGGGCGGGAGTATTTGGGAGGGAAAGGGTAATTTTGTCATTTTGTGGATGTGGCAGTTGTGTTCTTTTCTTTTTTGCTTGGCCTCGAAGTGAGTTCGTTGGAGGTAGAGGAGTTAAGTGAGAAAACATGTAGGAAAGACTAAAGAGAGGAAATTTTGGTGAAGCTTGAAAAGTCTTTGGCGTCTGATGTGGTGTGCTTTGTTTGGATTCTTCTCTTTGGATTTTATCACAGTGTGTAGGTGCGTTGGATAGGGAGTAATTTAGTGATGTCAATGTTAATTCGGATGTGTGCTCCATTTCATACTATATAGATAACATATATATAAACTAGTGCCATGAATCAATTATTGATCGTGACTGAAAAAAATAAAGTTGATTAAGAAGAATAAACAAGTATGAAATGTCAATCCATTTGTGCTCCATAGGTCCATTTAATTGTAGAAAATAACAAGTGGGTATTTCATAAATTTTTTCATTAAATGATTAGATCTGGAATGCTTATAAGTTTATACCTCCTTAGCTTTGTCGCTTTCTGTTCTTAGTTTTTTCTTGTTGGTGTATTTTCTTTCTTTTGACTGGTTCCTCCTTTGAATAAAATCTTTTTTTGTTATATGCCTTTGAATAGTTGAAGTCTCGAATATCATGACAGAACCAATGCTTAACTCAGAATATTATGGATATCATTTTCTAAAAATCATTTCAAAACAAAAAAAAAAAAGAATATATTGTGTCTAATATTTATAATAGGAATGTTAAATGAAGAATTTTAGTGTCTTCTTAATACAAAAAAAAGTAATATTGGCGTTTTTTATTGGATTATACAAATCGATAACTATAGAAATAGGGTCACTTGGATTGTGCTGGGATTGGATAATTTTAGGTTTGTCTTAACAATATTTTTAGAGATATCTAGTTGTGTTTGTACCCATTATTGTCAAGATCATATCTACCTGTATGGCCATGTCAATATCATTTTCGTACATGAACCGCATCTTTTCCCATGCATCCTCGATAGCAGCAGCAGCAGCAACAACAGCAACAACAACAACAACAACAACAACAACAACGAGAACAACCATATTGATAATCTTTTCATATTATGATTACTATTATTGGTATTTTCTGTAACGCCCCGACCTCTAAGCACCTTTATTAGCTTAATTAATCTTGATTATTAGCAGCGGAAGACCTAGCCTTTAGTCGGTGCGTTACTGCCGTACTTTCCATTAGGAAAATTCAAGGCAACATACTTACATAAACATATAGTAACGTGGAAACTTAAACATGCTAGATTATATTAAAGTAAAACAAAGTTAATGTTAATTAAACTAACTGATAACTTAGGTTACAAAAACTATAAGTGTTTGAGTCATTTTAATATCAATTACTCACTGCTAAGCCATTGCATCATCCCCATCGGTACCTAAAACAGAAAAAACAAAACGTCATGAGTCGAGGCTCAGTAACATACTACTCTAACAACGTAAATTAATTTCAACTCATTTTATTTGAAAACAGGGAGAAGAGAATATCGCAAACATCATTTCATAAACATATAACTTGATAATAGAAATCCAACCATTATGAGATATTATCCTTTATAATCTTATATCATTCTTAATAGTAACTTGGCAAGTACAACATCATAACATCATAATCATAAAACCGAAAGGCGGCCACAACAAAGGTGACACTTGCGGTGCCCATAGCATTAATCCGAAAGGCGGTCACAACAAAGGTGACACTTGCGGTGCCCATAACATATATAAATATCCGAAAGGCAGTCACATCATAGGTGACACTTACGGTGCCCATATCCGAAAGGCGGTCACAACAAAGGTGACACTTGCGGTGCCCATAAAGTACTGCCAAGAACTGTCTTTCACTTTCATTTATCATGTTTCGTTATTTTTATATTTACGTCATAAAACATCTTTTAAGCATCATGAAAAACAGTTTATATCATAACATCATCGTAAACATCAGTTAACAAAACATTCATACCCCGCAATCCATAAACACATATCACCAAAACATTATGTAAAAGCGTCATAAAACGTAGTTGGAAGGGGAGTACGGGTGTTAGCAGTAGACGTTACCTCGAGTCGCGATTATTATACTTGATAGTCGGGGGAGGCTTGTAATATCCTTTTTCCTTTCTAATCTATTCAAGAATTAATAAAGAACGACTTATTATATTTTATTCTAGATATTTAAGCTCTACGATCCATTTCCATCATGTGCCTATGACTTGATGGCGAGTTATGAAATTAATAGTTATGAAACCTCATTATCACCATCAATTACTTAAAGTATAACTCTTGATTTTACTAACTTGGTCATCAAGTTCCTTTAATATTAATATAATAGATGACACATTTAATATGAGTTTTAAGTCCAACTTATGTAAAATTATTTAGTAACAACTCCTACTTATAAGATTCATGAAAATTCATATTTAATGACTTGAAGGTGTAATTATAGAACTTTCATGCTTTAGTTAGACTTTTAATAGTAAAATGATTATCTAACTAATTGTTAAATTCTAACTTGTATTAGTGATACAACTACTAGTTAGTGTCCATGTATTAGTGACTTACTTAATTTACAACTTAAGAAGTGATATTCATTTCATTAAGCTAAAAAGTGACACTCAATTATTCAATATTTAGAACAAGCTTACTAACATTATACTTATAATCCAAAGTTTACTTTTATAGTATTACTTTGTAATACATAAACTTAAGTTATAACTATGTGAGCATGAAACTATAATTTTATTAATCAAAAACACCATTCATGTAGTTAAGGTTTAGTACTAGTGGTTATTTCATAATCTATATTATACTATAATTAGGTTGTATGATTATTTTATGAAGTAGAGTGAACTTTATAACAATTTAAAATAACTAAGTTCGATCAACTCGATTTATTAATCATATTAAGTCTCAATATTTAAACTTGAAAGATTATAGGTACACTTATGCATATCTAAATTTACTACCTACAATGTAAATTTTAAATTACAAAACAAGATTGTGCTTCAAATTAGATTAGTTAATTAGCCCAACATACTAATGGTTCATGTAAATTAATCATTAAGCCCAAACTATAATAACTTAAACTTTTGAAAACAAATAAAAATGAGGGAAAGGTATGTAGCATACCTTTATTGGGTGAAGTAACAAGAAGCAAACTGACAGCGTAGGGGGGAGGTCGGTCGGCGCTGGCCAAGGAGGGGCGGCGTGCTGGCGTCAGGTGGGGCGGCGGCGCGTCAGGTGGGTGGCGGGGATAGCAGGCGGGCAGAGGGAGAAGAGCAGCGAGATAGGGGAGGGTGAAGAGGAAGAAGTAACGCAGGGGAGGGAGGAGGAAGGGAGGTGGTGCTGGCGGCCGGCGGTGGCTGTCTGGTGGTGGCGTGTCTGGCGCGCAGACAGGTGGTAGTGGTGGTCGGAGGGTGGCCGGAAAACAGGAGAGTAGGTGGTTGAAGGACGAAGGTTGTGTAATCTTCAGATTTTTAGATGGATATGAATAGTGAATTTAACATGTTATTTATAGAAATTTTAGGAAGAAAACTTCATTAAACTAATGTAAGCTTAATGGTGAAGTATATTTGGGGAGCAAGGCCTTCTAGAAGCCTTGGGGAGTAAGGACATGGAGCTTGAAGAAGAAGATGAGATGTGTGGATGGTGATTTTCCATTTTTAGAAATTTTTCATTTCTTTTGTATTTACTAAAATTAGCAACTTTTCCTACTTTCCTTTAATCTACCATCATACTAACTTGGCTTATATTATCATATACTTTATTTTATTTTGTTTCAAATCTATTAGAGAATCAATTGAATAAATTAAATAAATTTTTAAATAATTTATTATGCTTAATTATTACTGTTAACGAAGCTTAAATTTTTGGGATATTACATCTTCATACTCCCTCTGTCCCATAATTTATTTCTCATTATCATTTTTCGATGTCCTAGAAAAATGATCCTATTTCAAATATTTCTACTTTCATATATACTTTGTTGTAATCCAATTGGTTACTTTTTGTTAATTTTATAGGTTGAAAGAATAGTATAATTTACCAAAAACCTTCACATAATGTTGTTTACTTTGTTTATTTTTTTTTAAAAGGAAGATCATTCACTTTTGAATACAAGTGCAACTTTAAACGCAACTTATGATATGTTTCATGTTCCTTAACTCCCGTGAAAAATGAGAAATATAGAACTATATTATAGGATGAATGGAGTATTATTAACATTATTATGTTATTTATATAATAAAAAAAATATTTTTGGTTAACTTCGAGTAATTTGGTTTTTGCAAATTGAGATATTATGATTTACAATTTATTGTAAATATTATTACCATTATTATTCAATATTTATCTTTTTGTTGTTCCCGCTTTTTTTCTTAATTTGTTTTTACTTTTTCTTTTTCTTTTACAAAAACAACACGTGCAGTCCCAAGGACACCATGGCTAACTCACAGTCTTTGTGACTCTCCCAAGAGGCCAAGACAAAGTACAAACAACAAAAATATATACATAGATCATACTAGCTCTGTTATTTTTTTATTGCAACAATTACTACTTTGGGTAGTTTCACATCTATTGCAATAATTCCACTTTTGGACTTTAGTTGACAATATTGCCCTTAATTTATCTTACTACAAGAGTTAGTCTTGCGTGGACCTGGTCCACAATAATATTATTGTGGACTAAAGCCACTTATTTAACATAGTGACCCTTTTTTTTCCATATAGTAACCTTTTAAAAATCTTAAGTTACACTAGACAGTTACTTTCGATCATAGTGACCGTTTTTTTTAATATAGTCACTCTTTCTTACATTAGTTTATCATGATGAAATTTTCAGTTTGTGACATGGTAACCTTTTTTTCAACTAGTCAAACTTTATAGAATCTATATCTACTCATTTTTTATATCTACTTTTTATATAGTGACCCTTTTTTTTCATAAATCACATGAATTTGCATTAGGTCCACACTAATTTAGTGTGGACCAGGTCCATATAAGACTTTTACTACTAAAACCACCATTAGTTACTCATTTTCCCTCATAAAGTTGCTTTTTTGGCCTGGGTAATTTGGGGAGAACGAAATTCTCTGGTTTTTAATGATAAATCTTCACCCCACAACTTACTGCTTGATCGTGTTGCAAGACTCGCTGATGAGCATGGAGCGTATATTGCGAAGATTTACATGCCTTGCGTGGCAGCAGCTTCTGCTAGTCCTAGACAATGGACAACCCCCACTGTGGGTTTCATAAAGCTGAATGTGGATGCATCGTTAACAGTGGCTGGCTGGGTTGGGCTGGGTGTAGTTGCGAGGCACTCAAGTGGTGAAGTTTTATTTGCTGCTGTCCGTCGTGTCCGTACTTGCTGGACACCAGAGATTGCAGAGGCTAAGGCTATTTCCATGGTTGTGCGTTTGGGTAGTAAGTATGGGTTGCAAGATGTTATCATGGAATCAGATTGCCAAGTCGTCATTAATCGTCTTACTAAGAATGCAATTTTTCTCTCAGATCTAGATGGTGTGCTACATGATATCTTATCTTCTTGTGTTAGTTTTAATACTTTTCATTGGTCGCATGTTAAACGTGAGGGTAATTTTGTAGCTCACAACTTAGCTAAGTTATTTCCTTTTGGGGTTGAGCAAGTTTGGGAGAACCATTATCCTGTGGAAGTGGCCCCTTTTGTACTCATGGATAATTTGTTTTTGGAGTAATATTTTTATCTTTCCCCTAAAAAAAAAAAAAAAAAAAAAAGTTGCTTTTACTTTATTAAAAATTGATCTCTCTCTTACTCTAGTTAATTAAAAGGGGTCTCGTAATAAAAACTACCTATTTTTTCCATTTCCTTAAAAAACGTGTCCAAACCTATTATTGCAATAAAATAAAACGGAGGTAGTATTATTTTTGTTGAATTAATGGCATGGATTAATATTACTATAGACATATCTTCATCAATTGAAACTTGTTCACTGTAAGCATTAGCTTAACAAATGGTAAAGAAGCAGCATAGGGAGTTGTCTATTTTCTCCTCCATAACTTGTACAAGACATTATTGAAAATTCTACTATGTAAAACGGAGTAAAATTTTATCCACGGCCAATGCAAGACTATAAAAAAGCGTGAAATAATTTTTTTATAATTTGGATCAATTATTCCAAACTTTCTAACAAAACTAACTTTAGTTATCTATACAAATATATTAAAGGAACGGTGCCATGTGACACTCTACTCAAACTTCTACCACACGTCTCTAATCTCATTTAAAAATATTAACAATATGTAGTTACTATGATTCGAACACATGACCTTTGAAATAAAATGTGAGTATTTAACCACTAATCCACTACAATTTCAATGCTTAATGTTTTAAAGTGAAACATAATAAAGTCTTATATTTATATGCAATCTTAAAGACATAAACAAACTTTTTGATCTCTAATACTTTTATTAAGTAATAACATTCTCATACCCTATATTTTTATCCCCAATTCCTTAGAAGTTTTTTCTAAAATAATTTATCATGCCATAACGTCCATTTTTCAATTTTACACTAGATAAAATATTAAGAAAAGCTAATACAATCAAATATGAGATTTATGAATATTTTTTATAATTGTAACTGACCGACGGCATCGCTCCGGCCAAAATACATTCTATACTAATATATTAAAAGGCGTGTATGACAACGTATACACGCCACGTGACCCCGCAAATTTAAAAAAAAATTAAGGATTTTTCGTAAAAAAATAAAAAGTTAAAAAAAAATAATAATAAAAATTGTTGCGCCCAAGCAAGTTCAGCGCCAGAAAAGAAGGAAAGTTTGGGTCTTGTACAGTTGTAATCCTGTATCTTATCTGCCAATTGCAGACTTACTTTAACTTTGGGTCCCAATTCCCATAATCCCATCAGGCTTTTAATTAAAACAACTTAAAAAAAATAAAAAATCTTTCAATTTTTAAAACTTATCACTCTCTCCCTCCTTCCTTTTTCCTAATACTCATCTCTCTACTGATTAAAGTCTGCATTCATATTCATCTACTCCAGTTTTCTATCTCGAAAGTTTAATTTCATATTTCCATTATCAATTCAAGTTACTTCAAGGAAAGAAATTGAAGGATTTTTTCGTCGATTTAAAAATTTGAAGGTTTGTTTTGGACTAATTTTACTATTCTTAGTTTTAAGATTCTGATTTTGTAGTTTACCATTAGATGTTTGAGTAAGAATTCAAATAAAAAATCATTAACTAGTCTGCTAAAAAAATCCAGATTTTTGTATGTTGTTATTATATTCTTTTTGGGTTTCAAGGCTATTTTGTAATAATAATAAAGATAATATCTTTGAGTTTAGATTGTATGATAAATTAGGCTATTCAAGGCTATGTGTGAATTTGTGAATTTGTATAAATTAGGTGGTGTTAATTAATTTATAATTTTCTATGATGATTTAGTTTCTTTATGATGGTATTTTATTGATTGATTTTCATACAGTTTAATAGTTAGTTCATATGTGTTAATTTGTATTAAATAATGAATATAGGAAACGATGAGTGATACACCCAGATCAAAAAAATCAAAGGCAATGGGAAAACAACCTCTCTTACTCCACTAGAATTGTCTAATGCGTACATATGTCATATCAACTGACAAAATAAATTGGCTTGCAACAAGATTTGAACCTGTGACATCTTGCTATTATAAATAGCACAATAACCATCTCAACCAACTTTTAATCATGCTTTAAATGTCTACACTATTATATTTGTACCTTTTCATTGTTGAGTTTTCTTTATTATATTTTAATGCGAATAGAAAAAATGCATATTAAGTTTGGAAAAAAAAATATCACCCGAGGCAACGCCCGGGTCCAAATACTAGTTTAATGATTAAAATGTGTCAACCTTCGTGGAGACTGCGTTATGTACTTAGTGGGAGGACAAAAAAATTCCTCCTAATGTTTTTCTATGTCTCCCAAAGGAAAATAATATTGAGGTGATACATCAAAGCGTGGATTATGCACTAGGGTGCACAATGCTCATTGTGCACCTAAAAAGAACATACCATTTATATAAAATAACACGAGTTTTTTTCAACAACTTATCTACTTTAAAAAAGAACACATGATTTAAAATTAAAGAACATGTAAAACTATATTTATAAAAGAACATAGGTTATAATGAAAAGAACATATTGTAAATGAACATCTACGCTTAAGGTAAAAGAACATGTACCTTTTAAATTTAAATTTGAAAAATGAATCTTTAGTTGCAAAATTTAAGGAAACAAATAACAACAATTTTTTAAAATTATAGACTCTAAAAATGATAAAAGCGACGTAGTTTAGAAGAGGGTGCACCATGCTCTACGTCCACTTGGGTGCATGTACTTATTGGTTTGGAATTATCTTATTTTTTTTTTTTAGGAACCTATTTATCTTTTGTCATGAGTCATGACACGTGGGTTATCGTTTACTTGACTTGAAGATTTAATGGTTGACTTGGATAAAAGGATTTCGACATGGTAAGTGTGGTTGTGGGGCCCCACCATTAAAGACAATTGGATTTTCGGTTTTGGGCTAACTAATAGTCTACTCTACTTGTCCCTTTTTGAGGTTCCCTTCAAAAAAAACAAAATATAGTCTACTCTACTCGAAGCCTAAAAAAGTAGATATGCTTTACCTTTACATTAACCACGGCTGCGAGACTTTGACCAAGTCGTAGTTTATTAGTATACCGACTACCGAGGGCCATCCACCGAAACATGTGACCTCACTCCTTGGGCGTGCCCATCCAAGAAAATTATTGATCAGAACTTATTCCAGATTTATTATGTATTTTATTTTAAATTAGTTGCAATGAGATTGGATTTCACAACTCTGTTATCTTTTATTTAATAAACATAAATTTAGACAATTAGGGTTTTCATATTCACATTATCCATTTTATTATATATATGAATTATGAATTATGATCATGTGATGAATTAATATGTACTTCGTTGTGGCAACTTAATTGTTTAATGAATAGTAATTTTGGTGGAGCTATATATCCAACCTTTAAAAATTTTCTTTGACTACATTTTCTCTAGAATACAGCTTAAAGTGACGGAGGTTAGCCTTTGCCCTTTGAGCACCTCATGCATCAAATATGACGACAAAAATTTAGTCATCCGACAATTTCTTATTTAAGGTATTTTCAAGCTACTAGATCTCTTTTATCATCTTTTAGAAAATTATCTAAGACTTTTATCTACCAAAGTTTGACAATTAAACTGTAATAATATGGAAATTTCAGTGAATCTCACTATATTGAAAGCAAAAGATCCCCACCTTCAAAAAACACTAGCCTCTATTAGTGAACTTGTAGAGGGTTTCAATAGCTCTACCAACGAAAATCCCTAAATTTTGGTATATTCGTCGCTTTCATTCAAAGTTATATTAGTTTTTAATTTACTTTTAATAGGAAAAGTTGACAAGAATAGTCCTATCTATGGGCTCCCCGCCATTTTCAGTCCCAACTAAGGATTATTTATGAGTAGACCAACTATGCATCAATTTTTACAAAGTTGGTCCCAACTTGTTAATGACCTGCTACAACAGGTAAAACGCGTTTTTTCTTCTTTTTTTCAACACCACCTCACCACCCAGCACCACCAAAACTCTCTTTGTCCACCACGGAAACCACCATCCAGATCCACTCCACCATTTTCCATCTAAATTTCCCGTCTCCAACACCCAAACGTCCCCCTTCTATCTCCCCCTTATCTTCCCGGGCCAAACCCTCCCCTAATCGGAGCTCCAGTAAGGAAAAACAATCCCCCACACCCGACCCGACCTAGATGAGTCCTCTCTTGATAACCCAGAACTAGGCCCATTCCTTCTTAAGCTAGCTAGAGGTACCATCGCTTCTGGTGACAACGCAATAAGGCCCTTGATTTTCCAATTCGAGCTTCATAGTCTTTTGAATAGTGTCCGGTTGATGGAGAGCCGTGTTTGGATTTGGCTATGAGCGAGTCTTTATGTTGTTGCGAATTGTAGTTTGGGAATGTTTGATGGAGGGATTCGTGCTTGAACGTGTGATTGAAGTTTCGAATGTTCGATGAGGGGATTCGTGCTTGAACGTGTGATTGAAGTTTCGAATGCTTCTAGGGGATTTCGGGGGTGGGAAGGGAGGGGAGGCAGAGGGGTGGCAGCAGGAGAGGAAGGAGGGAGGAGAGAAAAAGAGGAGGAAGAAGAAAACCGGTTTAAATAAAAATAAATTAACCTATTAAGTAGGTAACGAATCAACTTAGACCAATTTTATAAAAAATGATGCATAGTTGGGAATGCTCATAATCAATCTTTTGTTGGGACTGAAAATGGCGAAACCCCCATAGTTGAAACTGTTCGTGTAGATTTTTCCTTTTTAAAATTCTCCCTCATGTGAGGATTTTCTCCAAATATATGATGGTTTTATTTACTATCGCCATGAGAGTCATGAATCATATTTTTGTTCATAGGATTGAAAATGTGGGAAATCAAGGTTTTTGGTTGATGACCAATAACACCAAAATGAAGGTTAGATTACAATTTACTATTGCATCAGGCATAAAAGATGCTGATTTATCGAAAAATTTCCTTTATGGTTGGAGCATCACCATATCAAAATAGTGGCAAGAAGAATCTTCTATTGATATTTTTGATCATTTTTAAGTTAAAGATAATAATTGTTGTAAATGTAGTACGAAAATTGATTAATAACAGTTTTCTTATTCCCTTTTAAAAATATATTTTTATAAAATTGGCATGATATGGGGTGAGACTAGGGATGGCAACGGGTCGGACTTGGACCCGATTAGGCATAATCCGACTCCGACCCTATAAGAAGCCGGATTTTAAAATCTGACTCCGACTTAAAATCCTAACACCCGACTCCGACTTCGTTCAGATCCGACTTTTTTTTTCGCCCCATTTTTTTAATAAAAAAATCTTCTATAATACAAATAATCTAATTATTACTATTTTCTTTAATAATCATATGATAATCTTATATAATACAAATAATCTAAACATCACTATTATTTTTAACAATCATTTCTTCAATTAGAAAAATCATATATAACACAATCTATTCTTTAAACACTTGTACTGTAGAATTTTTTGGTGCTATATTCTATTTCTGATATACCCTGATCATATTACATCATAAGCTTTTTAAAAGTTTTCTCCACACTTACCAGTTACCATTACGACAGAAAATGCCCTCCCATTTCCTATAACATCCTCCCTTTCCTCGTGAAACAAGTTACTGAGTTAGGAATAAAAATTCTTAGTGGCAAACAATCAATATGGACCATATACTATGGGCTATGGCATTACAACCCTACCTGGCATTATTCTATATAGACTAAGAAATGGAAAACAAGGAAGATAACTTTTTTTTTTTTTCAAAATTACAACCAACTAACTCACTAACAAAAAAGCTCTTTCTTGAAAACCATAAACCTAGTTTTTCTCTCTAGCCGCCTCCCTTTTTCCCTTTTCCCTTCATCAGTAAGGGGCTGCCATGGATGATCTCATCCATGGTAAGCCCCTTTTCCTCTCTTGTTTTCACTTTCTAGTTTGTCCTTTTGTTTTGTTGAATAAGTTAGTCTCTCTTTATGAGAGTTTCTTGTGCCCTAATATGGGAAGACTAGTCTTCTCTGTTGTGGAGGTCTCCTTCTCCCTTATGGGAGTTGTGAGTCTAGTTTTTTTATTTGTAGGTATGAGAAATTGTTCTCATTGGTTGAAGTCCAAAACTATCAACATGAAGGTATTGGAAGCTCGGATGCGGTCAATATGGATAGATCAAAAAGGTTCTTCTCCAAACTATGTCAAAATGATAGACGGTTCCATTAATAGTTGCTTGGGACAACAAATACAAGGGACTTGCGCCACAATATTCGATCTGGTTCATTGTAGTTTCATCGAAGACGAAGTTGATCTGATCTTGTTTGATTGTATCCTGTTTTTCTTTATTACTTATTGTAGATGCCGTTTGGCTTTCAATTAATGAAATTTCTCTTAAAAAAAAAAAAAAAGAAATGGAAAACAAAGAAAATTCACATGACATCAAATTATTTTCCCTCAAGGAATCACAATTGTGTCAACTTAGTTAGCGAACTGTTATATACTCCACCGGAGTAGGAAATAAGAAGCAAATTTACACATATACTCTTATAAATGTACAAATGTCAGAAAAAAGGGATGAATATTAATCAATATAAATGAGCTGATGAAGATTGAATAATTGGCACTGTGTATGTACATATGTTGAATAAAGGATGAATATAAATGTACGAATGTCAAATCTAAGGTACAAGATGAACAATAACCAATATGGATGAACAAATATGTTAAATATAGGGATGAACATAAAACAATATATATCAATGTAACAAATATTCAATAAAAACAAGATGCACATTTATCAATTTGAATGTGCAAAGATTCATTGAATAATGAACATACATGTACATGGATATACAACTGTAGCATAAAGATTTAACATATACCATCATACATATAATTAAACAACCAATATTTATGTTATATTATACACTATATGCTTCTCTTTTTCCATAGACACATCTCCAAATAGAAATTTTTTATCACAATTTACTACACATCTCCAAATAGAATTTTTCATCACAATATACAAGTACTATTTTATGGTTTCTCTAAACAGAGTTTTTTCATCACAGTTTACTACTCCCTCTGTTTTTTTTACCTTTCTCACTTGGAATCTTGGCACTATTCATACTTATAGAGAATCTTCTCAATTTTTTTCAATTTATAAGAAAAAATATAGTCATGTGGTGTCTTATTTGATTCATCTCAATTAATACATATTCAATCGTTATAATTTTTACTAATATATAATGAAAGATATTTAAGTTCAAAGAGGTGCATTAGGAGACGCGCACAGGAAAATGAGAATGATAAAAAAAAAAACAGAGGGAGTATTTCATTGTTTTTTGGAATAGAGTTTTTCATCACAATTTAATAATATTCCATTTGTTGCTAGTGGAGACCCTATTCCCAATTGAAAGGTCTAAATGTCTAATCAGCCGGGAAAAAATACTCAAAAATTAAAGTGAGCATCTTGGAGGAAACTAGTGAGAGTATACCAAATGATTTTGGGTAGAAAGTATGAGCATGAAAATTAAGATTTCTCCGAAGACTAAAAATGCTACCACATAAGTCCACATTACATGCGCAATTGTGAATATTGATACATCCATCAACTCAATTAGTAAGTTGTATAAAGTATTAATGTTTGTATTCTTGTTTGGGTGTCTAGGGCTGGTCCTGACTCCTGAGGGGTGTTTAGATAGGCAATGATCAAGGGCCTAAGTTTGGAAGAGGCTCTATCTTCTAGGTTTGAAGTAGTAGTAGGGAAAAAAATGATTTAGGGGAAAAGAAAAAAAGAAAATTATGTTTTCTTCAATCTTCACGCCTAGAATTACGCTTCACTAGCGAAATTGTTTGGCTTCACCTCATCTCTCTCAGAATCCAAACTTTTCTTCTGATTCCCAAAGTTATTATTAACCACCGTTAAACTCATGGATAATTTTAATGTTTCCCAAAAAATTGAGCTGTTATTAACATTAAACCACCTTGACCTCCTCTTAATTCACGAATTTTTTTCTCTACAATTTAAATAGGGATAAGTCGCATTTGAATAATGCATTAGGAAACATTGGAGTCAATGTTATAAGTAATGATTTTGCATCTCGAAAAGCTTGTAGAACCCATATGAGTTGTTTGAACAAAATATATTTTAGTAATGTTATTAGTAAATATATCCTTTTAAACAATGGTTTATTTTAATAGAATTACTATCATATGTTTTTTATTTTTTCCTATTACACATTGTATTCTTTTTTTTTTTTCGAAATGGGCCCCAATCTACTATTTTTCCTAGGGCCCCATAAAGATTAAGAGAAGGGTTCTTGTTTTAAATATATCTACTTTTAAGGTTGTAATTCTATTGGTTGTTAGAAATATTAGATGTATATCCTATTGGTTGATTTTAGTTTGTTTGGATCATGCAAACTTTTGTTCCGCTCTATGTTTAATGTTAGTAAACATTTAATGGTTCTTGTTAGTTTTAATGTAGTTTTGGTTATTTTTAGCCATAGAAAGAAAATTAGATATGATTTCTAATATAAGTACATCAATAAATATGCAAATAATAACATTTTTTACTTTCCTTAATTCCTATGAAAAAAAAAGAACAAACACTATATAATTATGGAGCGAATGGAGTAAAAAATTACTAATATTAGGAAAATCGGTCAAAAACAACATTTTATATACATATTTTTTTTGTGAGAACATCATTTAAAAAAAAAATTCAAAATAAGATCTTTAAAAAAAAATTTGCGAAAGCAACCTTAACCTATCTTCCAAAGTATCTCTAATGGGGTAGGTAATAGGTTACCCACTGAAAAAGTTGTTTATTTTCATTTAGATGCTGGGTGGAAACATCGGAGCACGCAGAATTAAGAAACTCAAGAATCTGACCTAATTAATCAAAGGCATTTACCATAGCATTGACTACTTAACGAATGACGAGCAATCTATAAAATTTAAAATTAAAAGATAGTAAAAGAAAATTTAAAAGTGGAACTGTATCAGAATAAAAAGAGAAAAGAAAAGGTAGAGCCAACGAGCCATATAGAAAGAAAAAAGCGCGAAAGTGGTGATTAAGCCCCCTAAGTTTGCTCAAAAGTGAGATTTGGCCCCTTAAGTTTCATTTGTGGTGATTAACCCCCACAACTTTACCCAAATGTGAGATTACACACTTATTATAATATTTAACCATTTTTTCATTAGTAAATAATTTTGTAAGGAACAATTGCTTCTAATAATGCAACCTTTTGGCCGTTTGCAAATGATAATGCAACCTTATGATTATTCCTGAATAATGCAACCTTTATACCCCATTTTCTTTGAGTAGGATAAAGCCGGATAAAACCTATAACAGAGGTAAATCTAAACACTTGTCGGTTAACAATTGGTCAAAAGGTTGCATATAAAGGTTGCTTAGAACCTATAAAAAGAAAATAAAGTACCAAATTTTCAAGTTAAATTTCATTTCATCCTACTCAAAGCAAATTAGGTATAAAGGTTGCATTATTCAGAAATAATCAAAAGGTTGCATTATTATTTGCAAAAGGCTAAAAGGATGCATTTTTAGAAGCAATTATTCCTTTTTTTAATACTAAAATAGTAGATTATACATATTTTATACAACTTATTCTTCCTGGCAAGGCTATGAGGAAGATGAGAATAATTGCATAGTGATAGGGTCTAATCTAGCAAGGCTATGAGGAAGAAGAGATGCACGTTCAGTGAAGAAATTATTTTTTTGTTTTTGTATGTTTGTATTTAATATGTATAATTTATGTATTTAAGATATTTTATATCATCATAAATTATTTTCAAATGATTTTCCCATGTATTTTTCCTAAAAAGATACATTTGTAAAGAAAAAAAATGGTTATATATACTAATAAGTGTGTAATCTCACATTTGGGTAAAGTTGTGGGGGTTAATCACCACAAGTGAAACTTGAGGGGCCTAATCTCACTTTTAAGCAAACCTAAGGGGCCTAATCCTCACTTTACCCGAAAGAAATCAAAACAAAAAATGTAAATAAAGCAAATCATACCTTAAGGTCTTATAGGATATTGCCATCAATGATCAAACTAGAAAAGGCAAAAAGGAAAAACAAAACATAGAAAAAGGGAAGGAAGCAAAAAGCTCTTCCTAGGAGTTGATCCCAAACGCTTCATACTGTCAAAACACGGTGTATATTTTATTGGTTTTTCTTATTTTCCTTCGATTTTCTCCAGATTTTCGTTCTGGATCCGCCCCTGCCTGATTGGTTACATCTAACAAACTAACAATACTACTAAAGTATTAACAACCTAACTAACAACAATAACTAAATCTTAAACTCCAACAGATTTAGACCATGTCATACTTATCTTCTTCTACTTCCCTAAGTCTCTTACTATTTCCACAACTAGATATATGATTCTCACCCCCAAGAAGAGGGGATACATCACGATCACGTTCATGCTTTGCCTTGGCTCTTCCTGAACCTTGTAGCGTGCTATGTCGTCGAAGCAATTGTAAGACATCCTTCATTGAAGGCCTAGAAGAAGGTAATGTGTTAGTGCACAACAACCCTATCATGAACACAGTGCTTATCAAGGACATCCTTAATTGGATACCCCTGGCTGTAATGCCTCCAAGCCCACTCTGCAAGGTTCGTGTGCTCGTCTCCAATGTGCGGCTCTTTCCCTGTCACTAGCTCGAGAAGAACTACGCCAAAGCTGTAGATGTCAATCTTCTCGTTCACCTTGGTTGTGTAGCAATACTCTGCAATTCAAAAACAGATAACAAACACTCTATTGTCAGCTTCTTATTGTAGTATGAGTATATTGTTAGTAACAATACAGTGCGATAGTAAGTAAATTACAGGGCGATGCCCATATATTACCTGGGGCCATATAACCAAAAGATCCAGCAACAGAAGAGACAGTCTGAGGTTCTCCTTGTGCCTTAGCCAAAATCCTCGCTAACCCAAAATCAGCGATCTTGGCGTTAAACTCGGAGTCCAGCAAAATATTACTGGATTTCACATCTCTATGAACTATGGGAAGTGAACAATCGTTGTGCATATAACTTAATTCTTGAGCAGCATCAAATGCAACTTTCAATCTAGTAGGCCAATCCAAAACTGCATGCTGAACTGACCCACTCATTGATGTAACGGGTCGCGATTCACTATCACGGATCCATTTATCCAGGCTTTGATTCTCCATGTATTCATACACGAGCAATTTCGAGCTTTTACTCGAAATACAGCAAAGTAACTTCACTATGTTCAGATGCCTTATTGTACCCAGAATTTGGACCTCAGCCATGAACTCCTTTTCTGAATTGTTGCTTATTTTTCTGTTGTTCCATAGCCTCTTAACTGCAACAGTGTTAAGGAAATATATGTAGATATTTTCCTATATGTTTACTTGCTATTTTCTTTTCTCAGCTGTCATTATCTTTTCGGAAGATATGGTATATTATGTATATCTTTTCCTATCTTGTTTTAGGAAAATGTATTGGTTTAGGAGTTTTGTAGGTTGTTATTTATGCCTTGTAATCGTAATTGTGAAGAACAAGATTAATGATTTCTCCTAAACTCATATCTTAACATGGTATCAGCCTTCCTTTCCTAGGCCATTTTTTTTTCCGGATCACATCTTTCTCTGGCCGACGTTTCTGGCCACTGTTGTTGGTTCTGTCGCCTTTGTGGTTGGTGTTTTGTTTCTGTTCCGCTGCGTGGTCTGTTTCGCTGCTACCTTTCTACTGTGTAGTGTTAAGTCCACATTTTACTCTTATTTTGGCACATTTTGAGGGATATTATGTTGTGACTTGGATGAATTTGAGTAGATTTATACCCAAGTGATAGGAATTGATGAGATATGTTGAAATTATGAGAGGAGTATGCATTTGTGGCTCATTTAGAGGTTTAATGGCACCATGCTAGGTCCAAGATGGAAGTAATTGGGCTTCCTATAAGGTCCAATTATGTTGGAAGCCGCACTTGAAGAGTCCAAGGAAGAAAAGAGACATCGGTTCTACCACGAGTCGCGGCGTTGGCAGCAGCTCGCGGTGGAATGCCGAGAGCTTACCGCGACTCGCGGTCATTGGCGCGACTCGCGGTATTGGGCCCGACTCGCGGTAGACACCGCGGATCGCGGTAACGCGGGCAGCGTCCGTTATGTTATTTTCTCGCTTTTATGTTTAGGAGTTATGTTATTTTTGCTAGGCAGTTTTTTATGCACGATTATTTTTAGAGTTTTAGGGCTAGCTTTCATTTTGTATGCAAAAACTTGGAGTTTGAAGACGATTTTGATCAAGTACTTTGGGATTCTTCTACAATTCGAGCAATCTTAATAAGTTTTACTCTTCTCTCTCTTAATCTATTTAATTATGTACTCAATTATGCTTATCGTTCTTATCGCCATGATTAGTGAGTAGTACTTCTAGCTAGGATTAAGTTGAGCCCTATTATGGATTGATCATGTAGATTGTTGCTCAAATTCCCATGTTATTGAATTATATGCTTAGGGTTTGACAAGATTGTATTTGTAGTCAATTTTGCATCTTACTTTAACCCTAGCTTTTATTATCAACGAAAGTTGGAATAGAAATTAGGATCATATGTTTGTTTGCTAAATTATCATTTCATTAATTGAGTTCATCAACGAAAGTTGGGTCTTAGTTCGGATAATCTTGTCATTGATTTAAATTCTCCCATGAAAATAGGTGAGAATTGGAATTGGGATTTAATTGACATTGGCTCTTAATGCTTCTAATTGTGTATGTAAGCCATGAAAATAGGAATCATACATGTTAGTTAGGCCTTTTGCTATCATGAAAGTGAGCTTTAGGTATTGTTGGATGATTTGGGATTTAGTTTCGGTTCGCAACTGTGTTTTATCGCTAAATCATAAGGGAATGTCATTCTTACCTAAGCTATAATTGAATAATTGGGAAGTGAGTTATAGTTTGATCAATTCATAGTAGTGGTGATACTTAATCTTAGTATTTTAATTATCATATTCATATAGTTTGTCATATTCTGTCGTTTGTTTAGCCTTTAGTTCATAGACTCTTCCTTATTTCTGAATTGTGCAACTATTTCGTAATCTAAAATCAAGTAGTGGTTAATCTTATACCTCCCTGAGTTCGACCCGTATGTGCTACGACACCGTACACTTACGGTATTAAAATAAAACCTTAACAAGTTTTTGGCGCCGTTGCCGGGGAGGTAACGGATTAGAATTATTTTGATTATAGATTTAATAGATTACACCTGTTACCTTTGTTCTTGTTCATTTCTTCACTAGTTGTTGTTTCCGAATGCGCAGGCGATCGCGATCTGTAGATCACGTGGTCTTTGATCCCGAGATAGAAGCCACAGCTAGGAGACTCAACGCTGAGAGAAGAAGAAGGGAGCAGGAAAATATTCGGAGAGAACCAATGGCTCGTCCTCTTCGCGAGTATAATATGCCGGATGTCACATCTACATCTAGCATTGCCAGGCCAACTGTTGATGCCAACAACTTTGAGATCAAGATCCAATTGATCCATTTCATACAACAAGATCAGTTCAGTGGCAGTCCTATGGAGAACCCTAATGAACATATCAATGCTTTTCTCGAAAAATGTGATACAGTGAAGATTAATGGGGCCTCTGATGAAGCTCTTCGCCTCCGCTTGTTCCCTTATTCCTTGCGGGACAGAGCAAAAGAATGGTTGAAGAGTCATGAAGCGAACAAGTTCACAACTTGGACTTCACTAGCCACATCTTTTTGTCAGAAGTACTTTCCTCCTGGGAAAATGGCCAAGCTACGCAATGCAATCACATCCTTCACTCAGTTGGATGGTGAATCACTTTATGAAGCTTGGGAACGATACAAGGATCTACAAAGGCAGTGTCCTCATCATGAGATCCCAACATGGCTCCTTATTCAGACATTCTATAATGGGTTGACTCATGAAGTCCGAATCTCTATTGATCTTTGCGGCCGGTGGTGCTCTCATGGGTAAGACGGCCGATCAAGCCAAGGCTTTGCTTGAGGAGATGGCTGCTAACAGTTACCATTGGTCTAGTGATCGGTCTACTTCTAAGAAAGGTGGCAAGTATGATGTTGATGCACTAACCTCACTCTCTAGTAAGGTTGACGCTCTATCTCAACAGATCAGGAATATATCAGTTGGTCCTAGTGCCGAGATGAATGCTTTCCAAGGGAATAATGCAAGTTCTACTTATGGGGACATGGATTTTGTAGAGTAAGAGCAAGCTAATGCTGTGTATGGTAATGCTCGACCTCGAAACGACCCCTATTCAAACACATACAATCCGGGTTGGAGGAATCATGAGAACTTTTCTTGGAGCAACAATCAACCTCAAGCACCACGCAATTCCAATCCTCCTGGGTTCCAGCACAAACAACAAGGTCAACCTTCTCAGCAACCTCCTCAAAAATCATATACTGATTCCTTGCTCGAGAGACTCCTTGCTACCTCCGAGGAAACTAACAAGAAGTTTGATAGGATGGATGCTCACAACAAAATAGTTGACACTCAAATTGCGCAACTAGCTCAACAAATGTCCCATGTGACTCAACAGGTGACTCAACTTCAAAAGGGACCACCCCAATTTCCGGGGCAGCCGGAACCGAATCCAAAGGGTCACCAAAATGTGAGTGCAATTACTTTGAGGTGTGGAAAAACTTTAGAGGAGCCAAGCAAGCTAACTGTGGCACCATCAAAGGTTGTGGGAGACACTTCCGAGAGTGTTGGTGATGTAGTTGATAAGGAGGATCCCATTGAAGAGATTGATGAAGCACCACCAAAGCCTTCTAGGGTCTACGTTGAGCCGGCTCCTTTCCCTCATCGGTTGGCAAAGGCTCGAATTGAGAAGAAATACGGGAAATTTCTTGAGTTATTGAAAGGTATGCACCTTAACATCCCGTTCCTTGAGGCTATTTCTGAGGTTCCTACATATGCTAAGTTCTTGAAGCAACTCTTGTCCGGTAAGCATAAAATTTGTGAAGCTTCTACGGTGGAACTCTCTCAAGAGTGTAGTGCTATTCTTCTTAACAAGCTTCCTCCAAAATTGAGTGATCCTGGAAGTTTCTCCATTCCATGCTCTATTGGGGACGTGACTATTCAAAGGGCACTTTGTGATCTTGGAGCTAGTGTAAGCCTCATGCCTAACACTATCTTCAAGAAGCTTAACTTCGGTGACCTTAGCCCTACCCGCGTCTCTCTACAACTAGCGGATAGGTCTATCAGATACCCTTTGGGTGTTTTAGAGGATGTACCCCTCCAAGTGGGCAAATTGACTATTCCATGTGACTTCTTTGTCATGGAGATGCCAGAAGATGTACATAAGCCAATTATCTTGGGTAGACCATGCCTTGCCACTGCGGGAGCTTTGATTGATGTGAAAAGTGGCAAATTGTCTCTCAATGTGGGTGAAGACAAGGTGGAATTTGAGCTGCATAAGGCGTTGAATGCTCCTTCTTTGGGAGACACTTGTTACCGGGTTGATGTTGTTGAGAGATGGGAAGAAGATTACCTATGGAGAGTACGGATGATGATGCTCTTCAACAGTGCTTAAACAACAATGGGGCTTGTGATGAAGATACTATGGCATATGAGAAGATGTTAGATGATGCACCGGTTTGTGCGCCCGACAGTCCCTCAATCGAGGTCCTACAGGTTGAAGCCATAACTAAGGAGTGTTCTAAGCCTCCTGAGGTAGAGTTGAAACCCTTCCCTTCTCAGTTAAAATATGCTTTTGTGGGTGAAAACTCAACCTATCCCATTATTGTCAATAGTGCACTTAATAATTCTCAACTTGAACAGTTGCTATGTCTTGTTCGCAAGTACATAAGTGTTATTGGGTATACTATTGATGATCTTAAGGGGATAAGTCCATCTTTCTGTACTCATAGAATTTTGTTAGAACAAGAAAATGCTTCATCTATTGAGTCACAGCGCCGCCTTAATCCTAATATGAAAGAAGTTGTGAAGAAAGAAGTTTTGAAGCTTCTTGCGGCCGACATTATCTACCCTATCTCCGATAGTAAGTGGGTAAGCCCGGTTCAAGTTGTTCCCAAAAAGGGCGGCATGACGGTTGTGAAGAATGAAAAAGGTGAACTCATCTCTACTCGCACTGTCACTGGATGGAGAATGTGCATCGAGTACCGTAAGTTGAACAAGGCCACACATAAGGATCACTACCCTCTTCCCTTCATTGATCAAATGTTGGAGCGTCTTGCTAAACATTCCTTCTTTTGTTACTTGGATGGATTTTCTGGTTTTTTTCAAATCCCCGTCCATCCAAGTGACCAAGAGAAGACGACATTTACATGTCCCTATGGCACCTTTGCTTATCGAAGGATGCCGTTTGGACTATGTAACGCTCCAGCAACCTTTCAACGATGCATGATAGCTATTTTTTCTGAGCTTATAGAACACTCTATGGAGGTTTTCATGGATGACTTCTCTGTTTATGGTCCTTCCTTTGATGCATGTTTGGTAAACCTTGAAAAAGTGTTGCGTAGGTGTCAAGAAGTCCATTTAGTGTTAAATTGGGAGAAGTGCCATTTCATGGTACAAGAGGGAGTAGTTTTGGGTCATGTTGTATCTGATAAGGGTATCGAAGTGGATAGAGCAAAAGTTGAAGTCATAGAGAAGCTTCCACCTCCGATCAATGTAAAAGGGGTGAGGAGTTTCCTTGGTCATGCGGGGTTCTACCGCCGTTTTATCAAGGATTTCTCTGAGATCTTTAGGCCTTTGACCGAGCTCCTAGCCAAAGATACCCCATTTGTGCTTACTGATGCTTGTCTTGAAGCTTTCCACAGGTTGAAGAGTGCATTGATTTCAGCACCTATTATTCAACCTCCAGATTGGACTCTTCCATTCGAGTTGATGTGCGATGCCAGTGATCATGCCGTGGGTGCTGTGTTGGGGCAAAAGCGTGATGGCAAGATGCATGCCATATACTATGCTAGCAAAACCTTAGATGGTGCTCAGGTGAACTACACCACCACTGAAAAGGAGTTGCTAGCCGTTGTGTTTGCAGTGGAGAAGTTCCGGTCTTATTTGGTGGGATCGAAGGTGATTGTGCATACGGATCATGCGGCTCTCAAGTTTCTATTGAGCAAGAAGGATGCCAAACCCCGTTTGATTCGTTGGATATTGCTTCTCCAAGAGTTTGACATGGAGATCAAGGATAAGAAAGGGACTGATAATGTTGTGGCTGACCATCTTTCCCGTCTCACATTGGACGCCCGAGTAGATGATCTCCCAATCGACGACTCCTTCCCTGATGATCAGTTGTTTGGTATTTTCTCTACTACAATTGGTTAATCTCCTTGGTTTGCTGACATAGTGAATTTTCTTGCTAGTGGAGTACCCCCTCCCGATTATTCATCATACCAACGCAAGAAGTTCTTTCATGATGTCAAATATTATTTCTGGGATGATCCTTGTCTCTTTAAATCTTGTGCGGATGGGGTCCTCCGCCGTTGTGTACCGGAAGAGGAGGTGACCTCTATCTTGTCTCATTGCCATGATATGCCTTGTGGAGGCCATGCTAGTACTTCTAAAACTTCTGTCGTTTGTTTAGCCTTTAGTTCATAGACTCTTCCTTATTTCTGAATTGTGTAACTATTTCGTAATCTAAAATCAAGTAGTGGTTAATCTTATACCTCCCTGAGTTCGACCCGTATGTGCTACAACACCGTACACTTGCGGTATTAAAATAAAACCTTAACAAGTAGCTATGACTGGAAAGGGCAGCGATGGTGAAGGCTCGAAGGGTTCTCGCTATGAACCTTTCACAGAGTACTATTTGCACCCGAGTGAAGGTACGGGAGCGGTTATCAGCCCAATTCTGTTGAAAGGAGACAACTACGAGGCTTGGTCTAGATCGCTCCGCAACAATCTCCGTGCAAAAAACAAACTTGGTTTTATTGACGGCACCATTACGGTACCTGATTCCAAATCACCCGATTTTTCTCAATGGGGTATAGTAAATTCTATGCTTGTAGCTTGGATTTTTAATACCTTAGATGTTTCTGTGCGTTCTACTATGCGCTTTCCTGACAATGTTAAGTCGTTATGGGATGATTTGCGTGACCGTTATTCTCTTGGTAATGGTCCTCGTATCCTTGAATTAAAAAATCAGATACGAGATTGTCGTCAAAATGGTCGGTCTGTGGCTGTTTTCTTTGGTGAATTGCGTCAGTTACAAGATGAATTGTTAAGTTATTGTAAGATGCCTGTATGTACTTGTTCTGCTGCATCTGAGTATGTTCATTTGCAAGAAATTGAGCATCTTCATCAGTTTTGTTTGGGTTTAGAGCCAAAAAAGTTTGGCACTTTGGTTTCTGGTTTGTTGATGCAGGACCCCCTGCCCTCTCTTAATGTTGCGTATGCTAAAATTATTTCCGATGAGCGGAAACAATTGGTCTCCGAGGCTCATGATGGTGTGCGCCCTGATGCGGTTGGTTTTAGTGCCTCCGCAGGCACGTCTGTTGTGCCTGGTACAGCAGTAGGTGATGCTGTCCGTGTGTGTAGTCATTGTGGACGCACAAGTCATGTTAAGGAGCGTTGCTACGAGCTCATTGGTTGGCCTGATCGTAAGGGAGGTCGAGGTGGTCGTTCGTCTCGAGGCGGACGTGGTGGTCATTCGGGAGCACGAGGAGCTTTTGCAGGCAACACAGGTAACGGTACTCGTGCTACATCTTCTGTGGATGAATCAGATCGTGCTCTTGCCCCTACTCTTACAGATGCTCAATGGCAACAACTTATGGGTGCTCTTAAAGGGGTTAATTCATTATCTTCCACAGAAAGATTGACTGGTATGTTTGATTCCCAATGTTGGATAATTGATTCCGGTGCTTCACATCACATGTCTGGTAATCTCCAATTATTTTCCAATCTGTGTAATATTTCTTCCAATGTTGGTTTGCCTAACGGAAAAACAACCATTGCTACTAAAAAGGGTACGATCATTGTGTCGGAAGAAATAAAATTGGAAAATGTTCTCTACGTGCCTGCTCTCGATTGTAATTTGATGTCTGTATCTCAATTACTTTATAAACAGAAATTAATTGTTCTCTTCACTAATAAGCTATGTTATATACAGGATCTCACTTTGACGAACCTGATTGGAGTGGGAGTGCAGTCTAATGGGGTCTATATTTATGTTCGTGTTCGTAGTTCAAGTTATTCATCTAATAAAGTGGTTCAAGTTGATGATACAAGTTTACTCTGGCATCGTCGTCTCGGTCACCCGTCTCTCAAAGTAGTTTCTTCTCTGCCCGGATTAGCTGGTTTGCATAATAAACATTGTGATTTAGATTGTCAGATATGTTTTATGGGAAAGCAACCCCGTAATTCTTTTTCTTTAAGTAGTACTCAGGCTGCAAATGTGTTTGATTTGATACATTGTGACATTTGGGGTCCAAATAAAATCACGGCTAGTTGTGGTGACCGTTATTTCCTTACCATTGTTGATGATTGTTCTCGGGCTACTTGGCTTTTTCTTATGATCGGCAAGTATGAGGTGGCTCAACTTATTCAAAATTTTTATGCTATGGTTAAAACTCAATTTAATAAAAAAATTAAGGTGTTAAGGAGTGACAATGGTCAAGAGTTTTTAAGTTTACATAGTTTCTTTGCTCGGAAAGGCATTTTGCACCAAACTAGTTGTGTTGATACAGCCCAACAAAATGGTAGAGTTGAGCGTAAGCATCGTCACCTTCTTAATGTGTCGCGTGCTTTACGGTTTCAGGCACGGTTGCCTAAATCTTTTTGGGGAGAGTGTGCTATGACTGCTGCACATCTTATTAATATTACCCCTACTCCTGATTTAAACGGTAAATCTCCTTATGAGTGCCTTTATGGTGTTTCACCCTCTTATGCTGATATTAGAATATTTGGGTGTTTGAGTTATGCTGTTAATCGAGGCCGTAAAGATAAGTTGGATTCTAAGTCTCGTCGTTGTATTTTTGTTGGCTACCCGTTTGGTAAAAAAGGTTGGCGTCTTTTTGATTTGGAAACTCATGAATTTTTTGTTAGTCGGGATGTGCAATTTTTTGAGACTTGTTTTCCGTATGTGAATTCTCTTTCCGAGCATGCTCGGCAACAATGGGATTCCTACCTTGCTCTTCCTACTGTTTGGGATGATTATGCTGTTTCGTAGGGGCCTTAGATTGGCCTGCCTTGTCGCAAAGTCTTCTTTGGCGGCAACATGCCTCTGCTTTGGGCAGCACACTACTGGGCCCAGCGCCCCTGCTGAGCCGTCTCCACACGCATCAAGTGATGGTGTGCTTGATGGGGCATCTACAGATCGGATGTTGCTCTCTGTTGTTCCTTTGTCGCCTACTACGGTTCGTATAGGTGACTTTCACTGTGATACTTTGGATGTTCCACGTTCTCCAGAGAATGCTCGTGTGCCTTCGGATGTTGTGGGTACAACAAATTTGGGTCGTGGTCGTCGTACCAAGACTCCTTCCGTCAAGCTTCGTGACTATGTTACCAATACAATTGTTGTCAAAAATATAGACCCTCCTCCTTCGACTGCTCTTCCGTCTTCTCCACGTTCGTCAGGTACTCCTTTTGATATAGCTTGTTGTGTTGATTATAATAAATTTTCTGTTAAACATTGGTGTTTCTTAGCAGCTGTGACTAAGGGGGTTGAGCCCCAATCTTTCCGGGATGCTATGTTAGATCCGGGTTGGCGTAAGGCTATGCGTGAGGAGATTGACGCCCTTGAACGCAACAAGACATGGCATTTGGTTGATTTGCCACCTGGCAAACGTGCTATTAGTAGCAGTTGGATTTATAAAATCAAATATTCTGCAGACGGTTCAGTTGAGCGGTTGAAGGGTCGTTTGGTGGTTCATGGTAATCGACAAGTTGCAGGTATCGATTATAATGAAACTTTTGCTCCTGTTGCTAAAATGGGCACTGTTCGTCTTTTGTTAGCCGTTGCAGCATGTCGTAATTGGGAACTTCATCAGATGGACGTCCATAATGCGTTTCTTCATGGTGATCTAGAGGAGGAAGTATATATAAAGTTACCCCCTGGTTATTCATGTTCATCTCCCGGTAAAGTTTGTAAATTACAAAAGTCTTTGTATGGTCTTAAGCAGGCTCCTCGACAATGGTTTGCTAAATTATCTGCTGCATTAAAGACTTCTGGTTTTTCTCAGTCGTACTCCGACTACTCGTTGTTTAGTTATCACAAGGGAGATGTCTCCCTTCATGTGTTGGTTTATGTGGACGATCTCATTATTGCTGGTTCTTCTGCATCTGTTGTTTCCCGATTCAAAAATTACTTAAGCTCATGTTTTCATATGAAGGATTTGGGTGTGTTGAAGTATTTTATGGGAATTGAGGTGGCTCGTAGCCCCGATGGTATTTTCTTATCTCAACGCAAGTATGCTCTTGATGTTTGTCTGAGTCGGGAATGTTAGGGTGTAAACCCATCGACACACCTATGGAGCAAAATCATCGTCTGGCTCTAGCGGACGGTGTGCTTATGGTTGATCCAGATCGATATCGGAGACTTGTTGGTCGTTTGGTTTATTTGTCGGTTACACGACCTGAGCTTAGTTATGCCGTCCACACTCTTGCTCAGTTTCTTAGTGCTCCTCAAGAGTCTCATTGGGAGGCAGCTGTCAGGGTCTTGCGTTATATTAAAGGAAGCCCGGGTCAAGGCATTTTACTTCGGACAAATAATGATCTGCGTTTGACGGCCTATTGTGATAGTGATGCTTGTCCTATAACTCGACGTTCCTTATTTGGTTATCTTGTGTTTTTAGGGTGTTCTCTCGTTTCTTGGAAAACAAAGAAACAACCCACAGTGTCACGTTCTTCGGCGGAGGCCGAATATCGCTTTATGGCTGTCACCACTTGTGAGCTCAAATGGTTAAAATCTATTTTGTCTTCTCTTGGGGTGATTCATTCCACTCCTATGCGATTGTTTTGCGATAGTCAGTCTGCTTTGCATATCGCTAAAAACCCGGTGTTTCATGATCGTACAAAGCATATTGAGACCAATTGCCACTTTGTACGGGACGAGTTGTTGGCTGGAAATTTGTCTACTGCCTACGTTCCTACGGGTCATCAATTAGCTGATATACTTACAAAAGCTCTTGGTCGTCAGCAGTTCAGTTTTCTTAGGAGTTGGGCATTAGAGATCTTCATGCGCCAACTTGAGGAGGGGTGTTAAGGAAATATATGTAGATATTTTCCTATATGTTTACTTGCTATTATCTTTTCTCAGCTGTCATTATCTTTTCGGAAGATATGGTATATTATGTATATCTTTTCCTATCTTGTTTTAGGAAAGTGTATTGGTTTAGGAGTTTTGTAGGTTGTTATTTATGCCTTGTAATCGTAATTGTGAAGAACAAGATTAATGATTTCTCCTAAACTCATATCTTAACAAACAGCACCCCCTGATTGGTTAATGGGAATCCGGTAAACTTCACCGGATCCTCCAGACCCAATCATATTCTTCTCAGTTAAGTTAGCAACGATTTTTTCTTCTGTGAAGTCTAGACTGTGGAAAGAGGTAAGTTCCCATGTTTCTAGTTCTTGCTTATTTTTTCTCTGCTTAATTACACGGATTATGAACACAGTAAAGTATGCAATTGCTAAGAAGGCAACCAATGCATGGACTATGATAAGAGCAAGATATTTGGAAGACAAATTCGGGTTTCGTCGACTAAACGAGCAAGTCGGAACATCTAAATTCTTGAACAAAAACAAGCCACTTGGGATTTCATCCACCAAATCATTCTTCACCAGGTCTAAATGCTCAAGGCTAGTTAGATTAGCAAATTCCTTTGGAATTTCGCCAATCAAATTGCATTGAGTCATCCAAAGTAACTTCAAATTCTTAAGCATCCCAAATTCTTTGGGCAACTTCATAGGTGAAAATGAATTGTAAGCTAACACCAATTCCTCAAGATTCTCCAAGTTTCCCAATTGAGAAGGGAATGTGCCATTGAACAAGTTGGAATCCAAATGCAAAGTGATCAACTCTTTGAGCTGAGCTAATGATGTTGGGATATCACCAGTGAAGTTATTGGAACTAAAGTCAATGTGTTGGACAAGCTTATTTATATCATTGGGTAATTTCCCAACAAATAAATTTGAAGACAGGACTAAAGTTTTGAGCTTGGTACAATTGTATAAAAATGTGGGGAAGTTTCCTGGGATATAATTGTTTCCAAGATCAAGAATGGTGAGGTTATTGAGGTCACAAATTGACGGTGGGATTTCGCCACGGATGTTTTGGCTATTGAAGGAGATTCCGGTGACGGTTTCGCCACCGGTGCAATTGATTCCAGTCCAAGAACAAACAGGGGTGGTGGCACTCCATGAATCCATGGGAGGTTGATTTCCCCATTGTTCCTTGACTTTCAATAGGATATGTTGGTCAGAGGAGAGAGATTGTGAAATGACGATCAAGGGTAGGGAGGTAAGGAGGAGGTAGAACAAAAGGGGCGGGAGTATTTGGGAGGGAAAGGGTAATTTTGTCATTTTGTGGATGAGCAGTTGTGCTCTCTTTTCTCTTATGCTTGGCCTCAAAGTGAGTTAGTTGGAGTTAACTGTTAAGTGAGAAAGAATGCTATGGAAGAGACGAAATTCTGATGAAGCTTTGAAAAGTCTTTGGAGTCTAATTTGGTTTGCTTTGTTTGGATTTTTCTCTTTGGATTTTATCATGGTGTGAAAGCGGTTGGGTGGATAAATTATATGTTAGTCAATGTTAATTAGGAGGTGCTCCTCCATTGCATATTATATAGTACTAGTTTGAGGACACATCACCTTCGTTGGGCATATGAATATATGAGACAGAAGCTAAGAATTTGTAGTAGTAATTTAATACGAAAGAGAAGAAAAGGGAAGAGAGAGAAGGATGAACTGGATGATGAATGGAGAATGGGATGCGGCCAGAAAAAATATTGTCAAGCATCATTGCATTTGTCTAAAGCATATCCAACAACGACATGTTTTTTTTTCACTTTTGAAATATTTGTATTTTTGCAATAGATGTATTATTGTTCAAAGTTCAAACTGTTTACTTTTCATAAAATATTACTCAAACGGCAATGTGTTTTCTCCTTTACAAATAGACACCAATATTAAGGTACTTTTATAGGTTTAAAATTAATCATTCTGATAATTAACTCAAAAACAAATTTTAATTTTATTGGTTGATTACCAAACTATAAATTAATTACTCATCCGGGTTAAAATTGTGGGATGTGAAAAGAATTTGGAGGAGAGAGAATATATAGTAGGATATAGAGGTGGGCATGGGCCGGGTCGGACTGTTCACGGGCTCGGCCCACGGGCTTGAGGAAATAGCGGGCGGGTCATGTCGGGCCTAAAATTTCCATATTTTGTCCACGTGTCGGGCTTGTGCCTCCTTCGGGCTGCCCGTTTTTATGTTGTTTTTTTGGATTATTGGCAGTTTTAGGCTAAAAAACAAAGAAAAATGGCGTTTGACTCACGGGCCGGCCTACGGGCCATATAGGCGGGCTCGTGCCGGTGCGGGCCTGAAATAAAATTTCTTGACCACAGAGCGGACAACGGGTCGGGCCGCGTGCAAGCCCCGCCCATGCCCACCTCTAGTAGAATATGATAAAAAGTAGGAGTGAGAATGTGATGACTATAAATTGGCGAGCAACCATTAGGAGTAAAAAAATATTGGTTCTTGAGAGACAAAGTAATTATATAATGGATGACCACCAAAATGTGGGCAACCATTAGCAATACTCTTGGTTTAGGGTTTAGGATTTTAGGGTTTAAGGTTCAGAGTTTAGGATTTAAGAGTTTAAGGTTTAGGGTTTAGGGTTTAGGGTTTAGGGTTTAGAGTTTAGAGTTTAGAATTTAAGGTTCAATGATAAGAATAGACTATAGTGCATGAATTATTGATATTGATAGTGACCGAGAAGAATAAGTGACCAAGAATAAACAAGCAGGAAATGTCAATTCATTTAGAATCGATTTGTCCATTAAATTATTGAAAAATACAACAAGTGGGGTTATGAAGAATTCTAGAAAAAAATTCATTAAATGATTAGATCTAAAATGGCTGGAGTGTACTCAATAAACTTATATGCGTTTGAATAATCAAAAGTCTCGAAGATCATGACAGAACCAATGCTTATTTCAGCATATTTTGGATATCATTTTCTAAACATCATTTCAAAATGAAAAAGTAATATTTGCGTTTGTTATTGGATGTTTTTTTTTTTTTGATAATTTTAGAGGTTTTATTTGTTAGCTTCAAAGAGCCATAGGAATCATCATACATTGTTTGCAAGCTGAAACTCACAACATGCTATCACAGATTACACAAAATTCCACCTCTAATGATCATGACATGAAAAATGATCGATAACCACGCTATAGTTAACACCAAGCTATGCAACCTGGATAGCAACAGCAACAGCAACAACAATTATACCAATAATGATTTTATGTTACTTAGAATTATTGGTATTTTTATACTCCCTCTATCTCATAATATATTTCTCATTATCCTTTTTCGGTGTTTTAGAAAAATACTCTTATTTCAAAAAAATTCTAATTTTGATATATATACTTTGTTGTAATCCTACTGGTTACTTTTGTTGATTTAAGTTAATTATATAGATTAAAACAATCAGGATAATTCACCAAAAGCCTTCATATAATGGTTTTTTGCTCTATTTGTTTTTTTTAAAGAAAAAGGAAAAATTGTTCACTTTTGAATACAAATACAACGTTAAACGCAAATTATGATATGTTCCATGTTCCTTATTTAAAATGTGTTAAACTTCGTGTAAATTGCATTATGTACCTAGTGAGATGACATTTCTCTGTTTGTTTTGGTGTTTGTATCTCTTCTGGATTAAAAAAAAAAACCCAGTGAGAGGACAAGGAATTTCCTGTTAATGTTTTTCTATGTCTCCCAAGGAAAAAAATTTGAGATTATACGTGGTTTAAAACTATGTTATCTGTTTTATCTTTTCTTTGGTCGTAATACGTGAGTTGGGGCTACCGTTTACTTGATTTGAAGGCTTAATGGTTGACTTGGATAAAAGGATTTACACATGGTAAGTGACTAAGTGTGGTGGGGGGTCCCACCATTATGAATTTACAGTTTTGGGCACCAGGGCTCCAAACATCCAATTAGTAGATGTTAGTATGAGGTGTAGGATGAGCATCCTACACCGGGTCCAAAACGCAAAGAAACAAGAATAAACGCACGCTTTTGGTTAATGGGTTGGCGACCAATGTACATGTCCTTATTTACAATGTACATGCATAAGATTGAAAAAGTAACGATTTGACATTAACTATTCACCATTTAATAAGCGATTTGATGTCCAACCGCCATCCCTTTGCCCGATAAACTGTTCATTATTTCTCTTCCACACTCAACCTCCATCATTTTCTCTCAACATTTTCTCTCTCCAACATTTTCTCTCTCCAAAAAAATCCAACATTTTCTCTCTCCAAAAAAAAAAAAAAACCGAAACTCTTGCAATCCACTACAATTATCTTCCATAACCTCCACATTCAAAAATCTTCCACCATTACAATTCGGTACAATTATCTTTCACCATTCAAAAAAATTGGTCTCTTGCGTTTATGGCACCTCCAAAAAGGAAATCAAGCACAACCACCACAATCAAGGAAACCCAAAAAACTGTACTTCCTTGCCCAAGACCACTGCAAATCATTCCTCCATCTCCACAACTAACCATGGGTGGCGAAATTGAGTATGTTTCTACTCCTACCATGTTTAATGATTTCGTTTTATAAATTTCGTTTTTTTTTTAGTTTCGTTTTTTTTGGGGGGTTGCAAGAACACAAAATTGAAAAAAAAACTTTGCATGTCTGTTATGGATTGAAGCCAATAATGTACAAAGAAACATAAAAGAACTATGTTGCTGTACATTAAACAAATCAAAATGTACACTGATATTGATTTTTACTTCATATTACTTACATTGTTGTACATTAAGTGAAATTGATTGTACACTATTGGGGGGTAAAGGTACAAATGATAGACTATGGTTGTACATTAAAATTGAATATATGTACAATGACATCGCTGACCCCACAAGTGAGAGTGAAACATTTCATGCAACTAGGATGCCAAATGAATACTTTTATTCTTTGATGTTTCTTTGTACATTATTGGCTTCGTGGTTGTTCATTAACAACACCAAAATGTACATATATCTACCACTCCTGACAAGTAAGTATATTTGGTGAGAATTCCTCAAATGTACATTGGTCATGCAAAAGATGTGTATATTGTGTATGTTGCTGTACATTAACCAAATCAAAATGTACACTGATATCTCTTTTTACTTCATATTAATTACATTGTTGTACATTAAGTGAAATTGATTGTACACTATTGGGGGTAAAGTTACAAATGATAGACTATGGTTGTACATTAAAATTGAATATATGTACAATGACACTGACAATCCCACAAGTGAGAGTGAAACATTCCTTTGTACATTATTGGCTTCGTGGTTGTTCATTGGTCATGCAAAAGATGTGTTATATTGTGTATGTACAATCACGAACCCCCTTCTTGAAGGGGTGCGTGTACAATGCATTAACCAAATTGTACATTGTAAATGCTTTGTTGTTCACTATTTTATGTTTGGTGTAACAATTACAGCCCTCTTTCTACTGAGAAGGAAACAGGACCCACTCCTGCAGTTGCTGAGAAGTGAGTACATTTTTCTCTTTACCCCTTACTTGTACATTCGTCTTTGCAATTCTGTTCATTTTAGAATGTTTTGTATGCAATGATAAGCCCATTACATTGTTTTTTGCATAGTTGTTCATTGTGGTATGTTTTTTGTACAATGATAGGCCCATTACCACTGAAAAGGAAAATGATCCTACTACTGAAAAGGAAAAGGATCCTACAACTCAAAAGGAAAAGGATACAACTGACAAGTGAGTAGATTTTTTATTTAAAGATCATTGTACATTGGTAGTTTCCAAGTTGTTCATTGTTGAATGGTTGATGTACAATGACAGGCCAACTTTTACTGAAACGGAAACAAGTCCACCAAATACTGAAATGTAAGTGGTTGTACACTGATATTACACTTGTGTTCATTGTATCTCAGAAACATTGCCTTTCTTTGGTATTCTAAGCAAATACATACAACTCTCAATTAATTAGTTTGTTTAGTATTTATTGTACATTGTTGTACATTAAGTGAAATTGATTGTACACTACTGGGGGTAAAGGTACACAAATGATAGACTATGGTTGTACATTAAAATTGAATATATGTACAATGACACTGCCAGTCCCACAAGTGAGAGTGAAACATTCCTTTGTACATTATTGGATTCGTGGTTGTTCATTAACAACACCAAAATGTACATATATCTACCACTGCTGACAAGTAAGTATATTTGGTGAGAATTCCTCAAATGTACATTGGTCATGCAAAAGATGTGTTATATTGTGTATGTACAATCACGAACCCCCTTCTTGAAGGGGTGCGTGTACAATGCATTAACCAAATTGTACATTGTAAATGCTTTGTTGTTCACTATTTTATGTTTGGTGTAACAATTACAGCCCTCTTTCTACTGAGAAGGAAACAGGACCCACTCCTGCAGTTGCTGAGAAGTGAGTACATTTTTCTCTTTACCCCTTACTTGTACATTCGTCTTTGCATTTCTGTTCATTTTAGAATGTTTTGTATGCAATGATAAGCCCATTACATTGTTTTTTGCATAGTTGTTCATTGTGGAATGTTTTTTGTACAATGATAGGCCCATTACCACTGAAAAGGAAAAGGATCCTACTACTGAAAAAGAAAAGGATCCTACCACTGAAAAGGAAAAGGATACAACTGACAAGTGAGTAAATTTTTGATTTAAAGATCATTGTACATTGGTAGTTTCCAAGTTGTTCATTGTTGAATGGTTGATGTACAATGACAGGCCAACTGTTACTGAAACGGAAACAAGTCCACCAAATACTGAAATGTAAGTGGTTGTACACTGATATTACACTTGTGTTCATTGTATCTCAGAAACATTGCCTTTCTTTGGTATTCTAAGCAAATACATACAACTCTCAATTAATTAGTTTGTTTAGTATTTATTGTACATTAGTATTTGCATAAATGTTCATTGTGGAATGTTCGTTGTACAATGCCAGGCCCCCCGCTACTGAATCAAGAACCACTGCTGACAAGTAAGTACACTATTTAATCTACTCCTTGGTTTGACATTGTTTTTTGCATAGCTGTTCATTCTGGAATGTTTTTTGTACAATGATAGTTGCCTAGTGAGTACATTGTACACTGATAGTTGTGTAGTTGTACAATGATAGTTTCCTAGTTGTTCATTGTTGCCTAGTTGTTCACTGATAAGTGAGTACATTCCACACTGATAGTTGCCTAGTTGTTCATTGTTGCATGTTTGTTGTACAATGCCAGGCCACCTGTATATTCATAATCTTTTTAATGTTCATTACATCTAATGATATGTTCATTAACCCAAGGCGAACAACATTGTACATTTTTTAAAAGTTCATTGTACACTCGATAGTTGCCTAGTTGTTCATTGTTGCATGTTTGTTGTACAATGTCAGCCCCCTATTCGAAACTCGAAGCAATTCCAAAGCAAATACCGAGATGTAAGTGGTTGTACACCGATAACGTACATTGTGTTCATTTTATCTCACTAACATCTATCAACTTTGTGATTCCCCTCGACTAACGCACCAATATCACAACCATCACAACCATCATCAACACCTCACAATTCTCGAACAAATACCCGCACAAAATCTCAAGTAATTAGTCTGTCTCCCCTACAAAGTGTACATTAGTGTATTATTGATGTACACCGTATATACTTATATGTTCATTGTCTATACATACATTAGTATTTCATAATGTACATCACAAAATCTTTTTAATGTTCATTACATCTAATGATATGTTCATTAACCCAAGGCGGAAGAAAAAGGGCCCTACAAAGAAAGACGCAAAATCCACTGAAGATTCTGAAACAGAAGAACCACCAGAAGATGATGAAGAGTAAGGGATATGTTTATATTATATATAGTTGATGTACAATGGACATCTATGATTTGTACAACAGGACTGTATTAATGTTCATTGCATCTGACACTATGTACATTAAATATTGTCATGAAGGGTTCCATTGCAGTGTGTCGAGGGCCAAGGCAATGAAAATGCCCAAGTGTATGTTCTTTGTACAATACAAATATTTATATGTTCAATGAGAATATGTTTATGATCTTTTGCTGACTAATTTTGCACCTACTTCTTACAAAGCCCAACCCCATAAAGAGAAGAAAGATCTGCAGAGGCCGCTAAGGGCAAGGACAAGGGCCCTTCTACAACTTCCAAGGCCGCCAAGGGCAAGGCCCCACTTGAAGCTACTCCCACAAAGGCTGGGAAGAGGAAGGCCCCAGAGCATCCCCCTGAAAATCAAAATTGCCAAGGGCAAGGGTAAAGCTACAGTTGAGAGTTCAGCCCCCAAACAAAAGAAGTCTACTCTGCCCAGGTAATATGATCAGTATACATATGTATATGTACATTATTAATGCATGAAAGTACAATAGTATTTTATTGAATGTTCACTTGTCATGACTAATAATATGTACATTATTGTTTGATTGAATGTTCACATCATATGACTAAATGTATAATGTTCAAGCAAGACTGTTCAATTACTATGATTGAATGTACAATGTTATTATGTCTGAATGTTGAATGTTGAATGTTTGATTGAATGTTGTTATGCCTGGTTGTCCAGGTTTTTTTTATAGATCCGATTTTATTCTCGTGTACATTACAAGTGTCCTTAATGTTCACCGTGTATAATTATATGTACATTAGATTTATCTCGCCTCGTGTACAATGTGGTTGCTTGGATATTCATTGCATATGCTGAAATGTACATTGGATGTTCACTTATTATGCCTCATAATTTGTACATTACTGTTTGACTTTCAAATCACATCATCATATGACTAAAATGTACAATGTTCTAGCAAGGTTGTTCACTTACTATGATTGAATGTACAATCTTGTTATTTCTGAATGTTCAAGGTATTCTTTGAAACTGATATTTTTCACTGGTAATGATTCAAAATATGTACATTATTGTTTGACTGAGTGTTCACTGGATTTGACTCAGTGTACAAGATTGTTCAATTACTAAGCCTGAATGTACAATGTTGCTTATGATTCAAAATATGTACATTATTATTTGATTGAATGTTCATTGTATAGCACTCGATGTACAATGTTGTTATGCCTGGTTGTCCAGGTTTTTTTATAGAGCTGATCTTATTCTGTGTACATTACAGTGGCCTTAATGTTCACCGTGTTTAAGTAAATGTACATTAGATTTATCTCGCCACTGTGTACAATGTGGTTGCTTGGATGTTCATTGCATATGCTGAAATGTACATTGGATGTTCACTTATTATGACTCATAATATGTACATTATTGTTAGACTTTCAGATCACATCATATGACTACATGTACGATATTCTAGCAAGATTGTTCACTTACTATGATTGAATGTACAATGTTGTTATTTCTGAATGTTCAAGATATTCTTTGAATATTTTGACCTATGTGTACAATGTGGTTGCTTGGATGTTCATTGCATATGCTGAAATGTACATTGTAGGGAAGTACCTGTTGATGTGAAGCCCTCTATTAAAAAATCAACAACTGCTACTCCTGCTGAGCTCTCTGTCAAGGTCAGGCAAAGCACTATTCCATTCCAAACCTTCCTGACTGCTATTAGTGAGCAACCCGCAAAGAGGCAAACAATCATTGATATGGGGTTCGGTGGTCTCCTTGAATTAGACATGCCAAGGAATGACCCCATCTTCTGTGCTAAGCTCCTTAGCAGGTACTGTGTGGGTAGTGGCTCCCTCTTGCTTCGCCGAGGCAGGGAAATCGATATCAGGGAAATGGATGTCCATTTGGTGTATGGGCTCCCCCTGGGAGGGTTGGAGGTTGATGAGAGCAAGGAGAGTGATGCTGAATATAAAGTGATGCTAGAGGGGGTGGAGGGCATATGTTGGCGTCCGTAGGGGTTCCCCATTCATTTCTACGCTAGCGACGCACCTTGCCGATCCCGCGGTGCCTGTCACGGACAACTGGAAGAGGACCTTCCTAGTCATGGCCGTAAACCGCTGCATTAAATCAACCCAAAACCCCCACCTCTCACACATTTCTTGACAGCTTCCATGGACGTCAACAACATCCCAAACTACAACTGGTGCAAGTACACCACAGATTCTTTGCTTCATTCAGCTCGTGCTTGGCAAGAGGACACAACTAGATTCTTTGCTGGTCCTATGGCTTTCTTACAGGTACACATATGCCACGTAATACTACATTGATATTTCTTGTTGTTTAATGATCAATAGTTCACTTCATGTTGTACACTGGTTTTAGCTCAATAATCACTGTTATATTACTTATTGTACACTAATATTGTTGTTCACTGCCTTCACTTTATTGTACACTAATATTATTGGTGTTGTACAATATTCACTTACTGAATGTTCAATTATTGTTGTACACTGCCTTGTATGTACATTGGTTTATATATAAGTGATCACTTATTTTAATGGGGTACAAATCACTGTAACATTATTGTATATACCTGAATGTTCAATATGTATCAACATGGTCCATTATTCTTTGAATGATCATTTAATGGGTACATTTCAGTGATTTATACTTCTACTATTTGCTAGGTATGCTATTTTGATCGTCTACAGAAGGAACTCCACAAGCCTCCCCGTGTATTCCCGCTTCTCTCTATATGGAAACGGGAAATTGTAAAGAGCAGAATTACATGGGAATTCCAGTCCGGAGTTGGCATGGGGACTGTTCTGCCAAGGATCACTGCTCCAATGCACGGGCTGCATCAAAATCAACAACATCAAGATCAACAACAACAACAAGTAAAGCAACCTCTCTAAAATATCTTAATATTGTGTTGTTTTAATTTACTATATATTTTCCCATACATAATGTACATTGTCCTAACAATATTGTACTTCTTGGCTTCAAAGAAGAACATTTGCAACAAAACCAACCCCAACAACAAAGAACAAGATCAACAACAAGGTAAGTGCTTCTTGTTGTACAAATTAAATATACATAATGTACAATGTGTTTTCTCTATTTGAACATTATTGTTATTCGCTTTGAACAATGTACACTCGCTTGTTGTACATTGTTATTCTCTAAATGTACACGGGGTTTATCGGGTTCATGCGGTGGCGCCCGTGTCTATTTGATTATACAATGTGTAATTCCCGATTGTACATTGTCTTTATGCTATTGTGTTGTTTTAATTTACTATATATTTTGCCATACATAATGTACATTGTGCTTACAATATTCTACTTCTTGGCTTCAAGAAGAACATTTGCAACAAAACCCAACCTCAACAACAGCAACAAGATCAACAACAACGGTAAGGGCTTGTAGTTGTACAAATTAAATACACATAATGTACAATGTGTTTTCTCTATTTGAACATTATTGTTATTCTGCTTTGAAGAATGTACACCTGCTTGTTGTACATTGTTATTCTCCAAATGTACACGGGGTTTATCAGGTTGTACAGTGGCTGCCCTGTGTCTATTTGATTGTACAATGTGTAATTCCTAATTGTACATTGTCTTGATTGTATTGTACACTGACTTTTGCTTATTTGTACAATGTGTACTTATGAATTGTACATTGTGGTTATTTTATAGCAACAGGAACAACCACCTCTTCCAGAGCATGAACAACAACAACAACCCCCCACTGACCTTGAGGTGGGCACTTTCTTTTGAGACAAAAGTACATGTTACATATTTATCACAAATGTGCACTATTATAACGTTTCCTTCTTTATGCAGACTTGGAAATCAAACTTCATGAATGTTTGTTCCAAGTTCACGGCTAATCTCGTTGAGTTGACGGCATTACTCAACCAAGGCTCGCATCTCAATCTGGATCCCATGGTCGGTGGCTTTGCGCCATCCATTATTCAGGCCATCTGGACTCGCTATGAGAATGCCGCGCAACCAACAATCAATCCTACTCCCAACCCTCGCTAATCAAGACCCGGGCTCCCTTTTAAGTCAAGACAACGCATTTTTCCACTCCTCGGAGCTTTGGGAAATGGTGGACCAAGCTGTACAAGCACATCTCAAGCCGCATCAAGCAACCAGTGAATTAGATGCCCCGAGTTTCAACTTGAACTTGGAGTTAAGTGTAGGCAGGCCATCGGAACGACAAGATCAGCCGTCTTCATCAGCTTCCCCATCTTTGTCGCTGGCTGATTTTTTCAAAGATCATGAGGACCTACATGTTGATAACCTCTTCCAGTCCAGCAAGCCTAACACTGATCCGCCGAAGGGGTAATCCCTATGTAGACTAATTTCATGCTGTACACTTGGCTAATCGCCCAGGATTTCACTAATTTACTAACACCAACTAGTTACTTTGTTGACCGAATGTTTCCTTTGTGTGAATGTTTTCTTAGTAGACATATGCCAATGATTTTTAATATATTTATGATTGAATTTACCCCAGTTTCAACGCTGAAGTAGATGTCTTTTCACAACAGCCTTACATCAAATCACATGAAAGGTATCTAGCTCATTTCATGTCTTGTCTGGTATTGTACATTCTACTCCCCCTTATGTTCATTGGTTTATTGTGGTTGATCACTGACGTGCATATGATCAATGGATCTGTTCTTATTTGATCAATGTACTCTCCTTATTGTACAATGTGTTGGTTACTGATGATCATTGTGATCAATTATATATAATCACCTTGTCTAGCTCATCTGATGATCCTCTAGTGTTGTACATTGCACTCTCCTGAGTGTTCAATGGTTTACTAAGGTTGATCAGTATACTTTGCTTATTGTTCATTGTGTTAGTTACTGTATTAGTATGGGTTCTTTTAGTCTTTCCTAATTTTGAAACCCATAGTGTTCTGTATGGTGAGCCACTGCAAATGGAGGATTTTACAGCTGAGTCGGTTCTAAGTAGTTCAATGAGGTATGCATTTATTTTCATTTTTGCGCACAGGATCATTACTTATTCCTTGCCGAATCATAACTTATACTACATATGTTTCTTTTGGAAGAGATGACGAATCAGGGTCAGAGGATCATTCCCCACCACACCGGTAACTCCTCTTTCCTTATATCTATTGTCCAATACCAAATTACTTCCAACTTTCCAATCTTGCAAGCTTAAAATGAATCATCCAGAAAAGAAGAAATATCCAAGGGCATTACTACAAGCAGACCACACCGCACAATCATCAAACCCGCAATTTTCAAATCGCCGTATTTGGTCAAGTACTCTCATCTAATAGAAAAGAAAAGAGGCAAGCGACAAATAGACAACACCTACTGGCGTACTTTGCCTTTGATGTCGGAGATAATGAGTAAGCTATAAACTACTTGCTCTACTTTGCCTCTACATGAATGTACACTATCAATATATTCATGTACTTTGTTGTTGTTACATATGTAACTCAGTTTTGGCTATGATGTACACTGATGCTATAAAAATGTCAACCACTACTATTCGTTTTGGTATAATTTACTTGGGCAATATTATTGATTCACTCTTGGTCAAACTCAGGGACTTGCTCTACGATGATGGTAACACATTCCTCAACAGATCGCATTTCCTTTCTTTGGGGGACGACGTGGAGATTTGGAACGGCTTCATTGATGCATGGGCCCGGATTCTTAACCAACGGAACTCAGATCGAATGTCGGGATCAACGTAGCCGCCTTTTCTTTTCAACTACAGCACATGTAGATCTCTTTCACTTTCGTTTCTACTTTTTCTATATACTTTTATTATGTTCCCAAATCACACTGAATTTTTTTTATAGCACTTATTGTTCCCAAATGCTTCAAACCCTCCCCCGAGCACCCCTGAACAAGAGGAAGAAGATAGGAAGAATGCAAGACTCACAGAGCACTCAAGAATGGAACAATTTGTGGAAAGGCTCACCAATGAGTGCATAGAACAGGGCATTGCAAATGTTGACCGGTTTGAGTTGGTAAGCTCACAATCCGTAATGTACATTTTAATGGTTTAAATGTTCAGAGGTGATTGGTATCTTGTACATTGCTTTCTACCCATTCTCTTCCCCCTTATTCTATAATGTCAATTGTGTTATGTACATTGTCATTTACTTGATTGTTCACTGTACTTGTTCAGTTGTACATTGCTTTGAGCCATGTTATCTTCCCTGATTCTATAATGTCAATTGTTTTATATGTACATTGTCATTAACTCGATTGTTCACTACGTTTAATTGATTGTACATTCTATTGCCGTAGGTTTTCTTTCTCCCGTGTTATGTACATTTTCATTTACCTTGATTGTTCACTGTTCTTGTCCGGTTGTACATTGGTTTGATCCATGTTATCTTCCCCGATCCTATAATGTCAATTTGTTTTATATGTACATTGTCATTTAATTAATTGTTCACCGAGTTTTATTGATTGTACATTCTATTGTCGCGGGTTTTCTTCCCCGTGTGCGCATCAGAGCACTTCTATGTCTTTGCTTAAACTTCTCCAAAATGACTTTGGATATACTTGACAACAGAATATTGCCAGAAAATGTCTCCATTCATGACAAGTATAGAGACTACCCAGCTAAAATCGTAAGTACCAAGTGAATTCTCTCGAGTACTACCTCATGTTTTTTACAATATTCTCACCTATCTCTTGTGTGCAGGCCATTGGTTATGGTAGGTTTTTGGTATCCCTGGGCTTCAACATGATTTACAAGTCCTCTAAAGCCTCGCATAGTGGAAATGCCATGGAGAACTAACAACAACACTTTGGATTGGGGCATTTTGCGATGCGACACATGGAAAAATATAACGGCGAATGGGAAACCAACTTTGAAACCGGCCCGGAAGCCGATAATGTAAGCAATTATTTCATCATGGTCATTGTTCAATTCTTTGATATACATGATATACTTCATATATGCTAATATTCCCATACTTGAATCTGTGTACATTGCAGTTACTTATATGTTCACCGCATTTGTTTTATATGTACACTTTGTAAACAACCTTTTTTGACCGCATGTTCCCCAACCTAACAAAATAAATTTGGTACTCCGTTTGACAGATCAAACAACCGAGGATTCGATGATCGCATTGACATTCTCATGAGCAAAGTCAACAACCGTGCATCTTGGGTTACGGATAGTGCCAAAGCACGGGCTAAAGGGAAATGCCAAGACACATAGATGCATTCACGTACTTTTGCGACACAATTGTGAGTTCCTTTCGGGCTATTAAACAATCTACATTGATGCTATGTATGCAACACATGGTTCCCCCCCCAAATCCATTTCTAGAAATACTTTTGTGTTAAAAAAAAACATACCAATGCTTGTTACTCCCTTTCTAGATTACTTTTGTATAGTTACTAACTTTTGGGTTAACAAAACATACCAAATCTTGTATCACATTACTCCCTTTCTAGAATACTTTTGTATAGCTACTATCTTCAAACTATTTGACATATATACTCTCACGTGTGTGATTTTGAACAATTTTCCATCACATTACATAAAAATACAATGCTCTTTACTACCATTTTTATATTGTACATTATCATTATTTCCATGTTCACTCGCTTTATTGCGTTGTTCACTACCTACGGTTATTAGAAATACAAATTCTAAACATTGTATTACTTATGCTTAACATCACCTTCAAATAATAACAACTTCCGCTTTCGGGTGATTTGAACACTCAATCGTGGGACTTTAACACTTTTGCATCACATTAGATACAAAATACTAAGCTCTTTACTAATATTTTTTACATGTACATTATCATTACTTTCATGTTCACTAACTACACTTAATATATAGATAAATTCTAAACATTGAATAACTTAGCATCACCTTCAATTAAAAACAAGCAGTTTCTGGTGTATTAGGACTAAGTACAACGTGAATGAGCTACATGAATTACAAAAATAAATTAGTGTATCAACAACTCATTCATGGTGGACTACGTCTTCATTTCCCAAAGAGCTCTTCAAAATATTCATGTTAGATGTCCGTATACCACGCCTCAATTCCCAAAAGCTTCTCACTATATTCATGGTAGACATCCAAAGCAGCTTTATGATGCACAGGCCAACTTTACTACCTTCCTCTGGGATGTGGTTAATAGGAAAATAATCGTCCAGGCCATAGATATCAAGAAGAGACTTGTTGTGTGTCGAGTGAGCTACGCTTTCTTCATGGATATCAATGTATTCCGTATGAGACAAAGTTAGCCGGCTAAACTAATAAAAGCCCAATTAATCATTTTAATACAATGAATATTTACCATATTGTTATTGTACAATATTACTACATGCAAAGTACATTGCACCGTGAAAATGTACATCGCTCCAAAAGCAATCATACACAATCGGGATAATGTACACAACATAATATTAGGGTACACAACATAATAACAAAGTACATGGAACCATAGCTATTGTACATCACACAAAAACAATCTTACACAAATAGACTATTGTACACACATATAATATCGTGTAAATATGCCATCATAGTATCCTATTATCCACATAACTAGAGAATGATCATGTAAACTTAAGAGATGAACATTTGGGCAATTGAAATGTACAAATGGTACCCGGACGTATTTCTGCGCTTTTGCCTTGCTCCTTATCGTAGCTTTCTCAGCTTTTTTTTCAACCTTTAGCCTCCCTCACCCGCTTCTCCACGCTGCTTTTCAACCTTACATTTCTAGTTCCTTTCTTCCTCTTTTTCGTGGATCTCTTCTACAACAGGATATAACAAATTTTTCACCACGCACCAATTGTGATTGATTCATCAACCTTCCCAATAAGGGACTCAACCTTTATCTTCAAATCACTAAAAGCATTCTCCACAACCTTTCTAGCAGCTATGTCATGTTGGCTTGAATTTATTATTGAAAAGTATCCCTTGTAGTTTGAACACGCCACACCGACGCTTGAAGAACATTTACATCCTTGTCGGTGTCATCGTCCACTCTTGTACACATAGCATGTTTTGCCCATCTACCCAAAATGTATCTCTGGGGGATTTTTTCCACATTGTGTATGTGAAAAATCCTCAAAGAATGAGAACATACCGCACCCATTTCGTGAAATACTTGCATGTGCAATCAATTGTCATAATTTGTTGGTCAAATTTAACAAGGTGCATTAGATATTCTTTCTCGCTGCGCCCACATGGTATTCAAAGAAAGGCGGGTCATACTTTTGAGTAGTTTCCTGGCAAAACGATGCTCTTATAAAATTTTCCTCAAATGTCAAATGTAATTTCCCACAAGGTATAACTTTCGGGCCTCATTGAGTAACTTAACATCTACAAATGCTAGATGTTTGTTACCATTTAGGGCATGGTAATCTTCACCATTCTCCCTATCCCTCCACTCCCTCAACAACATCTATAAAAACTTTGTAGAAATCGCATTGTGCCTTGCATCCTATGAAGCCTTTCATTCAAAGAATGGTCGGTGGACTCACTTTCGAGAAGACAAAGACTCCCCCGTAGAAGTAATCCTTCGAGTAAACTCGACACCACATCTTCCTTAACTCGTACAACCTAATCAACCAAGGACATGCTAGCACAATTGTACTTGGTAATCATACTCGTATAAGCAAGACATGCTGAACATTTGTTAGATACATAATGATCATTTGCCTTAAACCAGTGAACAAGTTAAGTAATACGTTGAACATAAATTTACAAAGGCAAAACCATCCTTTACCTTTTCCAAAAGTAGTGCTTAAACTCACTCTTGGTCTCACATTGTTTTAGAACATAATTGAATGTATCCACAAATCCACCCTTCGCCTCAAGCCTTTATATTGTTAATGGAATTTTTCCTCATGTGCCATATACACAAACGATGTATAACATTAGGAAAAACAATGCTTATAGCCTTGGCCATGGCGCATCTTGGTCGGTCACAAGGGTTAGAGGGTGACCTACCTCCCATACTTTTCAAAAAAAGATTCAAACAACCACACAAAAGAATCGGTATCCCGTTTAATAGAAACCAACTCCAAACATCACATTCCTTCGTGATGGTTCATCCCAACAAAGGGGCCACAAATCATCCCATACTTGTTGGTGCGGTACGTCGTATCATGAACAACTAAATCCCCAAACACCTCATAATCCTTTTTCATTCTTCCATCTCTCCAAAAAAACTCGATTAAGTGCCCTCCAAAGATCTAGTCGAACATCATAATAAAAAATCACTTTCGTCTCGCTTGTCTTTGTGTAAAGTTCTTAATCGCTGGATACGAGGAAAGTCGTGAACATTTTAATCCCACCGAATTCCTTTCAAAATAAAAAAAAATCCCACCGAATTAATGATAAAGGGTCGCGATTTTTGGGCTAACCGCAACCCTTCATTATTAAGGGCCGTTTTTCAAAAACGCAACCTTTGCACCGCTTGCTCCTTTTTTCCACTAGTGACACATGTTAGGGATGGGCATAGATCTAAGACTTTAACCGAACCTTATTAGACCCGACCCTAATTTTAGGGTTTGAGTCCAACTTTTTTAAATCCTTAGACCCAGTCTAGGTCCAACAAAAATTTAGGGTCTGAGTCTAGGCTTGGCCCGACCCTGCACCCTACCATGCCCCTCCCTAAGTCCCATATATATTAGACTATTTCACAGCAGCAAGAAGATAATAGGCCAAGAGGACCTAACGGAGAAAAGACAAAGCATGTGAAAGATATCTTAAGGTTTCCTATAGTTACAAAATTCTCACTCCCAAATCTAAAGGTGATAGTAAGTAGTTGGTTGCCCTCTAGTATAGACAAAAGAAAAGAAAATGGTGAATTTTGTACGTTCAACCTACCAACCAAAAAAGTAATGATGACACCGTAAGAAGTTCTACGCATATCTAGGGTGTGCAAAAATGGATGTATAGAAAGAATGCCAAAACTAAGAGAATTTACTTTTTCGGTCATATATAAAATCTGATCATTTCGGGTTGGATCGAAAAACCTAGTTTTTTTTACTAGAAACCATCACTTCCTCAATTTCTTTTTAAATGTGACACTTTGATATTTTTACACTATTCAAAAAATTTCACTTTGATTATTTCGGGTCGGACCGAAAAACCTAGTTTTTTACAAGAAACTATTACTTCCTCCATTTCTTTTTAAACGCGACACTTTGATGTTTTGCACTATTCACAAATTTCAGTTTGACCATAATTTGTGATTTATACGTGAATATAAATACAATCATGTGGGATCTTGTTAGATTCGTCTTAATATGTATTTTTTATAATTTGTACAAATACAAAATTAGAGTTATATGTCCTCAAAGTATTGCATTGGCATGCATGAAAAGTGAAAGTTTTTCTTTTTGCTTTATTCATATTTTTTTTGGAACGAATAGGTTTTTTTATTCATATTTTTTGTTCTTTAAATTCTTGATCAAAAGAATTAATAATATTTTATTTCTAAAAAAAGAATTAATAATAATAAATAAAGGAAAAAAACTTGCATTTTTTAAGAAACTAAAAAAGTTGAAATTGGAACAGGACAGGTGCAGACCTTTTACACATATCTCTAAGGAAAAATTGTCAAGAATAAGCCAACATTTAAGTCATCGGCTAAAAACAAATCAACCTTTTGATTATCCTTGAATAAGTCAACCTTTAATCCCAATCTGTTTTTAACAAGTCCTTGCCTGTTATTAACATATTTAACCGCTTAAATATGATATGTGTAACTCTTCAAAGGAATGAGAGAGAAAACAAAAAGAAGTTAAAAATTACAAAAAAGAAAGAAAAAAGTCAGATTATTTGTAATTTAACTTGTTTAAAATTGATAAGTACTAAAGGTAGACTTATTCAGGAAATAATCAAAAGATGATTTATTTTTAGCAGATAGGACAAAGATTAACTTATTATCGACAATTAATTAACAAACTTACCTAGTTATCAAAAAATTTCCTAATTTATAAGGGAAATTAAGATGGTTATAAAAGGGTTTAATTTAGACTCAATATAATATGAAGATAAAACGATAAGAGATCATGGTAAAAACAATCTCTTTCATTTTTGTATGTGGTAGTGGTCTTGGGTATATATTCATTTACATATTTGCTAATGGTCGAAAATTAGACAAATAATGTGAAGTTGACCAGTACTAAAATCAACACTCAAATTTGTTTTTCTTCTCGCACTAGGTGGCGTGTCCAACTAAGTGGAATATTGACATGAGTCAAAGGACACCAAAGAGGGATGTTAGAACAAGTATTTGGAAGGCAATGGCCAAATCTAACACCATTAAAGATAGGGATGGTCGCTCGTATGGTACAAGGCAGGTTTACAAGTTGTATGAAGCTGTTGGAGAAATAAAAGAGTTAAGAGTGGGATTTACTTTAGAGGAATTTCTGCTGCAATTGTCTATGTATCCGCCTTTACCGGAAGATAGTGTAAAGAATAGCAACTGGGCTATTTTCAAATTATTCAGGAAATTCTAGAGAAAGAAAGAGGTAATTTATCAAGATTTGATATTCTAAGTGTACTTATGAACAGTTTCTACCCCTGGCTGCCATGAAGATTTTCTACCCTGAACATTGAAAGTTTGCTAGGCATAGACTTCCTGTTGCTTCCCGGTCCCCGAGGCCAATTAGGAGTTGTTTTCCCCCTACGGTTTGCCATATACAAGTAGGGGTGTAACTTGAACTACGAAAAAATCCTGAGTTCAATCCAATTTAGTCCCAACTTGTCGGACTGACTGAAAAATATTTGGACTGGACTCAAACTCAAATTTTCGAGTCTAAATATTTTCGGACTGGATTTGTGGAGTCCAATCCAGTCCAAAAAATATTTTAGCATATACTATATACATATATATATAAATTATAATGTATACTTAAGATAAAAGGATTTTTTAACTACAATAATACAAACTTTTGGCCGTTCTCTCGCAATAATACAAACTTTTGATTATTATTTAATAATACAAACTTTACATCAAAATTCTCCAAGTAGGTCGAAACCGGTTGGTAACTTGTTGTAGGAGGTAAACAAGCTGACGTGGCACTCATTAGGACACGTGTCATTATTTTATTGGCTGATTATTAAATTTTTGATTTAAATATATAAAAACATTAAAAACATTTTTCTTTTTTTCTTTCTTCTCTCCTGCTCCCCCTCCACTCTCTTTCTTCCTCCCCAACCCAGCACCCCTCGACCCTGCCCAGCCACCGTTTCTCTCTCTTCATCCTCCCCCATAGCCAAACCAACTGAAACCCCACCCCCCACGGATGAAACCACCCTCACCACCCCCTCCCCCATCACGAAACCGCCTCCCAGCCACGAAACGTCCCAATTCAACTACTTAAATGATCACAATTCCATAAAATCACCACAAATGAATAATTCAACTACCAAATCTTGATCTAAAAGAAAAACTGAAATTAACAAGCAAATGTAATCCATGGCGGAAGAATCAGAGCAAAGAAAACAATCAAAGAAAGCGAATCTCTCTCTCTAATTTTCTCTCTCCTCTGTGTGAGTTATTATGTGAAGAAATTAGTATTACAGCGAATCAACAACAGAAGGAAAGAGAGTGGAGTTTTTGGGGGGAAAAAGGGGGAAGAAAATGAGCAGAGAAATCAGATGGATCGATGTGTGTAAAAAAGGAAGTAGAAGTTAGGTGTGTAATGGAATTTTTCGATAATTTTGAGCAGTTGGGCGGTAACGAGTGAAGGCGGAGAAGAAGGATTGAGAAAGGAGGACATCGACGGTTTGGGGTGGCAAAGGGTCTGGGGTGATTTGAGGGAGGAGAGAGGGTGGGGAAGTGAATTAGAAGAAGAAGGGAGGAGAGAGAAATCTACTGGTGGAAAGTGAAGAAGGGTGGCGATGGGTCAGGGAGGCGCCAAGAGGTGGTTTCCGGTTGGGGGAGGTGCTGAGGTGGGGTAGTTCAGGTGGCTTCGGGATTGAGAATAGGGTTACGGGTGGTGTTTCAGGTGGCTGGGGGTGGCTTCGGGATTGGGGATGGGGTTACGAGTGGTGTTTTAGGTGGTCGGGGGTGGCTTCGGGATTGGGGATGGGGTTACGGGTGGTGTTTCGGTGGTCGGGGGTGGCTTCGGGATTGGGGGTTGGGCTAGGTGTGGTGTTTCTGGTGGGGGGTTGGGCTAGGTGTGATGTTTCAGGTGGGGGTTGGGCTAGGTATGGTGTTTCGGGTGGGGGAGGTGGTTGAGGAAGAAAGTGATTTTAATTTTTTTTTTTTTTAAATAAAAATTTTTAACCTGTTTTACAGGTTTCAAGTCAAGTTGACCTACTCTAGGAATTTTGGTGTAAAGTTTATATTATTCAAAAATAATCCAAAAGTTGTATTATTACGAGCGAACCGCGGTAATTTGTATTATTCTAGTTAAAAAATCCTACAAAAAATTAACAATTTTCTTTAAATTTTGGATCTTTTAACATACCCACTGTAAAAACTTTTAGCAGGCGCCAAAATTTTCACTTACCCTCCAAAAGTCCAAAGTGAAAATTGAAAACTGAAAAGACAAAAGTTACTTTAACCATTTTGGCTCCTTTTCTATCTTGCAATTTGCATTTTATCAGACTTTGAAGATATGTTTTGTGGAATGGATGTAATGAGTCCAATTTTACAAACTTCAATATATGATTCAATCATAAGAAAACATTGTGAACCTAAATTCAAAAAAATATTAATATATTATATAATAATTGGATTGGATTGGATTTGGACTTAATTAAAAAAAAGTTTTGGACTGGACGACTGGAGTGGACTCAAAAAAAATTTAATTCGGATTAGGACTGGATTTGGATTTTGCAAAGTCCAATACAATCTTATCCATTAACACCCCTACCGATTCGTCGGTTCTGCCAATCAAAAGCCCTAGATATTGTTATATTCGTCGCTTTAATTCAAACTTCTATTAACTTTTAGTTTATTTTTTATAACTCCCCTCCTGATGTGTTGATTTTCTCCATAAATATATGATGGTTTTTATTTACTCTCGCTATGAGAGTCATGAATTGTCTTTTAGTTCATAGCATTGAATACATAGGAAATCAGGGTTACTGGTTGAACATCAAGGACATTAAGATGAAGCTTATATTCATCGAAAAATGTTGTTTATGGAATTATGGTTGTAATATCACCATATTAAAAAAGCGGGCACTAAATTGTTTATATGTGTGAACTAGATGAAAAAATTTCTACTGATATTTTAGATCAGTTTTAACTTAAAGATAATAATTATTATAAATGTTGTATGAACATTGATTAATAATGGTTTTCGTATACCCTTTAAAAGAATATATATTTAAAAGGAAAAATTGACAAAAACAGTCCGAACTATGCGCTTTCTTCCTTTAACAGTCCGAACTATTGATTATCTCTCAATAATCCCAACTATTACCCCCATCTTCCAAAAATAATCCCTTTAACCTATAAACCTACTACAATAGGTAAACCTTAAACATGTGACTTGCGCATGATTTTTTATGAAATCTAATTTTTTTTCCCTTTTTTTTTGTTTTAATGCCTTTGACTTAATTTTTTTTCCTCCCTTTTTACTTCACCCCACGTTTTCTCTCTCCTCCTTCTCCCTCTTTTCTTATTCTCTTCAGGCTGATGTTCTTCTCCCTCTGTCTTCTTCACGACATTTTGTGGATTTCAAAACAAAGTCGCCATTAACGACTTCAATTTCGCTCCAAAAAATTGAATTTCGTTCCTAACTCTTCAATTTCGTTCAATCTCCATTAGCTGGTATGGCACAGAATTCGCGACACAGGTACGAGGATCACCTGCGATGGAAGGTAAAAAGTTGCTATTTTTTTCCTTCACAACACCATGGAAGGAAGTTCAGAGCATGTGGAAGGTATCCTGCGAGTACATTTTTGGATAATTTTTGTTTAATTTTGCTGTTAATTGTTGAATTAAGGTTCTTTGGTATGTTTTGGTAAATTAGGGTTCGTATTAGGCGTTGAAATTGGGGATTTTTTCTGTAATGGTATTTTTGTTAATTTGCTGGATTATGTTCGTATTGTTAATTTTTCAGTTCGTAATTTGCTGAATTATGCTCTTAATGTCATTTTGTTAATTTCAGGAGGAAGACTGTGGATTTTTTCAATGGTTGTATGATACTGAGCCTACTCACTACAGTGGGTGTGAGAAGGTTGAACGGAGGATTGGAAGACACTGGCCATTGGTGCAATTGATGCAGTTCTACTTTGTTTGGTGATAATTGCAGTGCTTCTGTGTGGGAATTGACTACTTAGGGTGTTTATGTTTCAATGGCTATAATGGTGGTTAGTTGTCCTTAGGTAGTGAATCTAAGTGTTAGTTTAGTTGTTTTTAGTGTCCTTAGGTAGTGCTTAAAGTGATAGCTAGGAAGGAATGAATGAATGAATATGTAAGCTATGTGTTGCAATGACTATAATGGTTGTTTTGCGATGGTGTAATGTTGTTTTGCAATGAATGAAATGGCATTTTGGCTTCATCTACTTTTACAACAGGTTTCTCCCATGTACTGCTACCTTGTTATATCCTTGTTCTACAATCCTATCAATCATCTGTACTGCTAGAGTGTTAGATGAGTGACCACTAGAACTAAATGAATTCAACACATTATCCCTGCACATTGTCTCAGATTAGTGAAACATAATTCACCACTATCAGTGAGATTTTGAAGAGATCATGATGTAAAGTCAAAATGCTGGTCCCTTGAAATTCTCTTTATGGAATAGAGGTCAACGTACTATTATCTGGATGTTACCACTTGCAGGTATGTGTGAATTTGTACTAGAAAGGAAACAAAAGATGGGGGAGGGAAATATATTCAACCATGAACGAACAGTTAAACCAGGGAATCATGTGAACTAGGAGTATAAATTAACATTTAAGCAGCCTTCAATTTTTAATTTCAAGTTATGTCAACCTTGGATCCTTCCAGACACTGCTATACACTGCTATAAATTAACATTTAACATAATTTTTAATTTGTAATTTTTAATTTCAATTTTTCTCCATGTTCCTTGTGCAACAATGTCCAGTATCCACAGTTTTAAGCACAAAGCAGTCACTGGCACTGTCCCATGATGCATACAACCTAAAGCTACAACTTTCCAAACACTTACTTGAAGTCTTTGACCCCTATTCTTGTTGCTTTGAGCTATGCTAAGGTTTCTCCCTTGGTGTACAACAAACTTAGCCACTGCATCTCTGAAAGCTTCTCTGTTTGGAAATCTTTGGCCAACTTTCCACTCAAAAGATTTCCAATCTGTCCCTTCACCAACAACAAGTCTCCTAGCATTCCTCTTTCTTAGAATGTCATTTGCATCCTCACCTTCATCTGGTGACTCTTCTTCATCTGAGCTATTAGCATAATCACTAACATAGCCACCTCCATTTCCACCACCACTTGTACCGCTCCAATACCACCACCACCCTTGACCAACCCACTCTCGCCTTCTCTTTGTAGTCTGTCAGCTAGATCTAGAAGCTCTTTTATTGTTTTTTTCTTCCTTTCCCTAGCCTCAATCAACTCCTCATCACTGTTATCATCATCTTCTGCTTCTAAATCATCAATGTCATCATTTTCATCCTCACCAAGAATATCCTCATCCTCTAATTTTGTTTCAACATCATCCACAACCTCAAACCCATCCTCTGGCTCATACAAAGTATCACTTTCAGACCCACTTTCAGACCCACCAATTAGGTCTTTTAATGGTATTGGACTATCAGGTCTGACGTCATACCATTGTAAGTACTCCTCCTCATCTACGATTCTGAGTTCCACCCTGTTTCAATAGTGTATTGGGTAGAAGTTTTTGTGGGAGGTTCTGTATTAGTTTCATTATATGTGCTCTGCTTAGCAACAAAGTTACAACAAAAAGTTAGAGGAATTACTTAAAACTTTAAGCACATGAAATTCACAATCTTTACACTCAAAATATACTAAATTTCAGAATAGTTACCATTACACATGACCGAGAAACTAAATTTCAGTATTTACATGAAGTTTTTGTCAAATTTTCCTTTCAAATATTCGTATTACACATTAAATTCAGTTTCTACACATGAACTTAATCTAAATTCAGTCTTTAGGCAGGAGAAATATCAAAGCAGGGAAATTGAAGAAAAAGAAATAGCAATTTTTTTACCTTCCATCGCAAGTGATCCTCGTACCTGTGTCGCGAATTATGTGCCATACTCGCTAATGGAAATCGAACGAAATTGAAGAGTCAGGAACGAAATTCAATTTTTTGGAGCGAAATTGAAGTCGTTAATGGCGACTTTGTTTTGAAATCCACAAAATGTCGTGAAGAAGACAGAGGGAGAAGAACATCAGCGTGAAGAGCAAAAGAAAAGAGGGAGGAGGAGAGAGAAAACGTGGGGTGAAGTAAAAAAAGGAGGAAAAAAATTAAGTCAAAGGCATTAAAATAGAAAAACAAAAGGGAAAAAAAATTTAGATTTCATGAAAAATCATGTGCAAGTCACAGGTTCAAGGTTTACCTATTGTAGTAGGTTTATAGGTTAAAGAGATCATTTTGGGAAGATGGGGGTAATAGTTGGGATTACTGAGGGATAATCAATAGTTCGGACTGTTAAAGGAAGAAAGCGCATAGTTCGGACTGTTTTTGTCAATTTTTCCTATTTAAAAAGTTGGTATGATATGAGCTGAGACTAGTCATCTATGGGTTAGACAACACTATGATACCTAAATATTACTTGGAACCTAATGAACTCAAAATCAAAAAAGGTCTACAATAAGATGAGCATATGACTAAGATATAGTAATTTAAATAGTGAAAACTAAATATGATATTTTGAATCTATTCCTTACACAGTTATAATGTACTCCGTCCGTCCCAAAATAGTTTGAACACTTTCTTTTTATTTATGTTCTAAATTAGTTTAAACACTTCCATTTTTCACATGGTCCCGCTATTAATATATTATTTCTTTTGGACTCCTTTGACCCATACTCTACCTTTTATCAATAAAAAGTTACCCAACTTTGTCTCTCGTCTAATAAAAAAAACTCCACCAACTCCTGTCACATCTACTTTTTAAATAAAATAACATTTAATAACCACACTACAACTTATCAACTTTAACATACATGTCAATAAGTGTTTAGATTTTTTGATAAGGAGGGAGTAGAACTTTTTGGCGCTATATTCTATTTCTGGTATTACCCTGAGTCCCTGATCATATTACATTGTAAGCTACTAAGCTTTTTAAAAGTTTTTTACTTTTTTCCACACTTGCCAGTTGCCATTACGACAGAAAATGCCATCCCATTTCCTATAACACATCCTCCCTTTCCTCGTGCAACAAGTTACTGAGTTAGGAATAAAAAATTATAATGGCAAACAATCAATATGGACCATATGTATTACAACCCTACCTGGCAGGCTGGCATTATTCTGTATAGACTAAGAAATGGAAAAACAAAGAATATTCTCATGACATCAAATTATTTTCCCTCAAGGAATCACAATTGAGTCAACTTATTTAGCGAACTGTTATATAGGAAATAAGAAGTAAATTTACATGTATACTCTTAGAAATTAAATGTATAAATGTTAGAAGAAAGGGATGGATACAAATCATTATGGATGTGCTGATGAAGGTTGAATAATTGCTAATAATGTGAATGTACATATGTTGTAATAATTCTCAGTATTTAGGAACAAGAAATATAGAGAGATTTCATTTCTTTGTGTGAGTGTTTGAATGAGTTACAAAAATGAACTAAGCAAGGTATATATATATAGACCTTGTTATTACAAAGGGAATGATGTAATAACTCTCTCTAACAAAGATAACCAACTTTCTAGAAATACGGAAGCAGTTAGCAACTCCAATGGTGCTTGAAGAGGGACTTGCTAGCATATTTCAGAAATATTAAGCTACTTGCCAAACCGTTGGGGTGAGTCGCTGGAAACAATTTGGCTAATGAACTTTGCTCTATAAAGCCAAATTTGCCAAGCCAATTATGTGGGCCCAATGTTGTTGGAGGATGAAGAAATATATAGAACGTGGCTTGCACTGTCAAATGTTGTAGCAAATGGGTCTCACGCACAAGCTATTGAAAGGAAACATAAAAGTGTGGTTGGGCCCACATGCTACATCTTTAAATTTTCCCACCAATGGCAATATAACAAGCAATTGAATGAATTTGGTTTAACCATTGTAGGGGTTTTGGCTTAAAGTGAAGTTAGCTAGATAAATCTAGGTGGCAACTTAAGTAAATTTCCATTTTGCTCAACCATTGAAGTTTTAGTACACCTCAGCTAAACATTGACATATCAGCTAGGCAAGTGTGAGTTGATGAGCTGCTGCTGGAGTAGAAGCTTATGCTGCTGACACTGATGATACATCTATATCTTCAATATATGTTGAATAAAGGATGAACATAAATGTACAAATGTTGAATCTAAGGTACAAGATGAACAATAACCAATATGATGAACAAATGTTAAATTAGGGATGAACATAAAACAATATATATGAATCTAACAAATATATAAAAAAACCAAGATTCCCATTTATCATTTTGAATGTGCAAAGATTAATTGAATAATGAACATATACACACATGGATATACCACTGTAATATAAAGATTTGACATATAACAACAACATAAATATAAATAAACAAGCAAGATTTATGACATATTATCCACTATATATATGCTTCTCGTTTTCCATAGACACATCTCCAAATAGAATTTTTCACCACAACTTACTCCGGTTCTCCAAATAGAAGTATTTCATCAAAACTTACTACTACCTCTGCTTTTTTTTTTTGCCACATTGTTGTGCACGGTTTTCAAGACATTATTTAACTCCTAATATCTCTTATTTCGTTTGAGTAAAAATTATAAAAATTTGATATTATGAATATACACGTCGAGACGAATCTAACAAGACCACACATGACTATATTTTTACTTATAAAATAATCAAAATAGTCGGTCACTTCATTCCCAAAGCAACAATGTAGCAAATAAAAAAAAGCGGAGGGAGTACTATTTTATTATTTCTCTGAATATAGTTTTTCATCATAGTTTACTATTATTTCATTTTTTATCGGAATAAAGTTGCCCGGATCGTGGACAGAATCCACTCCTCCCACCACTTCCATCAGGTATGATATACCCTTTTAATTAATGCAGGTTGTTTTTCTCGAAGAATCTCCAGTGTTTTCGCAATTGTCGCTACCATGGACACGCGATTATCGACCTCAACCATCAGAGTTGCTACTAAATCATGACAACCATTGAACAATGAAGACCTCCATAGCAAGCAGATTTTTTACCAAATTTAGTTGGTTTTACCTTATATGGTTTGAAAGAGCTAATGACGCTCAGTTTAGTGTGTGGTTAGTTTCATTTTATCGTTTATGTGGTCTTTCCTTAGTTTGTAATTCCGCTTTTCATTAATGCAAATTTTCTTGATGTTAAAAAAAACGAATAAAGTTTTTCATCACAATTTACTAATATTCCATTGGTTGCTAGTGGAGGCCCTATTCCCAATTGAAAGGTCTAAATGTCTAATCAACTAGAAAAAAGTTACTCAAAATTCTAAAGTGAGCATCTTGGAGGAAACTAGTGAGAGTATACCAAATGATTTGGGTAGAAAGTATAAGCATGAAAATTGAAATTTCTCCGGAGACTAAGGGGGTGTTTGGCAATTAGAGTTTTAGAGTAAAAATAGAGTTTTGGACCACTTTTAGAGTTTTAACAAGTCAAAAACTCTAAAAGGGGTATTTGGTAAAAGAGAGTTCTAGAAAGAGTTTTGGAATGAAAACTCTCAAAATGAAAAAGCTCATAATATGAGCTTTTTCTTTAGAGGATTAGGTAAAAATTTGTTCAATGACTTTTTTGCCTCTAATAATAATACTACACATATGTATTAAAACAAATGGCAATAAGCTTTTAGCAATCAGTTAATTGTTACCAAACACATTTATAAAAATAGTTGTCAAATCAGCAGTCAAAACAAAAAGTTAAAACTCTAACAGCAAACTCTAAACTCTAACAACTATTTGCCAAACAGGGCCTAAAAGTACTACCACATGACCACATTAGATGCGCATATGTGAAGATTGATACATGACTTACATCTAGTGTCATCTACCAACTTCGTAAGTTGTTCATCAGAAATATAACTACTCCCTTCGTTTCATAATACAATGTTTGTGTTTTTTTGGGTGCATCAAAAAAGGGTTCTTATTATAAATATATCTACTTTTAGGGTTATAATTCTATTGGTTGTTAGAAATATTTGATGTATTCCTATTGGTTGATTTTGGTTTTTTTTTTTTTTGATAATTTTGGTTGATTTTGGTTTGTTTGGATTCATACAAACTTTTGTTCTACTCTATGTTTATTATTGGTAAACATTTAATATTGCTCATTAGTTTCAATGTAGTTTTGGTTATTTTAGCCATAGATCTTTTTTATTAAAATTAAAAAGAAATTAGATATGATTTCTAATACAAGTACATCATTAAATATAGAAATAGTAACTTTTCTTACTTTCCTTAATTCCTGTGAAAAAGGAGAAACAAACACTAAATTATGTAACAAAGGGAGTAAAAAATTATTAATATTAGGAAAATTTGTCAAATTAACCTTTTCAATACATATTTTTGCGAGAAATAATTTTTATAAAAAAAAATCTGGCAATATAAGACCTTAAAAAAAAGTTTTATGTGAAATAACCTTAACCCATTATCTGAAGTATCTCTAATGAATACCCACTGAAAAAGTTTTTTCCTTTAGATGCTGGGTGGAAATATTGGAGCACGCACAACTAAGAAACTCAAGAATCTGACCTAATTAATCAAAGGCATTTACCATAGCATTGACTAGTTAACGAGCAATCTAATTATTGCACAACGTAATGGACTAATAGCAGTGTTGCCCACTTACCCGTCGATTTTAATACACCCAGTCACCCAGATTTGTATTTTGATGCAAGATTCTAGAAAAACCAAAACCAACAAACATAATTTTCGGTTTTCTACCATTAACTTTCTGGTGTAGGATCATGTTACACATGGAATCATGGATCTTTGGGCAAAGTTCAATATAGTTCTCAATACTCTATTTTCCCAAATCACTAAATTTCTGCGTACTGATTCTTGAATATCTAGTATGTTCCATTTAAGTTAATACTTCATCCATTTTTAAATAGATGATACAGTTTTTTAAATTGGAATTATTGTCGCAATACATGGAACTAGAGCTGTCAATTCAGTTACTCGAGTCGGGTTCAGGTCTCATCTCAGGTTTCAGGTCATGTTCGGTCAGGTCGTGTCAGGTCATTAAATCAAACAGGTCGGGTGCAGGTCGGGAACGATCGTAATTCGGTTAGGTCTGCCTCGGTTTATTTCTTCTTTCAGGTTCAGTTGGGTTCGGGACATGTCATCTTTCGTGGTCATGTGGTCTCGGATCGGGTTTATTGCATGTTTGTAGCGGGTGCTTTCAGGTTCAGGTTATGCGTGGGTAGGATACTTATCAGGTCAGGACAATAGCGGTTTGGATCAGGTTCGAGTTAAGTTCATGTCGGTAGTTATCGGGTTATGCCATACTTGGTTTCGGGTCGCTTCGAGTAAGGAACGGGTCATGAATTTTGTGTGGCGCTGCTTCAAATTTGTATCATTATTTAAGATTTCATTGAAAATCAATGCTTGAATAGTTCATCTAGTTATATGCCTTTTTGTAGTAGTGTTAGTTTATGATTTATGTTACTATGTGGTGAAGTCAATGACAAGTCGAGTTATCAGCAATCAACAAGTCGGGTAAAATCCGGCAACATGTAGCAAAAGTCGGGTAAACCCATGTATCGGGTCGCAACAGGTCTAGTAAATCAGGTAACGGGTCGCAACAGGTCGGGACTAGGGGTGATAATGAGCCTGACAGGCTCGCGAGCAGCTCGGGCTCGGCTCGGTCAAAGCTCGGTCAAAAGCTCGGCTCGTTGAAGCTCGGCTCGAGCTCGGGCTCGGCTCGAGACTTAAACGAGCCGAGCCGAGCTAGGCAAAGCTCGGCTCGTAAAGCTCGTGAACAGCTCGATTATTATTTTATACTAAAAAAATATTTTATATTAAAAAAATATTTTATATTAAAAAATATTTTATATTAAATAATTGTTTATATATTAAAAAATTGTTTATAGATATTAAAAATTATATTAATTATTTCTTTTAAGATATTAACTAAGCTATATAATAGAAGAAAGATTAAAAGAAAAGGTTAAAACAATTAAAAAGAAAAAGAAAACAAAAAAAGATAGAGAAGTTATGATTGTATTTTTAGAACTTAACTAATCTTTTTATTTAACTTATGATTGTATGGTGTAATGGAAGTAGCATGGAGCGGGCATTGTAGGCTTTGAAGCATATGGCAACTTACAAGAATGACATTGCCTTGAGAAAAGAATGAACTCTTTATTTTATGTAATATATTGTATATGTGTTGGTTGATATATTATCGTTGTTGAACTTTTGTATTGTTGTAGAACTTTTGTATTGTTTGCAATATGCGAAACTTTTGTATTGTTTTATTGGAATAATCAATGATGATAGAATCATTAAACTCACTTTATACAGATTTTTTGCAAAATAAATTTCCTAAACGCGCACGAGCCCATAATAGAGAGCCGAGCCTAAACGAGCCCACGAGCCGAGCCTAACGAGCCCACGAGTCGAGCCTAAACGAGCCCACGAGCCGAGCCTAAACGAGCTCACGAGCCGAGCTCGAGCCGCGAATTCTCATCACGAGCTCGAGCCGAGCTCGGCTCCCCCAGGCTCGGCGAGCTCACGAGCCGAGCCGAGCTCTTGAAAACTTAAACGAGCTCGAGCCGAGCCCAGTGCTATTCGGGCTCGGCTCGCTCGTTAAGCACCCCTAGTCGGGACAATGACAGGTTGCGTCGAGTTATGATCGGTTTCAGGTCCTAATCCGGTCAGGTGTCGAATCGGGTTCGGATCGTTGTCAGGTCGGGTCACTTTAGTTATCAGTCTTTTTTTGGGCGGGTATCGGTTCAGGTTCAGGTCATAGAGTATTGGGTCAAGATCATGTATCAGTTATTATCAGGTCGGGTACGGGTCAGGTTACAGGTGACCTGTTTTACCAAAATTTTAGGTGCAAGTCAGTTACATGTCATTACAGGTTCAGGTCGAGTTCTCAGATCATATCATTTTTTGATAGCTCTACTTGGAACCCTTTGTACGCATCTATTTGATATATATAAATTAGCATATAGTTTGATACTAATATCTCTTATCGATACCATAAAGAAATAGTATCATTTATTTGGATACCAATTGAATCTTATTTTAAAGTATTTTTATCATTTATGGTACCAATTGTAAAAACATTTGATACCAATATAAATGTATTAGATGTGAGTCCCGCATTGCACAAATAGACGTAACGACTTTTTTTGTTTCACAACACTTGAAACCATTTGAATTTCACACTTCCTAATGTACATTTTTTATCCTTAATATCTCTTATTATCAATTAGCAAAAATTAGAAAATGAGTTGATATTTGTAAAATACATATTGAAACTTATCCAACATCTTATCCCTCTGTTTTTTTTTTTTTAATCTTCCTACTTGGAATCTTGATACTATTTACAATTATAGATAATCTTTTAGATTCTTTTCAATACATATTAAAAAATATAGTCATGTGGGTCTTGTATGATTCGTCTTAATGAGTACTTTACTAATATTTAATCGTTATAATTTTTACTAATATGTAATGGAAGATATTTAAGGTCAAAGAAGAGCAGGCTGTTACAAGATTGTAAAATACATATTAAGAATTATCCAACATCTTGGGGCCCGTTTGGCATCACTGTAAGTTTCCAATTTTTGGTTTTATGAATATAAAAGTCATATGGTATAAGAGGTATAATAAACTTAAAATTAGTCATACTTATACTAAACATGTCAATTTTGAAAACTGACAACAGAAAACTGGAAACTACTTTTTTCTGATTTTCATATTTTTTTTGGTTTTAAAAAAAACTAAAAACTGGAAACAGAATACTATAACGAACGAGTCCTAGTTAATAGCAGTATTATAAATAAGTTATAGTCAACGATAATAAATAAATGATGCAAAAATCAAACGTAAGGATAAAAAATAGATGAAATATTTTATATTTGCCCCAATAATCTTTAAGAGGATAGCTAATAGGGAAGTATCGGAAAATCATATATTAAACAAAAAAATTTGCCAATGGACCCAAAACTGGCCGGGAGAGGGAACTCAATATAAATTAATCATTGATGGAGCTTGGAAAAGGAACAAAATTGATCAAGGTGATCCTGGTAATGCGGCTTATGGGTGGGTCTTGCTTGAGAATGACAGTGAAATAAGCTCAGGAAGTAAACAAATAGCAGCTAAATCTGCCCTTCAGGCGGAAGCCTATGCTCTTCTTCATAGTTTTAAGACATTATCTAGTCGCAAAATCCTCAATCTCGAAGTTTGGACAGACTCAGAGCAAGTGGTTAAGGGAATTCAAAACATCAACAACGCTGAAGATTGTACAAGAATGATTATAAGAGATATTTGCATCTACATCAATAATTTTAGTTCTTTTCGTATTCTTAAAGTGAGTAGGAAAGAAGTGGACAAGGCACATTGTCTAGCTACTAGTGAAAGAAAAATCTGTTCTCTTTAGTTTGTTTTTATTTATTTATCTGTTAAAAAAAAAAAAAAAAAAAAATATTTGCCCCATACTCCACTTTGCTAGTATGGAGGTCGGAGGATTGTCCTTGATTGCCAAAAATAATTCCAAAGATGGCAAAACAATATCATGTGAGTATAATAATCTTTTGTTTGTTTGTAGGAAATCACAAAAGTTCGATGTGATCGGCACAAAATTTGATCATGAACATTTATAACACGGCCAAAATTAGTTTCACTAGGTTAAAACCCGTAATATTCCTACTTGTGCCAAGAAAAATCAGAGAAAACTCATCTATCATAAATACTATAGAGAGGCTTGAAAGAAATTCAACCATTAACAAATCATCATCACAAACACTCCAAATTATGACAAAATTAACTAAGTTGTTTTGGTACATTGATTGCTCACTTTGTCCATTATTAATTTTTACTAATATGTAATGAAAGTAATTTAAAGTAGAATAAGTGCATTGGCAAACGTGCAAAGTCAAAGTAGGAAAGATAAAAAAAATACAGAGGGAGTAATTCCCAATCTTTGAGAATGGAAAGGGATTTTTAGCCACCACTTTAACCTTTAAGTGAAGCACCCGGTGTGAGAGGAATAGTCACTACTGTCAGTAGTGGATACCTTGATATTTGACCGAAAAGAAAAAAGTCCGAACAATTTATTTTCCATTTCTCACATAATTGGCTTGCTTCCAAGCATACACAACACACTAGAATTAGCTACAAACTCCATTACAAAATATTTGTATTGCCTTACCCACAAAAAAAAAAAAGAGACTAATTTCATCATTCTTTGAACTCGAATAGTTTGGAGCTACGAAGAGCTTCACCAATGCCTTGGATAGAAGCAGCTGCTGCAGCCAAGGAAACTAGCAAACAGAGAAAATTAAGAAGTTGAAGCTTAAGCCACTTTGACGACCCTCGTTTGATCTTGTTTTGAGCAATGTGCATCTGGATTGGAAAATATACGGCCAACGGCCAAAACCCGAGTGCACCGAGCAGCGCGATGACGTCGTTGAAGAAGGGCATTGCCATGGCAACTAGTGTTACTAAGACTACAAATATGGTTCTTCCAGTTAGCCTTAGTGGATTTAAGCTTACCACAGTTTTGCTCCCTATTCTTATGGGGTACTCTGCCTTCACAAATTTTGAGTTGGGCCATTTGTCAATGGTTAATGATTCAATCTTTCTAAACACTGGTTGAGCAAGTACCTGGCCCATTAATAAGAAACATTTTTTAGGGCCCAATAACGTAATACCAAAACCCTCATAGTGGACCAGTCATTGGACCAAACACATCCAACCTCACAATTGTCATTTCTAGAAAGAATTGAGTCATTTTTCTCAGATGCTAATATAATTGAGGACTCCTACCTCCTATTTTAGTTCACACAATTCTACTTTTTTAGTCTTAACATTTTTTAGTTGTAAATCTTCACCAATATATAAGAAAAAAATCATAATCATATGAGTTCTTATTAGATTTGTCTAAGTTCCAAAATATCCAAATCTATAGTATTATTAGGCATTCATATAACTTGGTAAATGTGCTTAAAGAAGACCATAAAAGTCATACTACGTATATGCGAATATAGGAGAGAGAGGGAGTAATAAAAATTATATATTGAAGGACAATTATATTATTTTAATCCAATTAAATTCTTTTTTTTTAAGGGATAACCCAATTACTTTCTAAAAAAATCCCCAATCAAATGTCTCCTTTTAATTTAAGACAGAATGAATCTTAGGACATGTTTATAGTTAGAACTTAAAAGCAATGTTGAGTTTGTACCTGATATGCTCCCACTAAATGAATGACAATGAAGATGTTGGCCAAGTTTACCAACCAGAAAGGCTCATAAAACCCAAAGCCAGTCAACATGTTGCCTGGTGCATCATTCCCAAATGCAGCATAGCCCAAGCAGCCACACATCATGTAGAATACTGTGGTTGTTAATAGTGATACTCCGTTTGCTTTCTTCATCACCTTATTCTCCGCCGGTGGCGACCTTAACGTATCCTGAGGACGTTAGCCAACTTCTTGATCAGGCAATTGTTTTCCTTTTGAAATCCAATTCTTGAAGTTTATCAAGAGTTAATACTTAGGAGTAGTCCAAATGAAACAGTCTCACAATATTCACGACTTGTTTAGTAGACGATAATCAACACGATTATAATGAGGTTTTGTACAATTGTTCTAGATAAAGATGCTAAAGTCCTGGTTATACAATTGCATCTCCAAAACTTCATTGTCATTACAATCACTTAGATTTAACACCGCCTACCAAGGCTGTTAGGCTAAATTCGGATCAGGAAGCAAAGACGATTTTATATGAGAGAGCAGAACATTATTACCTGTATCTCGACGAGTACTTGAGAAAAACCATAAGCAAAAGCAATATCTCCAATAGCTCTTAACATCCTCCATGTTTTCTCAGCAGCTGATATACCTATGCCTATCTCTACTCCTGTTAAACTAGTCTTCCCTCCTTTCCCTACACAAATCCAACATTTCTCTTAATTATATACTCCTATAAGAAAAAGCAGGCAAAATTCAGACTTACTAGAGAATTAATTACCTGAGATAATCCTGTGAAGTGCAAGTCCTATACCAATCAAGGAATACGCGAAAGACATGATTGCAGCAACAGTTGACAACCATGTTAGCTTATGAAAATTGGGTATTTGGGACAAGAAGATCTCGCAGATGCCAAAACCTATCATATAAGGGTTACTGCTAAACTTGCAAGAGGAAGCATGTCCTTTTCTGTGGAAGCAATTTGATTTGTGGACTGCCCTGAAATATTTTCAACCAATATATATAGTGAGTTTTACTTGATTGCATTTTGTAGAAGGGGAGGATAACTGATTTGAACTATGATAGAGTGTCTTACACCATGCTTATGGGTGCAGTAATTGTGTAGCCAACTACAAAACCACTTAGGTTGGCGTACTGTACTACCCCACAAGCAATGCAACTTAATCTTCCTGTATATATAATCAAACATTTTGTGTCAGTCCAGTGAATGACTCAATGAAAATTGTTAGTTGAACCAAGATCACATGCACATGCTATATTGATTCTGCTGATTCCTGATGACCCAATGTGTAAAGACTAAAGACAATCATTGTCGATGACATATTCATCAATTTTTGCGACATTAGTTATCTAAAAATGAACTTGTTAGACCTTATTGAAGTTAACTCTTCTCATTTCACCTTACACCTATACCTATTTGGACTACAAGAGCCTCAAAGTTTTCTTTTAAAAGATTGGCAAACTCAAATCGCTAAAGTTAGCATGAATTTGAATCTAAACCCAAAACCCAACATGCCAAAATCGAGTGAAGATCTGAGAAGCATACTACAAGTTGCTATATGAAACTCATCAAATTTAGAGGTTAGATTGTGTGACCCATACCTGGACCCACAGATTGACTTGTTGACATTTCTATAGTCAAGCTAGGGAGTATATTCCATAGCTAAAGTTTGTCGGAATGGAGTGAACTCTCTTCATGTAATTAGGCATTTTCCCCTCATCCCTAATTATTGTCAAGAACTTGTATTGTCGGATTGTAATAGGCTTTTTGCCATAACTTCTTAATTTTATGTTACCGTTGTTCACCAAAAAAAAGGGAGTATATTCCATTGTGTGTGACATACGTGAAAAGTTAAGTGGTTTTTGGACCTTGGTTCAACTGTATTATAGAAGGTAACTAACAATTCTTTGATATTGTACCTAAATTGGCTTGGACCTCCTCCATGTATGTGTAGTTCCTCTTTCCAGTGACACGATCAGGAGATCTGTAACAATCTGCAAGGAGGTTTGAAGTATAAAGTATGATGCCAGAAAATATTAAAAGAGTTGAAATTCCTCCTATCCATCCAAGCTGTGCTGTGGCCCATGCTAGTGAAAGAACTCCAGAACCTATGACTGTTGTAATAATATGTGCACTCGCAGTCCATACAGTCCCTGCAAAAATATTGATGATTCATAAAAGGGTACCCTTCATAAAAACATGTACATTGACAAAGGAAGCAGAGCTTAACTTTATAACAATTTTCTTACGGTCTGTTTGATAGGTGGTAATAAATAATGGTAACGAGTTTGTAGGTAATTTTGTGAAACAAAGTTTCAAACAAATGTCCCAAATATATATCCATCTTTCTACATAATTTAGAGATTATATTGAGTAGTAAGAGAAAATTAGAGAAGAACCCTATTACTCTGAAAGGTTGAGATAATGTAATAATTAATTCCACAAATAGTAATTAGTCATCCGTCTCTTCCTAATCTACCAATTCCAACTTCATATAGTTTTACAAATTTACACTATTCACACATTCTACTTTGACAATCATCTGTGACTTACACGTGAGGATAATTTGTAGATTCATCTTAATATACATGTTTCAGATTATCAAACTAGTGTGTGGCCCGGGCGATGCCCCGGCTCCATACATTGAGTACTTTCATTTTTTATTTGCATTTGAGAAAGTTTCAAACTCTTTTTATCTGTCTTTTTTCATTAATTTTTCAAATTTTAATGAGGGATTTACATATTAATATAGAGAGATATCTCACAACTCATTGCTAGTTAAGATGGTAATGAGTGAGATTTTCAACATAGGAGGTCTAGTGTTCGAATACTCCTCCATGCATTTTGATTGTTAGTTGAATGGATAATAACATAGTGCAAGAAAAAAAGGGAGGGGTGACACGTGGCACGTAGACTTTCTTAGGAACGCTTCTTAATATATTAGTATAGATACTTTACAATTTTTACTTATTGATAATCAAAGATGTTAATGGTCAAAGTTCTATATTAACAAGGTAAAAATCATATTATGCATATTAAAAATAAACACATATAGTAACTAGTAACTATTTAGGATAAAATTATTCCCTCAATCCGAATCTCATTCCTGCTTCCACTCCCACATTCTTAAGCTTGCCCTTTCCCAAATAGTTCAAATTTTGTTGGAATTATTAACCCCTTCCTGCCGCAGAAAACTTTAGTTTATTTAATATGTGATACTTTTATTAAATTAAGAGATTTGGTGCAGTGTAACGTAAATCCAACTCAATTACATATAAATTTCACTTTACATCTTTAGTATGTGACTATGCGGGTAGGTTACGCCCTCAATTCGTGAATAATTCGGAATGTTCGTTTGTTAGCGAGCCGAGTTTGAGTTAGCATGAAATTTAGAACACGAGTTGTCCAAGTTGAAACTAGTATGAAGCCGAGTAGTAATATCATTTATATCTGAAAGTGCTTTTTTTTAACATGCTTTATTGATTCAAGCTTGAGTCTTTCTTGAACTATTATTATTATTATTCTTATCAAGCCAAGTTTGAGGTGAGTTCGAGTTCAAAATCGATAAAACCAAACTAAGCTAAGCATTATTAGAGTTCGGTTCAGCTCGACTTATGGCCAACCTAACTCTATTATTTTTCCATCACTGTATAATTCCCAAGAAACAAGAATTTATGCACAAGGCTGAATGTGAACACATATACTACTATATCAATTGAGGTAACAAGCAGTTTCTAAGAAGTGATGTTATTAAGACCGTCTTTATCTTCTAAAACGAGTAAGAGCCTTATCAACAAGAATTTTCTATAATATACACCCATAAGCCACCAACACGTTTTAAGTGATATGACAACAACAAAAAAATTTGAGGACATATGACAACAATATTTAGAGAAATAAGAAAGAAACTCGCATCTATTTCGTCCGTAAATTTATCACATTACATGATTTTTTTTTTTTTTTTTTTTTTTGACAGGCACATTACAATTTACATGAACCTAAAATGGTAGGAGAACTAGATAAAAAAAAAGGATAGAAAAATAATGCATATGGGAGAACAATTTGCCGAATTAAACTAGAAAAACAGCCAAAAAAAAAAATGATATCTATTCCCACCTAATCAGAAAAGTTAATGCACCATTAATTGACCACCTGACTTAACTAGTCTCAGTATTCGCCTATTGTATATTTCCAAAGTCAAAATTTGCATGTTTCTAAAATCATAAAATTGGCTAATATTTGAACCCAATCATGGGTTATATATTCCTATATATAAAAAAAAACTATGGGTCATATAAATCCCTTTAGATTTTATCTAGGTAGTTAGTTAGCTAATATACTGCCCAAATTTGGGGTAATGCATGTTGCTCGCCTGAAGATTTAGTCATACAAAGATGACACTAGCATCAACTAACATTGACTTCAGTCTTTTTTTTTTTACCCCTAGTGCCTAGTGGTTAGTACCACTACCAACTATGTAAAACATTCCTGAATGCATGCACTGTGCAAAATTAAGTGAAATGTATGCAGAGTCTACTTGTTAAATGGATCGAAAATCTAAGGGTATATTTAGTTTCATTGTCATTTCTTAGTCGTACTAATACTAATTATATTAGCTAGAAACAAGTTTGTTTTTGTTAAAAACTATAACAATATAACAAAAAACTGAAAACAAAAAACGATAACGAACAAGGGCTAAAATTTAAGGCGATATGCTAATCGAGTTTTCAGGTGGGGTTAAATGTATGAAGTCTAAGAGAAGAGAGAGAGAAATTAAGTACCAGTTCTTCTGGGCTTGCCATCATCATCAACTTCTTCTTCATAAGAAGATTGGTAAGTAGCAGCAACTTTATTATTATTACCATGCTGAAATTCTTCATCTCTTGTGCCTCCCATATTATTATTTCTATGTTGAAGGCAACTCCAAGAGAGTATAAAACCTACCCACCGCAAGCTCAATTATTTCACAACTTCATCCACGAAAGTGTGTTTTTCGTCGTCTGTTCTATTGCCAAACACGTGCTATTTATAGGCCCCTTACATTTATGAACAGTAATTTGATCTTGCATATTTTACCTAACTTCATCACTCCTTACCGACCACATTATATTACCACATGACATTAGGTAAAATATACTCCTTTTTCATTTTTCACATGAATTAAGATAAGTGGAATATAAAATTATAAACCGTTCATATTAGGGAAAAAATTGATTTTTGGACAGAATGGATAATATTGGATGAAAAAGCATATTATATTTAAGATATGGACCCAAAAACGAAAACAAGTACTCCTACTATATTATAGACGGAAGGAGTATTAGGTAATTATTATACATATGAAAAGCTAAGTTTAATTCCGAGTGACAATTAACTAATTATTAATTACACTTATTGAGGCATAATATTGTCATGGATTCTTAACTTTTCTTTAGAAAATATTTTTATTGCTCACTTTAGTAAAAGTAAAACTCCTTTTATTATTCTAGAATATGTTCCACCTTAATTATATTAACTATGCCTACATGGCATAACTAATAAATATCCACCACGTGAAATTCAGAACTATATGTTGGGTTCGAGCGATGTACTGGATTGCATTATGAAAATTGTTTATGGCCTTACGGATTCGTTGTTGAGTTGAAATTATAGCTACTAGCCTTATATGCACGCTATGCGTGCGAATTCGTTAACAAAGTTGAATTTCTGGTGTAATTAATTGCAAAATTATACGATGTATCAAAAGCACAGCAATGAATGTATGATAACATTATGAATCACATGAACAACAAAGCATAATAAGAAGTAGTAAGAATTACCTTTGTCACTTTTTCCCCCTTATTATTCCTCTTGGTTTGTTTGTTGCTATTGGTGCAAAATCAGTCTTGTTGACCATGCAAACAAGTCAATGGCCCACCTAATAGTTTGATACTGAATGTCTTGGGAGACTTAGTCCCTAGGGGCTACCGGTTTTAATTAGATAAAACCTTGCTAACGTACTCTGTTGCAATTTAATTAATGATCAAACTACAACAAATTAATTTCAGGCGATAGTGCAAACAATAATCAATCTTTTAATTAAAGTATAAAATTCTCATACATGCCACAAACTTAGAGATGGATTTTACAACACAAAAGGAATATGTCAGGCTGGACAACTAAAGAGGAGACACGAAGACTGTTACTTCCATGGTTCCCTGCTTCAATTGGAGAATTTGAGATCTTGTCTAATGGCGCCAGAACATGCTTGGGCGCTTAAGCTAAATCTAAGGAACTAAACTACAACCCCAGACGGGGGGTTGGCCTATGCTAATGCTAAGCTAAGGAAAGAAATGCTAGAGTTTTATGTATTGTACGTGGTGTCGTTTGCTTGATGATAGTTTCTCTATTTATAGAGAACCATAACATGTAACTTCCATGCATGCTGGGGAGGGAAAATGTTTGAATCATATTTGATTCAAAGCTTAACTGTTTTCTGGCGCTAAATAACTGTCAGATCACCCTATAGTGCACGTTCTTCTTCATGTTGAACCGTCTTCTGATTATCCTTGGATTGCTTGTTCTTTTACTGCCTTTGACTTTCATTCCTTGGTAATCTTGATGATCTTTCTTTAAACTTTGTTGATCTTGACCTCTGTTGACTTCGCTTAATGGGTTTTATACTTACATTGGGGCCTTATGTTAAAGCATAAATTAATCCTTTTGAGGTTTGATCCAATGTACCACAAATAAATGTTACTTGACATCCGAAAACGTTAGTAACAGTTGCGCCTCTTAATTTTGTTTAATTACACGTTATATTAAAAGCACATCAATGTATGATAACATTATGAATCACATGAACATCAAAGCATAATAAAAAGTAAGGATTACCTTTAGAGCGGAAGTGTTCTGTTTTTGGTTTGCAGATGGAGAAGAGAAGATAATGGAGAGCAGAAGATGAAGGACTTATAATAATTATTTGGAGCATTCTACTGTACCTTATTTTTGGGAGTTAGAGATAAAGTAGAGATTTTTATTTTTATCAAAGAATTTTACTATTACTTTGATTTGGGAAGTTACCGACTTCTTTTAAATTGTACGTTTTCTTTTAGTGTTTTTTTTTTTTATGGTTTTTTATAGTTAAATAAAATAGTTATTTACCCTTTTTCTTTTTTTTTTTTTTTTCTTTTGTTATTTTTTTGCATTGGCCATTACTCACCGCATTCTGATTTTCATTTTTTATTTTATTTTTTTGTTTAAATATAGCAGTTAGTTATCCTTTTTTTTTTCTTTTTTTCCTTTTTCTATTTTTTTGATGTGTTGCCATATATAATAATAGAGATCATGCGTGGATCCAATTGGTTTACAGTTTTTCAAAGTCATATTATCTTTTGTTACATTTATTTTCATAAAAAGAACTACTCCTCCGTTTTATTTTGTTTTCCGTATTCCCCGTTGGGAATTAAATTTCATATTTTGTTCCTATTTTGAATCTTTCCATATATAGTGTAATATATGAATTAAACTTCCTATTAGTTTTAAGTTGCAATAAATATGTTTACACTATTAAGTAGTCACATTTTACTTTTTAACCCCTCAAACTTTTGTCTCATTTTGTCTCATAAATATGTCTAACATAGAGTAACTCAAAGGGCAATAAATGTGTTCAAACTAGTTTGTAGTCATTTTCTACTCTTTTATCCCTCAAACTTTTGTGTCATTGGTTGCCTAACATAGATTAACTCAAAGGGCTATAATCTTTATTTTTAGTTAATTTAATTTTATTGAAAATGGTGGAATCTTACCCTTTTTTTTTTTTTTGAGTTGTATTGGTTTCTTCCTCGATTTCAAATAGGAACAACAAAAGAAAACAGAGGATGTATAAGATAGCGTTGGATCAACAAATTAATCTTTAATATGGCTATTTGAGATCATGACACATAGATTCGCTTGACAACATCTTTAGATATATATAGATAAATAGATAGATAGATTTTGCACACGATACACACAGTATAAAACATATTCTTTTAAGACACAATGATACATCAGACATATTCTTTCGTTCTCTTGATAATACTCCCTTTAATTTGTAAAGAATAAGCAACCAATTCTTTTATGACGTGTTCACACTATCATTTTGAGGATTATTTTGCATTGTCATATAACTTTGAAGTTACTTGCCCTACTATTATTTAGAAATTATTTACTGTATTATTTAAGGATTACTTACCTTTTTAATTTTACTGGGGGTTATATCAATATTAGTTTGAGGTTACTTATCCTATTACCTTTATTATTGGGGGTAGAGATGGCCAACAGTGCGGGCCAATCCAGCCCAGCCCGCCTCTTGGACCGTGTGGGCTGAGCCCACGAAAAGCCCGGTACGGCCCAGCTCGAACCGTGAAATTGGTGGGTGGGCCGTGGGCTAGATTTTTTGAGCCCAACCCACGAAAGCCCGCTACTAAATCCGCCCAGCCCGGTCCACGAAATCGGTCCAGCCCGCCCCATGAACCGGACAAGCCCAGCCCAAGTAATTATTCAACCAAATTGTGTATATTTTAATCAAATTGTATATATTTTAATCAAATTTCATATATTATAATTCAATCAAATTCAAAAATAATGAAATTATTCATTAATATTAATAATTGTATATATTTTAATTAATTTTAAAGGTTTTATGTAACAATAATAAATGATTAAATAATTCTGAAAAAAAAATTCTCATGCCGGCCCGCTAGCCCGGTAGGCCCACAAACCGCCAAAACCGTTGTTCGAACCGTGAAAACCGGTAACAGACCGGTGTAGGCCAAGATTTTTCAGCCCGTGGACCAGCCCGCCCAAACCGTGAATTCCACGGTCCGGTCCTGGGCCGTAAAATCTTAGCCCGGCCCACAAGGGCCCGCGGACCAGCCCACCCAGCCCGCACTAGTGGCCATCTCTATTTGGGGGTCACTCAATTAGGGGTGTGCACAAACCGGTCCGGAACAAAATTTGGACCGGACCGGAACCGGTCCACAAAAATTAGAAATTTCGGGTTTTCGGTCCGGTCCAATCCAAAACCGAAAAATTCCGGTCCGGACCGGTTAGACCGGAATTTATATTATTTTAGTAAGAAAAAAAGGTTATATGTTAAAAAAAGTCTAAAAAGGTAGAAAGTTAGAAATTTATAAACCTACTATTTATTACTTTAGGATTATTGTTATTAAAAATATTAATTTTTAATATATCTAATTTGTAAATATATTTAAATAAAATTAAAAGTTTTTTTTTTTAAAAATATAGATTCCGGTCCAACCGGTCCAAGAAAAAGGCAGATGCCGGTCCACAGGTCCAGCCGGTTCCGGTCCGGTCCGGTCCTGGACCGGTGCACACCCCTACACTCAATACATTATGAAGAATTCACCTTTATATCATACTATTTATGGGTACTTATATGATATACATATACATAATTATATACATCGGGGATTGACTTATTACATTATGAAAGGATTACTAATCATCACAAGCGGTATACTAATTAAATAGTAAATCCTGAAATTATAAGAGGTTATTCATTATATTACTATTACTAGTATTTTATTATATATGAGTCACCATTAATTAATAATGTGGTGCGAGCTGAGAAATTGTAATCTTTCTATATGACATTCATAATATTTGAAAAGAGTGTTCATTTTATTCTTATATTATATTCTTCTTACCGACGCGGCAATTTGTCCTTTTCAAGACCCATTTGCCTAATTGCCTTCCAAGAAGACTATGTGTTTCTACCTAAAAGTTATACAAAGATAATGTGATTATGAGAGATAATAGTTGTTACTTGTTAAGCATATAAGTCTATAACAACTCTAAGCTAAAATAGTATTAATGAAAATCCATGAATTCATCCCTAAGTCTAATCCACTTGTACATTTTCACACCCCTCTAAAAGAAACTTTGACTTCCAAGAGCAACAAAAAGTTTAGATGCTGAGTAGTGAAAGAAGGCACAATATATCACATTCTTCAACATACCACCCTTATATTCGTTTGTCTCCATATCTTCCTCAGAAATCAATCATAACTTATATTTGTACCCCATCTGTTTTTAAGAAAAAATTGAAATACTTGTCAATCAATTTTATGGTCTCCTAATAAGTAGGGTTGTGCAAACACCAGAGTCGGTCCAGAATCTGGACCAAATCGGACTGGAATTTGGACCAGACCGGACCAAAGATTCCAGTCCGGTCCTCAGTCCACAAAAAATCCCGATACCGGGTTTCCCGACCGGTCTGGTCCATATCCGGAAAATTCTGGTACGGAACGATTAAACCGGAATTTCTATTATTTTAGTAAAAAAATAGTTTATATGTTAAAAAAAAGTTTAAAAAGGTAGAAAGTTAAAAACCTACTATTTATTACTTTAGGATTATTGTTATTAAAATTATTAATTTTTAATGTATCTAATTTAAAAATATCTTTAAATAAAATAAAAAGATTTTTTTTAATATAGATTTTGGTCCAACATGTCCAAAACCGGATCGGGCCGGAAAAATTCCGGTCCGGTCCCGGTCCAAGAAAATCCCAGATTCCGGTCCACGGTCCGGTCCTGGACCATATTACTATAAGAAATTGATAAGTACCTTAAAAATATATTTAAAGTGATCTAACCGAATTCTGTGGTAATGTTTTTATAGGTATTAGTTTGGGAAATAATGTAAAATTTGTGAAATCAAATAAAGTATATAAGAACTAATGTTTAAGCTGTATACTAATAACGGAGGATAAATTGGGTTAATAAGTTCAAACTATGCCAACTATTTAATCATTGGAGATACAAATCAAGTTGATAAGTTCAAGGATAAATTGGGTGGCTCCGCTTCTATTAGAGGTTGGGAATCTTTCGCCGCTTGGAAACAATCTCTTCATCTTCATGATATCCCGTACTATTACCTGGTCAAATAATCAGGAGAGAGAGGATTTAATAATGGAGCGTTTAGATCGGGCTTATGCTTCCCCCGATTGGATTGATGAATTACTGTATACAGTGGTACAACACCTTCCAATAGGCTTATCAGATCACGCCCCTATTTTTCTTCAAACTAATCGTCCTCATGCCACTTCGTTTCGCCCTTATCAAATAGAAACGTGGTGCTTGCACAATTCGGAAGTTCGAGATATTATTCTTCAAATTTGGGAATTGCAAATTACAGTGTCGCCGATGTATGTGTTATCTCGGAAATTGGAAGTCGTTCGTACTCGCCTAAAATCGTGGTGTCTCGACAAACGACTTTTTTGGGAATAAATTGGAAAAGTATCATGGAGAAGCTATCATGTCTTAGCAACAGCTTGACGTCTCTTGATCAAGGCAACGTTTTTCGAACCTAGCGAGGTTGTATAATGCAGGATGCGACTTTAGCTTTCTCTTACTGGAAGCAGCATATCAGGGACATTAATATTAAACTAGGGGATATTCCCTCTGCGCTTCTATCTAATAGAATCAAGCAACGACGTCAATATAACTTTATTTATATGTTGCGGGATGCCCAAAATAACTGGGTGGAGGAACCATCTCAAGTTGCCAATCTCATCACTGAACACTTCAAAAATATTTTCTCGTCAAGGCCTTCGAGTTCAGTGGATCCGATTCAGGAGGGTGAGCAGATCGACTTAGCTCTCCGAGAACTACATCTTCCAACTTTATCCACCTCTGATTCAGATTCTCTTCTAGCTCCCTTTACGGATCAGGAGATTCAGGATGTGTTATTCGACATTGCAAATGACAAATCGCCTGGTTTGGATGGTTTTCCTTCTGAATTCTTTAAGCTTTATTGGTCTACACTTGGTCCTCTTGTCACTCAAGCTGTTATCTACGGGACATACTCTTAAGGAATAGAATTGGTCTCTTCTCATTCTTATTCCTAAAACTACGTCTCCGGAGGAAGTAAATCAATTTCGCCCTATTAGTCTGTGCAATGTTATTTATAAGTGCGCTTCTAAATGATTGATCGTATGAAACGCCTTTTACCCCAACTTATTGATAATTATCAAAATGTGTTTGTCCCTGGTCGGCAAATGGGGGATAATATCCTGATTTCCCATGAGATCTTACATGTCTTAAACAAGCAAAGATTGGGATCTCGTCATTTGGCAGCTCTAAAGCTTGACATGAATAAAGCCTATGATCGAGTCAGTTGGTTGTTTATACTCAAAATCCTCACAACTTATGGGTTTCCAGCTAAGTGGGTTCAATTGATTCAGCAATGTATCAACACTGTCTCATATCGTATTTTGATTAATGGAGTGGCTACGGCTCCTTTTAGTCCCTCATGTGGGTAAAGATAAGGCGACCCACTTTCCCCGTACTTATTTCTCTTTTGTATGGATATCTTGTCAAGAATTACTTCGTTAGCTATGGATATTCATCAATTTCAGGGTATTTCGATAAGGAGACAGGGTCCTCTTATATCTCATTTATTCTTTTGTGGATGACTCCCTCTTTTTCTTCCGAGCCTCTGCAGAAGATTGTACCAACATCGGAAACTTGATCGAAAGATTTTGTTCCATTTCAGGCCGATGCTTAATTTACAGAAATCTTTTGTTAAATTTAGCCCAAACACTCCAGTTCAGAAACAACAGGAATTAAAGGAAATTATCCGTATGGATGCAAAGAATTCCATAGGGATCTATCTTGGTGTTTCGGTTGATTTACAAGATACAAAAGTAAAGCATTTCACTCCGTTACTGGATAAAATTTCAACCAAAATTTCTTCTTGGCAACATCGTAACTTATCTCAGCCAGCTAAGCTGATTATCATCAATTCCATATTAGTTACCACTATTATGCATCATTTGACGGTGTTTCGCCTTCCGGGTTCTATTGTTAACAAGATTGATGGTATGTTGGCTAGGTTTTTCAGGCTTAACTCCCAGTTTCGAGGAATACATTGGCGGAAAAGAACGATGCTTCATATGCCTCGTGGTTTGGGTGGTCTGGGTATTCGTAGTATTAGTGCTTTTAATGAGGCTTTATTGATGAAAACAACTTGGAGGCTTCATCAAAATCCCTAGCTTCTGGTTTCGAAAGTTTTCAATACCAGAAGAACAAATCGTGCTCTTCTAACGCCTTCGTCTAATCGCACACTTTCCTGGGGTGCGAGAGGTTTGCAGAAGGCAACTGATAATTTACGCCAAACCTGTGTCTGGAAAGTTGGAAATGGCCACCATATCTCAGCTCTTAAGGATAGGTGGATCAAGGACCATATCCCGATTCTCAGGGATGAGGTTCCTCTGAGTGAGGCAGTGGGTTTAAGAGTAAAGGATTTACTTTAACCTGGTACGATGGGGAACATTCCGAAAATTCATAAGCTTTTTATCCCTACTAGTGCCCGAAAGATTTATTCAATAGAACTTCCATGTCTTTCTCAAATCCCAGAATCTGGGGACTTTTCTACTAAAACAGGTTATATTTGTAGCATGACAACTCCATTATAGTTACGTTTCTTTTGTACTACTTGGAGTTTGAAAATCATGCGCAAATGGAAATTGTTTCTTTAGAAACTTTGGCACAATAGTCTGGCCACCAGAGCAAATCTCTTTTGTCTGGGAATTAGTGATTCTGATAGCTGCCCTATTTGCTTATGTGATACGCAATCTAGTCAACATCTATTCAGATTCTGTCCTCTTGCTTCTGAGGCCTGGGATATACACTTGTGGTCCAATAGTAGCACTCTAGCATAAACAAATTCTAAACTATCGTGACACGGATAGTTTAAATAGTCCTTGTTTGGTTTTGTCTATTAAAGTTCTATGGGCTATCTGGATCACTAGACAATCAAGTTTTCAGACAAATTCAGGCCACTCTTGAAGGCCTACAACATACTTTGGATACTAGCTCTCAGCAACACCTCACTTTCTTGCAGCCTCATTCTGTCCCTGGTATTCAAAGGCCAGTGGATCCTTCTCCTCCCGGTCTCCTTATGGTTTTGTTTGGTTGCCTTTCGGTCACTCAACCACAGGTCATCATTCGTATTGATGACGCTTGGGACCGCAACACTAACAGAGGAGCAAGTGCATGGGTTGCTTCTGCAATAGACACTGATCTCAACGCCAGTCATGGTAAAAAAATCTTCGCTTCTTCTGCTCTTCAAGCTGAAGCCAGAGCTTGTTTACTTGCTCTATCTTGGGCTCGATCTATTTCAATTGCTAGCACCTTGGTTTATACGGATTCAGCGCAGTTGATTCACATCCTTCGTGCCTCTAGTGATAAGCATATAGACATCTTCCATACCATAAGAGACATTCGCACACTTGCCGCACTTTCACTGGGTGTACTATCATGAAGGTAAGTAGGACTAAGGTCGCTCCAGTTCATGCTCTCGCACAGAAATGTAGGACTTCTTTGTTTCCTTTTGTTACTTCATAGGTTGTTATTTTCTTATACGTTTTCTCGTTGTCAAAAAAAAAAAAAAAATTAACAAAGGGGGTATTTTTCACATGACACAAATAAATGGCCCTCAATCAGTAGTATAATACATACTACTATAATTCTTCGTGTGACATATGCCGCCCTATGTTGAAATGAAACCTTACACGATGCAACTTAATTCTTATGGAAAATTTACATACGCATCTACAATTTAAAATCCCTTCTTACGACATTTTTAGTATCTTCCCCAATAGATGCTTTCTGATAAAAGTTTACTCTGGATGCGTATCAGTATATTACTCCCTTCGTCCCAAAATATAGTTCTCATTTCCATTTTGGGTGTTCCAAAATATAGTTCCCATTTCCATATTTAGTTCCACATTTTTCCGTAATTTGTCTAGAAAAACCGTGTCCCATCATTTATTTGCTTCTTGAATTTTGTTTTTTGCTTTGTTTATTCAACCCAAGTGTGACAATTAATGCTCTTTCACCAATTATTCTCCATTCTCTCTCCTAAAATCATCTTTTCCCATACAACATTTATTTAAATAAACAAATTTTTTTTACTATCCCTCTTAGATTCTACTTGCATAAATTACCGTGAAAAAGGAAAATGGGAACTATATTTTGGGACGGAGGGATTAGTAATTAGCTTACTAGCTTTTTTGAGATGGAATCTAGATCTGGAAAATCAATTGCTTTTGATTCTATTTAGTTAAGGTGAAATACATTCAATTAAGGGTGCATTTTGATCTTCACCTGAATTTATCTTATTTGAACTAGTCTCATTTTTATTGAAACTTATTAATATTTAATTTAATTTATAAGGTAATTTAACTAGTATGTATTCTTTTATATAGTCATTCTAATGTTTCATGCATCCCCTTATTTGGAATTTTTTCACATACTTGCGATACATAAGAAAAGTTTGGCATTAGATATATCCACTGTAGCCATTCTATTGTTTCATGCATCGCCTTATTTTGATTGTATGCATCCACTATATATAGCTAGAGGAGTACTTAATTGGATTGTTTCACATACTTGCAATTTATATATAAGGATTAATATAGTCATGTATGCAATTAAATCCTCCATAAAGTTTACGCATTCTATTGTGGCCTAGCTTGAGCCTTGAGCAAATGTTTTGAGCAATGCATTCTTTGTAGGCACTAAAACTGGTAGAACAATTGGAACAACTTAGTTGAATAATCATGGCCCAGTACTGCCTTATAGTTGAATTTGCCTCGCTACGTACACACCGACTCTTGGCAAATGACCTACAGGGATACAAGACAACTGTCTCTCCAGCGGTACAAAAGAACAATTTGGTAGCACCAAGAACAATGTCCAGAAGATAAGAGGAATAAGTAATAGTAAGTGTAATATTTTAGGAGGAGAATTTTTTTGTCTCTAATGAAGAAGATTGTCCAGGCTCTTATATAGAATGACTAAGTTTTTCCTTATATATTGAGAAAAATATAGAAGATTTTCTCTAATTGTGAATAGTGTCAAGATTTTAAGTGAAAAAAATAAATAAATGCAGAGAGAAAGTATGTAAAAGCTCGTAGTGTCAGATTTAATAATATATCCCCTCACAAAGAAAAAATCTACAAAGATATGGTCTCATGCTTCTAAGCATCCCCGCAGCTACTTTCTTTTTAAAGGAAAAGGGGAATTTCATTAATTGAGGGCTACTTAGAACTTATATTGACCTTCAAATTTAAAATTTCGTATTTCTCTTTGTATGTGGTTCTTATAAGCAGTACATCCATGGATTGCCATTGCTTTTCAGGTTCGCTTTTAGAAAAAGCAGGAATGAACAACTCAAAATCTTCAAAGTTGATGTTTGGACATTTTATAGAATGTATTACTATTAAAAGCGAGTTTGTAATAAATGATAAGCTTGTTAACCGAGTAGTATATATTCACCAATAATTTTTGCTTTGTTATCACATTGGTTGGTTCAAATCTCGTGAAAGAATAGTAGATGGCCCTCCAAATCATAAATTATTGTTCTTTAGAACTTCAAAAACATCTTCGTAATGGCTTTAGCATAAAAAAGTCATCAAAGGAAAGGTAAGGTTGTTACTTAGAGACTAGGGTATGAAGTGATCAACTAGTTTAAACTTTAAGCGACAATTATGAGTTTTTATTCAACCACACTATTCTAATAAGATAACATTTCTATATACTTATTACTTCTTCCGTCCCATAATATAGTGCTTGTTTTTTTTTTACACGGTCTTTGGAGACGGACATTTGACCTTCGATATCTTGAATATCATATTAATTAAAAATGTAAAAAGTAGATATTATGAAACTACATATTGAGGCGAATCTAACAAGATCCCACATGAGTATTGTAGGAACGTAAACTGGTAACAAGTAAACAAACTTATCTGATAACCGTGGCGTGAGAAGATCACTGCCCTAAAGTTGAATTTGCCCCGCAACAACACACAGACTCACAACAATCAACCTCCAGGGATACACGGTTTCTGCGTTTCCGGTGTTGACAGAAAAGCAGATTGAGAACGATCTTGAATATAGCTCAGAATAATAGAAGAGAAAGAAAGTAAGAAAAAGATGTAATTGTGTGTTTCTGTATCCCAAAGAATTGCAGAACACTAATATTTAAAGGGAGAGAACGAGGTCAGAATATGGCTAAAATCGTGGGAAAAACGATCACTTAATGGGGAGTATAATGGCAGTAAATCAGGAGAGAGATTAGGGGGAAAAACGGCATTAAGAGAGAGATTAGGGGGAAAAACGGTAAATTAAGACTGATAAAAACGGTCATTAAATCTGACAGATTTTTGACCCAAAAAAATAGTTAAGTTAAGGCCCTGACCCGGTCTGGGCGGCGCGCGTGTGGCAACCACACATCACCACATACCCACTGAAAGCCTCATTGCTACTCAACTCAAAGGGTAGAGAAAGAGTAATGGTTATAAACCTTACTCTTCCCTTATATTCTTTCAATGTGGGACAAAAGGTAAAAATGACTCTTCATATTCTTTTGAAGCAAACTTAGAGTTTCTACTATAAACTCCAACAAGTATGTTTTCTTGTATATATTAATGAGAATATTGGTCAAAGATTTTAAAGTTTGACCTACGTAAAATGAAACAGGCACTATATTATGGGACGGAGGGAGTAATTTATTCTTCTATCGAAGAAGCAGGTGGAAATGCCCATTTCGCCACATAATTCCAAAGCTGGTGAAATGTCAAATTGGACAATATTTGAAAAACCAAGGGAGCATATCATTAAGGTTGTCTCACTAGATGTTATTTGAGGATCAAAAGCTTAATCTAGAAGTTTAATATGATAGCAGAACATGTATTGTTGGTATAAGAATTTCGCAAAGGCAGAAATAGATAACTTTCAAGGCTGTGCCGTGATAGGAGATCACTGACTTGAAAGCAATTACGGCCCGACAATGGTGGTTATCGATCTTGGCCGGAATGCTCCCCAAGGTTTACACAGCAGCTAAGAATGCCACCACTAGCAAACTGAGCTTTAGAGAATAGCACGAAAAACCCAGGAATAGAGAAGAGAAGGGAAGAAGAGAAGAGTGTTTGTTGTTGTTTGACTGAACAGGATGGCACTGATTTTATAGGGAAGAATCAAGCCAAAAAAACGGATAGCAATCAATGGGCGGATAATTAGGGATTGCCATGAATACTGTAACGGTAAAACGTTACAGAATTCCAACAGCCACACACGCGTAGCTCCCGGGTCAAAAACTTTAGTTAAGTTAAGTTTATTCCCCAAAGCCCAAAGCCCAAGGCCCATGGCCCTGGCCCGGTCCGGGCGGGCGGCGCGCGCGTGTGTGATAGCAAGCCCAAACCAAACATATCATCCAACCACAAAAGCATCTCTAGTCACAACTCAATAGATGGAAGGAGGGAGGAAATATATAAACATGAAGAAATTCCCTCCCACAAGCAATGTGGGACAAACAAGAAAATGAGCCAAGGCTTTTCCAAGCCTTAACTCCAACAATCCCCCACAAAGGCTCAGAAAAGCAAAAGAAATTCCTGGGTAAGGAAAGGAAAGTACTTAAACACCAATATCTTTCGATTTGAATTGATGCATAGTGAAATGAGGCAACAACTTACTATCTAGTGAGTGAATTACTCTTGAACTCACCAGAGTTCCGTTGAGACCCCCACAACACATACCTACCTTAAGATCGTGCAATCTCCGCGATACATTACAAGCGCTTTATAGCCATGCGCATACCTTGGGTCTAATAAGTGCTCTAGAAAGACAGCCCAGTCTTTCATAGAAGGCGGCTTAACCTCCACACTTACGTAGGTAGTCCATCAAGTGTTTCTCAATAACACCACCCCGGAGGGATATGGAACTATTAAGAGCAAAATGCTCAACCTCTCAATGTATATCCATCAAGTGCGTCTCGAAGCACCACCAATAGGCTATGGATAAAAGCACTACCATGTGTCATGGGGATGGGAAATGTAGTGCAAGTTAAGATTTCATGGCTTCGTTTGACCACAAACGGGTATCCACCATAAGATCTCAACTAATGGGCTTTAGCCCCATCCCCTCGACGACTCTAGGACAACTCTCCTAGATAACCCCTTAGTAAAGGGGTCGCAAGATTTCTTTCGGACCTCACATAGTCCAAAGAAATCACCCCATTTTTCAGGAGTTGTTTGACGACTCCATGTCTGATTCGTATGTGTCTCTTCTTACCATTGTAGACACTGTTCTTAGCAACACCAATGGCTGCTTGAGAATCACAATGAAGAGAGACAGGTGAACCCTGTCCACCCCATAAAGGAACATCAGACAACAAGTTTCTCAACCATTCAGCTTCTTGCCCGCCAACTCGAGGGCAATGAACTCGGACTCCATGGTGGAACGTGCTATACAAGTCCTGTTTCGAAGACTTCCACGATATAGCACCACCACCAAGGGTAAACACATAGCCACTAGTTGAACTAATCTCATCATTACCAGATACCCAGTTTGCATCACAAAATCCTTCAAGAACAGCAGGAAATTTAGAATAGTGCAAACAAAAATCAACAGTTCCTTTTAGGTATCTGAGAAGACGATGAAGAGCACTCCAGTGTTCATTACTAGGGTTATGTGTATATCTACTAAGTCTAGTCACTGCATAAGCTATGTCAGGTCGAGTACAGTTCATGAGGTACATCAAACTACCTATGATTTTTGCATATTCACTTTGAGAGACACTTTCACCTAAGTTCTTGGTCAAATGAATACTGGAATCATAGGGAGAACTCACTGGAACAACCTCAAAGGAATTAAACTTTTTAAGCACTTTTTCCACGTAATGAGACTGACTAAGGGAAATGCGACCGGAGACTCTCTTAAGTCTGACTCCTAAAATCACATCTGCTTCCCCCAAATCTTTCATCTCAAATTTTGAAGACAAGAAAAGTTTAGTATCATTAACCACCTTTAAGTTGTTACCAAAAATCAGCATGTCATCCACATAAAGACATATAATCACACAATCTGATCCTATCAATTTTGAATAAACACAAGAATCAGAATTGTTTACAATGAAACCATTTGACACCACAGTACTATCAAATTTTTCATACCATTGTTTTGGTGCTTGTTTGAGACCATATAAGGACTTCCTCAATTTGCACACTTTATCTTCTTGACCTAACACCACGAAACCCTCAGGTTGAGACATGTAAATCTCCTCCTCTAAGTCACCATTCAGGAAAGCGGTCTTAACATCCATCGATGTATAACTAAGTCATGAATAGCAAAAGAGCAAGCAGGGTCCTAATAGTGGCTATCTTAGTCACAGGAGAATAAGTGTCAAAGTAATCTAGTCCTTTCCTCCGAGTGAAGCCCCCGATGACAAGCCTAGCTTTAAACCTCTCGATAGTTCCATCAGTCTCAACTTCTTTTTAAAGATCCATTTACTGTCTATGGTCTTTGATCCCTTAGGTAAGTCGGTTAACTCCCAAGTAGAGTTAGACACTATGGAATCTAACTCACTCTTAATGGCCTCTTTCCAAAAACTAGCATCCACGGATCTCATTGCCTCATCAAAGGTCTTTGGGTCCTCTTCTATCATGAAAGCATAAACTAGTTCATCACTCAACAAGTCAACACAAGAACTTTCGGATAGAAAAGCAGTAACAAAATCGGAACCAAAGTCTTTTGCTACTCTAGGTCTCTTACTTCTCCTAGGCTCATCTACGACGGAGGAACTGCTAGCATGCATGTCAACCGAACTACTACTCAAAGTCAAATCAGCGGGAGTATCACAAGAAGGAAGAACATCATGCGTAGAACAAGTAGATAAATCAACAGCAGGAGGAGAACAAGAAGGCACAGATGCAACATCACCTTTTTTCAAAGGAAAAACATGTTCAAAAAAACTCAGCATCTCTGTACTCACGGATAGACCTATCACTCGGAGACATGAATCTATATGCAGCATGAGCATAACCAATGAATACAGCATCAAAAGTCTTAGGTCCTATGTTTGACTTTTTATAGTCAGGAAGCCCAACTTTGGCTAGACACCCCCACACCTCGGAAAACTCAAGTTTGGAGGATAACCCTTCCATAGCTCATATGGGGTCTTATCTAATCTTTTGTGAGGAACTCGGTTAAGAACATGACAAGCTGAAAGAACGACTTCCCCACATTTCATCGTGCAACCCGAACTTACAAGCATAGCATTCATCATATTTTTCAAGGACCTATTTTTCCTTTCGGCTACACCATTTTGTTGGGGTACATAAGGAGCACTAAGTTCATGAATGATTCCCAATTTCTCACAATGGTCATTCCAAGAGAAGTTCTCATATTCTCTACCCCTATCAGACCTAACCCTCTTGATTTTCCTATCAAGTTGGTTTTCTACCTCGGCCTTATACTTCAAAAAAGCTTCCCTGCCTCACTTTTGGTCTTAAGAAGGTATAACTTAGTGAACCTCGAGTAATCATCAACAAAGGAAATATACCGGAATTTTCCTCCTCTACTTCTAGTGTTCGAAAGTCGGCTAAGTCTCGTATGAACCAATTCTAGAAGTTGGGTGGTCCTTTGAGTCACGTTTGCAAGGTTTCTTGGTAAATTTTGCTTCAACACAAATAGGACACTTAGAGAACTCGGTTGAGGACGGATTAGGAATCAATTCTAAGGCCCTTAGTCTCTTAATAGAGGCAACATTCACATGTCCTAATCTACCGTGCCATAAATTTAAAGACTCGGCAATATAAGCAGAACCACAAAAGTTTTATTAATAGCGATACGGAAGAAGCAACATTTAAAATAAACAAACCCCCGCTCGGATACCCTTTCCCCACAAATTCCCCACCACGAGTCATTACAACCTTGTCGGCCTCAAAAACAATTTTCAAACCAGCTTTGTTTAACAAGGCACCGGACACTAGGTTACGACGCATAGTAGGAACATACAAGACATTTGAAAGGGAGAGGGTTTTTCCGAGGTAAGTTTTAGAGTGACCTTTCCATGTCCAAGCACTCCAGTTGCTGCATTCCCCATGTAGACGCACTCACCTTCTATTGCATCCCGGAAGTCATGGAGCGGCTCTTTGTTCGAACGAAATGCCTTGAAGCCCGGTGTCGGAATCCGGTCGAACGATTCTCGACCGGATTTGCTTCAACCACCACAAGCAGCAATAACATCATCCGAAACAGAAGGTTAGCTTGAGGAGTTTCTTTTTGGACGGTAACCTTGGCGTTGAGGACATTGGTAAGCCTTATGATCGGGCTTTCCACACACATAGCACACAAAGATCCTCTTTTGAATCTTACCACTTGGTTTGTTCACTTTTCCTTGCTTCTTACCCTTGTTGAATACCTTCTTGCCCTTACCCTTGAACTTATCGGAACTTGGCGCAGAACAGATTCCACCGGATTAGCTTTGGAAACATTGACAAGAGCCGAGTCCCGATTATCTTTGATCCGGTTGGCCTCTTCAATCCTCATATGGTGATCGGTTCCTGAAGAGATAGGAACTCTTTCCTATGCTTGATTGTTACGGAACTCCCTCCGGGAAGGGGGAAATTTTTCCAGAGAACATTAGCCTGGAAAACCTCACGATTTTCATGTCCTCATTTAGAACATCGGCACATAAATTTTCGTAGACATGAACTTGGTCCATGACAGATTTGTCATCAACCATTTGGAAAGACACCACTTTCCCACAACATATTTCGTTTCCCAAACATCATCCCCCATATTTTTTTCTCAAGGGCCTCCCAAATCGGTTTAGATGACTTATGAACCATAAACAAATCAAACAAATTATTAGTCATCAGATTAAGGAGATGGAAACGAACTGTTTTGTTATCTTTTTCATATTTTAGAATTTGATCCTCATTCTGCTTAATGACAGCAGCAGAAGGAGAAGAAGAATCAGCAGAAGCCTTAATGGCAGTGGGACAGTCATTGAACAGGACATAGTCAATATCCAGTTGCTCGAAAAACATAAGAAGTTTCTGAGCCCAGCGTTTGTAGTTATTTCCATCAATGGACTCAAGTTTGGACAGATGAGCCATTGATTTGGTTGAACTTTCTGCCATTGCAAATATTATTAATTGCTTTAGAGAATAGCACGAAAAACCCAGGAATAGAGAAGAGAAGGGAAGAAGAGAAGAGTGTTTGTTGTTGTTTGACTGAACAGGATGGCACTGATTTTATAGGGAAGAATCAAGCCAAAAAAACGGATAGCAATCAATGGGCGGATAATTAGGGATTGACAGAATTCCAACAGCCACACACGCGTAGCTCCCGGGTCAAAAACTTTAGTTAAGTTAAGTTTATTCCCCAAAGCCCAAAGCCCAAGGCCCATGGCCCTGGCCCGGTCCGGGCGGGCGGCGCGCGCGTGTGTGATAGCAAGCCCAAACCAAACATATCATCCAACCACAAAAGCATCTCTAGTCACAACTCAATAGATGGAAGGAGGGAGGAAATATATAAACATGAAGAAATTCCCTCCCACAAGCAATGTGGGACAAACAAGAAAATGAGCCAAGGCTTTTCCAAGCCTTAACTCCAACATGTATAAAGTAGAGGAACAAAGCATATCTTAGATGGTTGATCTCTCTGCAAAAATTGGTGCCAATTTTTATTACTTGGTCCATAGGGTGGTCCTAACCAAATGCGTGAGATTCAAGATACATTAGGATTCCCTAAAAATTATGTACATATTTAGCGTTACAATGGTTCTAGTGTATCAATTAATAACCAGTTAACCGTTATTAACGAATATAAAAACCCATATTGTTGGCAAATATTTTGCGTAATACTCCCTCCGTCCCATAATATAGTGCTCACATTCCTTTTTGGGTGTCCCAAAATGTTGTGCTTGTTTTCTTTTTTATTAATTTGCTTGGATTAAATTATCCTCAATTTTTACACAAACTTTCCAAAATACCCCTACTTTTCTTTCAAAATATGTGTCACTATCTATTATTGTTTTACACTATTCCAAGAAACATTCATTGCTTTTTGATTTTTTTAAAAGGAAAAATAAATTAAAGAGCTAGTTCCAAGACAAAAATACCAAATAAACTCTTTCTTAAATATTTTTTTTTGAGAAATCCTACTACTCCTTTTATTTTCCTTAATTCCCGTGAAAAATGAGAAGTGAGCACTATATTATGGGACGGAGGGAGTATTATATTGCCAGTTTTACACTTTCTCTTGGATATGTACATAATTTTTAGGGAGCCCTTACAAACTTTTTCCGGAACATAAATTGTGGGAGCGCACCGCACAAACAGGTGCGGACGCACCAAACATACTGCTTCTCTTGTTCAGCAGTCCGTCGCAAGGTGCGGGAGCACCTCATTAGCTTGTGCAGGCGCACTAATCTGTCTGCCAAGCTATTCCTCTTTTTCTCTCGTTGGCGCACCATATCTTCATTGGGCCCCTTATCACGCTCCCTTTGCCGTTTTTTCCAGCTTGCAACTTCAAAAGTGGTCACACCTACAACCAAAACACGGCAAACACATGGTGAAAGTAAATGTAAAATTGACCGAAATCTAGCAAAATGTCACTATGATTAATTGAACGAAATGGAAGAGAAAATGGAGAAGAAAGAGGGAAGAAAGGGGAGAAAGAGGGTCAAAATAAGCTAAGAAGAATCCGTAAAGTGAGTTAGAAACACACTTATCACCCACCATCTGCAAAACCACTGCTTGTGTTGCACGATTATGACTTATGAATTTATTTATAATACTAGTATTACTGCTAAAATGGTTGTTAAAGTTTTTTATAATTGGCCGAAAAATTACATTTTCAACATATTGCTCTATACCCGTGTAAGTTGCACGCAAAATTTAATTTTTCTCAATAAGTTTGAGTTTTAATACTAATTAATGTATACTTAATTACACCTAATGTTGTTTTTCATGTTTCGAGCTATCTTGTATAAAGTCATATATTACTATTTAAGGTATATCACATGTCACTTCCTGCTGCAATGTTTCCTGTCAAAATCAATTACCTATATTTTCAATTTTTTCTGCTTCTCCATTCTATATTATGGCAAGAAGTTATACTACTTGGAACTTCATTTTGAATTTTAAATTGTTGATTTGCATAGAGTTCGGGAAAGTTAAGGTAGTAGAAATATATTTATAGGATGGAAATTTTGAATATGTGGTAATATTGTATTTGAAAAAATTTATCTTCAAAATTATAATTTTATTTTTAAAAAGTCCATGATATATGATTTGTAGTTATTGTTACTTCCTCCATTTCATAATGTTCTTCCTAGCTACTATTCTTACACAAAATTAAGGAATAATATAAAGTATTTGTACTGGGGTTGGAGGATTGCTTTTTGAGGAAGAGAGAGTGTGTCATATGCAAATATAATATAATAAAGTTAGTAGAGAGAATGTCATATTATGGACAACTTGTGGGCCATATTCAAATATTAAATTATTATAAACTTACCAAATATGAAATAAAGTAGAAATAGGAAAAACTTTATGGAATGGATGCGGTATAATAGAACTTATACTTTTTTGAAAATTATATTCAGCTAAAAATAATTTGTGCTTTTAATTGATTAAGTTAATAGTTTTTATTTAATTTTTTTGTAAAAATACCTTACACTTGTTAGTCAATCTTTTAGTTCTACATTTCTTTAAATATTATATGTTTGATCTTCCTATCATATATTGAGTTAATATTGTCAATATGGAAAAACTGAAAAATATTTAATTTCAAAAAGATATATATATATATATATATATATATATATATATATATACATATATATATATATATATATATTATATTGATTTCTGAAAATTATACTTCTATTTTTCAAATTTTCATAATTTTGATTTGAAGTTATTGCTAAATTTTGAAGTGTGCCTCGTTTAATTTTTAAAAAATAGTTTATTTCATATATGCTTCATCCGTTCTTTTTTACTACAATGTTTTCCACTTTTGGCAATTCTCTATTACTTGCAACGTTTCTATTTTTAGCAATTCGTTCTCTCTATCTCTCTCCTAGCATATGAGGTTCTCTTTTTATCTATCTCTACCTCTCTCTTAGCATATGAGGTTCTCTTTTTATATATCTCCACCTCTCTCCTCTCCTTGATGCTTGTGCAAACGCAAGCATTGCAAGTATAAAAAAACGAAAGAAGTATTTGACAATCACCAACTTCAGAGTACTTTTATTTTGGACGAAATCTAAAAATTTCACATTCGATACAAAATGTAGTTTATTTAAGGAAAAATAAAGTAGCTTTTTAATAACGTTCAATAATATAAAAATCAATTATATATTGTTAGCTTATATCATTAATCAAGTACATATATATTGTAAGTTTTTCTATAAAGATCCCATTATGTAGGTGACTAAACATAAAACTTGCACTTTTTTCCTCTTCTTAGATTATTGACAATATGATTCATAATATCATGGTAGAGATACTTCATATTATGTGGTCTAATATCCTTTTTCATGGATCTTGAAGTATCTATCATATTAATCATATATTTGGTGCCCTACCATCGTCCCTACGGAAACTTTAGCCATTTTCCCCTTTTCCTCTCTAAAAAACCCTAGATTTTTTTTTTTTTTTGATATAGGGGCTATATACCACCATAGTTTTGGGTGGTACCAAGCCCCTTTTTATTTTTGTTTGATTTTAGATTGATTTTGCTAACAATATTTAGAGCTCATGTGACTACTAATTGTTTTACATGCAAAAAAGGGTGCAATTTTTTTTCAATTTGATATTGATAATGTTTAGCACATAACATTCAAAATCAAATTATAATCTTCATAATTATAATAATTTTGCCATATTAGTTCACATCATTAATTAGAATATTGTAGATCATTGAATTGGATCATAGTATAAACATAGATACGTAATATTTGAGCTATTTAACATTGTTAGTGGAAGAAGCATCTGCTTATAATGTATTATGACTTGAGTATTACTACTATTAACTAAGTTTCCTTTCAATATTGTTGAAAAGTTACATCAATAAGAATACTTATAGTACTACTCTACAAAAATTCCTAACATACCTAATTGCCAAGATTTATGATTTGCATATTCTTTTTGGGAACTTATTTCAAATCATTTTATCTCTCTATAAATCAATTTTTGCGCATATAATATGATCTGATTTATTTTAATTTCGAAAAGTAATCAATCTCAATTCCATAATCTTTTAATTTCTTTTTAAAGAGTATATTTCTCTTTAATCTCATGAGTAAATTACATAGTTATAATAATTTTCTAGGTAATTTCAATATTCATAACATATGACTCCAACAATCTCATGAGTAGGCGTATGAATAGCTCTTTCTTGACAATAAATAGGTTCCATAAGTGATCTTCTAGGTCAGGATATATGTTGTTGACTATTAGCCGAAATAGGGTCATATCCTTCATCTATCGGTGTTTCAACAGGTATTTATAATTTGGCCTCTACATCATTAGGCTTTCTCAATTTGTCGTCTCGAATATTAAGTATCCACTCTGAGAATTCTTGAACTTCATCCACATCGTGTTTTAAACATTATTTTAAAAAATGTACACTAAAAGCTTATACTATTAGGAGTAGCATCACTATATATTTCATTTTTGTTAGCCCTTTCTTTTCTTCTCTAAGTTATTATTCCACCTTTTAAGTATAAATTTATTTATATCTCGTTTTTTTAGTATAATTTTGTTTAGTCTTCTTTCAGTGGTTCATATGGATTGCTTAATATCATTGTGCTAATATAATAATTAAAATTGATAAACTTGTACTATTATGTTTTAACATTCGCGTCCGAACTCTTATGTTCTATGACTAACAAGAGTCATCACAATGGGAAGTATGATCCCATTCAAGGTACAACAACAAATGTCCTTCCAAAGAGGAAGCGACAAAGTGAAGATGTGGGTATGATAGCTGAAGACATGAAAGGTAAGAAGGTCCTTTCAAGTGTCTCAGCCATGTCTACCTATACCGAAAAGGGGAAGACAGACAATAGTTATTGCTCTCAAAGCAATAGAGGAAGTTCTCATGATGCTAATGAACTTAGATCTGGGACTAATGCTAAGCTAAGAACAAAATCTGTGTCAGGTCACCAAAAATCAAGGTTTGCTTTCACGAATAAGAAGAATGGTTCATGCTTACATCTATCTGCAACTACTTTTAGTAATCTCCTACAAGGACAAACAATTCAGTTTTCTAAACCAAGTGAGTTCTCCTGGATGACAGTGAGTGTCATTACGCCAAAGGGTCAGGTTATAGACAAGTTAACCACAACAACTTCCAATCAAGATCCAGATGTTCTAGATCAACCAAGTTTAAGTGATCCCCCTGCTGATTCAATAATCCTTGAAACTGGAAGTAATGATCCAAGTTCTGCAATGGAAGAAGAAGTCAAGCTTAGTGACACCATAAATTCTCTCACTACATCTCCAACCCACTTCTCCAATCTCTCCTCCGATGTTAAGGTTGTCTTCTCTACTATGCCACCGAAGGATAAATTTTATAACATTGGAGCGGCAAGTTCTACCGAAGAAGGTATGATCGACATGGAAGGAACAGATGAGCAAGGATTCATCAAGGATGTCGACATTAAACACTCTTCCACTGGATTGGTACAGGAGTCAGCTGCAATTACCTCATTCGTTTTCTCAACTCCGTCCCCAGTTCGTAGGTCTACTATCACCCAGGTCTCAACCCCACCTCGAGCTTCTCAATCCATGGTACGAAAGAAAAGGCGATACCTTAAGTATAATTCCTTTCTCAAGGTAGGTATTGGTGACAAAAGAGCAAGGTCACCAGGTTATTTTACTTCGGAAGGTGGTAATGTAAGAGCTAAAAAAGCTCGTTTTAGTTGCTTATTTATTACTTGTACTGTGTAGACTCTTTCATTTCTTTCATCCAGTGTCAAAAAAAAAAAAAAAAAAAACATTCGCGTTGTTTGTCAAATGTTGTGTTGGTGCATTCAAGACACATCGTATTAACTTCTTGTATATTGTAGACAAATGTTCTTTGAATCATTTTTAAGGAAAATAAGATAGAGATGGCTATGTTTGTTTATTTGTTTGTTGAGTTAGATTTTCTGCTTCCTTCTATAGGCCGAAGGTGGAGGATAAGTTTGCCTGCAAACAGCAACTTCATAGCAGCAGATTCTTCAGGCTTTATAGATGTATATATATATATATATAGTGCTCCGTAGTTTTCATATATGGTTGTTACAAATTTCATATTTAGTTGACACATTAGATGATATATTTTAGTTTGAGGCTTCAGAATTAGATGATGAATTTGGAAATGATCTATATGCAACCAGTGGCGGATCTAGGATTTTAAAAATAGTTGGTCACTCCATCGTCCATCGTCCACCAACCATATTACAACTATAACCAATGCATTACAAAAATTTCATAAAAAGTTCCCTTTTCAGAGTAACAAATATCCATATTAAATCCAAGGAAACAAATGGTACTTAGAAATTATTATATTCCTCAAGACTACTTTTAGTAGAAAAACTTGAAATATCTTGTGTATTTTTTCTTTTCCTTCCCAAATTTAAATTGCAACTTGAATTAGATTAAACAAGCAATTCTGTCAAACTATGACATTTAATAAATGATAATTATGAAAGATTCAATCAATTTTTATACCAAATGCAATACTAAAATACTAAATCTCGTCATTTATTACTAATAAATCCTCACGGGAACAACTCGATGGTAATCCCCATCTCTATGAACATGCTTCCTACACATAACTATGAAACTGAATACCGAGGCAATATAAACAGTTAAATACCAACATATTTCTACATCAAAAGGAACAATCTTCTTTCAAATATTTAACACTAAACCACTGCCTCAAGGTACAAAACCTTACGGAATGACTCGCTAAGAATGATATGGATATTTCTACAGTTAAGCAAACTCACTACAAATATTTCTAAACTCACTAAAATATTTCTACAGTCAAGCAAACTGAGGCAACAGAGTAACTCAAAACTAAACTATAATATACTTTTCAAATTTTACAAATCTATGTCATTATAAAACCTTCATCAAACAGTAAAGTCAAAAAAGGACACAAGCAAAGTGATCATGATGACAAGGCCTCAAATTCCTTCACCAAAATCAACAATCAAATCAATTAATTTAACAACAAATCCAAGAATTCTCGAAATCAAAATCATCTAATTTCAAAAAAATTAAACAAAACGAAAAGCCTAACCTGCGAAAAATAGGAGATTCAAGAGGACAATTCGAAGAACAAGAATTTCGCCGAGTTTCACCATAGTTACGACTTACGAACATCAAGCTTTCTCTACTCTCAACTTCTTCTTCTTCGATCTGAATAGTTTCGTGTTTTTGTTTGACCTGAAGAATTTCAATCCAAGAACTCAGCGCCTTTGAAGCATTCTCTATCTCAATGATAATTTTTCGATTTTGAATCACCAACACTGGCAACACACGAGTTTTTCCCCAAATTCTAGTGTTTTGAATGATAATTTTTTATCTCTGAAAAACGTAAAACGGGTATCAATCGGTAGATCAAGGCGAGATGATAATTTTAGTTGAAGATTTGAAAGAAAAAGGAGATTCATGTAAACAAAATTCAAGAATTTTAGTTAACGACTTGAGATTGAAGGAGAGAGGAAGAGGAAGAGACGTAGAGAGAGAAAGGGGTAGTGTTGGGTTTTTTTGGTCAGTCAAGGAGAGAGAGAGTTTTAAATTTTTTTTTTCCCAAAAATTAATAGTTGGTCACGTGACCAACTATGACCCTACATAGTTCCGCCACTGTATGCAACGATCCCTGAGATGACAACAGGACAATTAAGCAATACCATTGCAGGACTCAGCTCCTCCTAGCAAAGCGGATGAAGACAAGACAGCAAGATTAAGGCTTTTATTGGAAATTCTGGTTTCGACTGGCAGCGGTGTGATATTTATCTATCTCTATATCTGTTAGTGCTGTAGATTCAGTCACATTTCTACTTTTCTCAGTACTGATTGGAAGTATCTTGTAAATATGCAGTCAATCTTGTTGTATGGGTATAACCCAAGTACGTTAGCGGATCTCCACGAGGAGTCCGCGAACACAATTATGGACACGAACATTGTAAATGTCGTCTATAGCTCTAATAAGTCAGTTCATTGACGTGATCCGACAACGTCGGCGGTCGCCTAATAAGACAAAATAGAGAAGTCTTCTCTTCTGTAAAGCGAACCACGGTCGTACACGTGTAAAAGGATTATTTACCCTGTCAGAGGAATAGTACTTCTATAAATACCCCACTAGTACTATTCTGCAGGTACATTCTCTCACACTCATAATTTCTCTCTCTACTCTCTACTCTCTCTCTCTCTCTAAATCTTATTTGGACACGTGCTGACTTGAGCGTCGGAGGGGGTTTCCTCGCATCCCCCCCGAGGGTAGTTCACGTTTGCTTCCTGTGCAGCTAATCACTAGCGGACGCCAACTCCAATCCTTGGCGGACTCTTCTCAAAACCACAAACCGTTCTACAACCGGAACAATTTGGCGCTAGAAGGAGAGGGCCTCCCATCTTTGTGAACGCTATCATGGATAGAGCAAACAATGACGGGCGTAGTCCATTAGGGTTCGAAGCCGGTCAAGGGTCTACGCCACCCATATTACCGGACCACTCGGCGCACCTCTGTTCAACACTAGAGGGACGGAGAATGTCACTGACCAGCAAACTCCTGAGAACAATGTGTCTCAGGTCAACACTGGCGGCAGACAGCTCAACCTGACTCAATTCAGTCAGTTTTCTCCTGAGCAACTACAATATGTAGCGTCCTTCATTCAAATGTTACAAGCGGGTACTCCTCAACCTAACAACACCCCCACTCCGAATGCGAGAGGTGGCCAAGTTCGTAGGCGGATGCCGTCCATGACTGGTCGCAACGCCGATGGTACACCGATAAGGATACTGCGTACCTTCACTCAAGAAGGGCGCCAGATGGAAAGACAAATTGAGGACCCATAGTATGAAGAAGCAATCCTAGAGACTGAGGATCTCAACAATTCTGAAGATGAGAATTAAAGTCGTTCCCACCGAGAACACAGCACCGGTGGTGCAAGCAATTACATTGCTGACGGACATTTATTGATCAAGCCTAAGCTGTCTCCTTTCATTCCAGAAATCTTGAACCACCCCATGCCACGGATCAAAATGCCGTCCTGTAAGTATGACGGCACCTCAGATGCAGATGACCATGTTGCTGCTTACGAGGGGCATATGTATTTATACACCCAGGTGGACGCCATCTGGTATAAGGTTTTTCCATCCACTCTGACCGGGATTGCCTAAACATGGTTTAAGAGCATCAAGGCTGGTAATGTTTCTAGTTTTTCTCAGCTTTAATTTCATCTATGTTCAGTACTCACTTCGTGAGTAATAGGCACCGTGAGCGCACAACTGGCGAGTTGTTATCTATCAAGCAGCGTGATAATGAAAGCCTGCGAGATTTCGTTGGCTGTTTTAATGCCGAGGCGATCACTATTCCTCGTCTTCAGCAAGACATGGCCGTCCTAGCTCTGATGATTGGGCTGAGAGAGGGGTCCGCATTCAGGAGCTACCTGGGCAGTAAAATCTTCACATCTCTAGAGCCAGTTTTAAGAAAGGCAAATGACTTCATCAGAGGTGAGGAATTTGACGAGGCCGCAAGCAGCCAAAGTCGCGAGTCTGAGAAAAAGAAGGATGACAAGCAGAAGAAGGAAAAGGGTCGCGAGGATGATCGCGGCCGAGATGAGAGAAAACAGGATTCAAACGTGGTCAAGAAAGGGAATGACCGCGAGAGGTTCAAATACAAAGATAAGTTCGATGCGTATACGCATCTCACGACCTCAAGAGCTCATATATACTTGATGAACAAGGACAACGATAAATAGCAACGTCCAAAGCAAATGTTTCACAAAAACCGTGATAAGAGCAAGTGGTGCGCCTTTTATGGGGATCACGATCACACTACTGAGAACTGCAGACATTTGAAGGATAACGTGGAAGATCTGATAAGGAGAGGTTACTTCACTCAGTATAAGGCCCAATCAAAGGATGGAGATGTGGTAAAGACAAATAACCAGAATGTGCAATCGCGGATCGCTGAAATCCATGTTATAAGTGGCGGACCGATTCATGGCAGCAGCGTAAACGGGGCAAAAGGCAAGCCTGAAAGAGTTCAGGCACCAGGTCAATTTCAACGAAAGTATGCAATGAAGAAGGCCGCCAGTAATGCCCACCATGTCTTTCACGGTGGAGGACGCGAAGCACGTCGTCTACCCCCATGACGACCCTCTGGTGGTCACGTTGAAAGTATCAAACTGTTTGATCCATAGAATTCTGGTAAATGGAGGAAGTTCCGCGAATATATTGTATTTCTCAACTTTTGAGAAATTGATGATTGTCGGGAGCATTTGAAGCCTGTTCGCTACCCGGTGATAGGTTTCACGGGGGCATCAGTGATTCCCGAAGGTTTGATAACCCTACCGGTCAGGGTAGGAGAAGATGAAAACGCAAGAGATGTAATGGCAAAATTTTTGATAGTTGACGTACCAGGGGCTTACAATGCAATTATCGGACGCCCCTTCATTCATGACGTCCAAGGGGTTGTGTCAACTTACCATCTGACTTTGCTGTACGTTTCCAACCTTGGGACGATAGTGAAGTTGAGAGGAAATCAAGAGATGGCAAAAATCATGCTATCTAACAGCGTTAAAGCAGCCAGCAAGGAGAATTCCGGTAGAAGACCTGAGTCCGCCAATCGGAAGCAGAGGCGACCCCAGAAGAAAGCTCTGGCAAATGAGGCAGAGTCCGAGAAAGGGGATGAGGAAATGATGGAAATTTCAATGGAAGAGCCGGAGTCTAGGCCCGACGATACGCCAAGGCCCAAGCCAGATGGAGAAACAAAGCAGGAGATGCTGGCAGAGGATCCGGCAAGGACAATTGCTGTCGAAACAGACATGGACCCAAAGGTGAGGGTCAACCTGGTGACTCTCCTAAGAGAAAACGCTGATGTCTTCGCGTTCTCGGCGGATGAGATGCCGGGAATAGACCCGACCGTGATGGTACATCGTCTAAATGTGGACATCACTGTCCGTTCTATCAAGCAAAAGAAGCGAAATTTTTCTGCCGAAAAGAACAAGGCCATCAAAGAGGAAGTTGATAAGTTGTTGGCGGCTGATTTCAATGAGCCATGTGATTACCCAGAATGGTTGGCCAATGTGGTCATGGTGAAGAAAGCTAACAGCCAATGAAGGATGTGCGCAGATTTCACGGACCTCAATAGAGCCTGCCCAAAGGACTGCTATCCGTTACCAAGAATATACCAGCTAGTAAACTCTACTAGCGGTCATGCACTGCTAAGCTTTATGGATGCGTTCTCAGGCTATCATCAGATTAGCTTGCTCGAGGCAGATAGAAGGAAAGCAGCGTTCATCACATATTGTGGTGTGTACAACTATAAGGCAATGCCGTTTGGGCTCCGTAATGCAGGATCGACCTACCAAAAGCTGGTCGACAAAGTATTCGCGGATCAGAGGGGTAGGAACATCGAAGCATACGTTGACGACTCTATCATCAAAAGGAAAACTGAACGCGAACACTTGGATGACCTGGAAGAGACATTTAAAACATTAAGAAAATATAATATGAAGCTCAACCCAAAAAAATGTGTATTTGGGGTGAGAGCAGGGAAGTTTTTGGGTTTTTTGGTAAGCAAGAGAGGGATTGATGCAAAAAGCGTCAAAGATATTCAGAGGCTGACAGGAAGAATGGCGGCCCTCACTCGATTCATTTCAAAATCAGCAGACAAGGCTTTGCGTTTCTTCGCACTATAAGGGGAAATAAGAAGTTCGAGTGGGGAGAGGAGCAAAGCAAAGCATTCCTGGCAGTAAAAGAGCATTTGAAAAGTCTACCACCATTACAAGGCCCGAGACCAGAGACGTATTGCAATTTTATATCTCGGTCTCGCCTAACACAGCCGCGGCCGTTTTGGTGGTGGAAAAGGAGAAGAGGCAGCAGCCAATATATTTTGTCAGCCATATCCTTAATGGTCCGGAGAGCCGTTATCAGCTAGTTGAGAAAATGGCTTTAGCTGTGATAATTGCCGCCAGGAAATTCAGGCCATACTTTGACTGTCATCCCATCCAAGTGTTGACCAATCAGCCGCTAGAAAAAGCGTTGCAGAAGATGGATAGTTCTGGTCGCTTACTAAAATGGGCCGTTGAACTATTAGAGTACGATATACAGTATAAGCCCAGGACTGCTATCAAAGCGCAGGCCCTGACAGATTTTATTATGGAAGCCTCATATGAGGAGGAGGAAGTGGAACAAAAGGAAACTTGGCTATTGGAAGTTGACGGATCTTCCGCTGTTAGCGGATCCGGGGCTGGTATAGTGATGACCAGCCCTGAAAGAAATTCATATCAGTACGCCATCAAGTTTGCTTTCCCGGCGTCAAACAACGAAGCAGAATATGAAGCAACAATTGCCGGCTTGAGAATGTGTTTGGTAGCGGGTGCCAAGAATGTACTCTTGAAGACGGACTTACAGTTGGTAAGCGGTCAACTAAGAGGAGAATTCGAAGTCAGAGAAGCCAACATGATGAAATTAGAGGTGATCATGGGCCAGGCCGGGCCGCGGCAAAAAAAAATTGCCCATTGGTAGGGCCGGGCCGGGCCAAAAATTTGTGCCCAATGCCCATTATTTCGGGCCAAAATCGGGCAGGGCCAAAAGTTAGACTGAAAAGTCTATTTTGACTTGCCCAAAGCCCGCCCAAATAAAAAATGGGCCTGGCCCGAACGCGGGCTAAAAAAAATTGCCCAAACCCGCCCAAAAACCGGGCCGGGCTGGAGTTGATCATCTCTAGATGAAATATGTGGAAAAGGCCAAGGAGTTGATTGCTCAATTGAATGACTTTGAGATTCAAGCAATACCTAGGGCCGAGAACACTAAAGCGGACGCATTGTCCAAATTGGTAAGCTCTGATTCATTCAGCATCGAGAGGACCGCCACGGTGGACATCCTGAAGGAAAAGAGTATCACAGAAAAGATTGTAACGTCAACAGCATAAACCAGCAGGAAGAATGGTTTAGCGAGCTAGTAGCTTATAAGCTGACGGGGACGCTTCCCAACGATCCTTCGTCCGCTAAGAAACTGAAGCGACAAGCAAACTGGTACATCATATATTAAAATGAGCTATACAAAAAATCATTTAGTCTACCTATGCTTAAGTGTGCAACCGCATGGGAATCCGTGAAGATTCTTGAAGAGATACACGAAGGTGTTTGCGGCAATCACATAAGCTGCAAAGCTCTACCGTTGAAAGCATTGAGAGCTGGGTTTTACTGGCCAAGTATGCTGGCGGATGCCCAGGGTTATGTCAAGAAGTGCGATAAATTCCAGAGATATGCTCCCGTCATCAACAGGCGAACCAATAATTTGCAGCCCATCCTATGCCCAATTCCGTCCGCTCAGTGGGGGATGGACATCCTAGGACCGTTCACCACAGCAACAGGAGGGAGGAGATTCCTGGTAGTGGGAATTGATTACTTCACAAAGTGGATAGAGACGGAGTCGACAACAAAGATCAAGGCAAATCAGGTCAAGAAATTCATCTGGCAGAATATTATGACAAGATTTGGGATTCCCATGGCTATCGTTTTCGACCATGGCGTCCAGTTTGATTGTCGTCCCATACAAGCTTTTTTTGCAGAGTTTCGCGTGAAGTTTGCATACTCAGCCGTTTGCCATCCTCAGAGCAACGGACAAGCAGAGGCCGCGAACAAACAAATCTTGAATGCCTTAAAGAAAAAAGCTAGATGAGTTCAAAGGAGGATGGGCCGATATGGTTCCGGCAGTGCTATGGTCAAATAGAACAATAGAGTAGGAACAACGGGAGAAAGCCCTTTCAAGCTAGCCTTTGGCGCAGAAGCGGTATTACCGGTAGAGGTGGGGTTACCCTCTTACCGGATCAAGCACCAAGACCTCCAGAAGAATGACTAAGCACTCAGGGAAAACCTGGACTTCTTGCCAGAAATCATGGCAGAACTGAAAGCAGCCGCTTACAAAGATAGAATCAGCAAGGCTTACAATAAAAAAGTCTTGGAGAGGCCGTTATATGTTGGCGACCTAGTCCTTCGCAGAACAGCAACCACCGCCAAGGCGCATACTGAAGGAAAGCTGACTGCTAATTGGGAGGGTCCTTACATCATAGCTAAGAAGCTTGCTCCCGGTTCTTTCATTCTAAAGGGCATGGATGACAAGGAGCTTAAGAACTGTTGAAACGCTAGCGTCTTAAAGAAATACTATGTTTGATTCATAGAATGTAACAGGCCGAGAGCCACTTTTCATTACATAAATAATACAAGCCTCCGCTAATAGTTCATCAATCGTCTTATTGTTTTCATGTATATTAACGGACCATATGACAGGTCAACAAATTAAATACTAACGGCCATATAACAGGCATAAACGTTAGAAAAGCCATATGACAGGCTCAAAGTGCGTTAACGATCATATAACATACCTAGCAAAAAACAAAAGCCATATGACAGGCTCAAAGTGCGTTAACGGTCATATGACAGACCAAGCACAAAACAAAAGCCATATGAGAGGCTCAAAGTGCGTTAACGGTCATATGACAGACCAAGCACAAAATAAAAGACACATGACAGGCTCAATTGCATTCGCGGTCATACAATAGACCAAATGTTAATCAAACGGATTAATAAATAAAAGATGTAACCAAAATGCAAAAGTACTTTTCCATAAATTAAAAGCTACTGGCTTGGCGACCAACTACAGTAGAAAAAGACGGCGGCCAATAAAAAGGCTTTCAGTTGGAATCAAGTACTTGCAAATTAAAAACTCAAATTCACTGTTTACAAATGCCAAAATGGGCCGAATTGAGTACTTAAGCTAAAAATATTCAAATAGTTTATAAAACTACAAGCTATTGGAAGAGCAGGAAGAGCTAAGAGAAGGTCGCCAAAAGCTTCAAGAGGGAGGGGCTCCCTGATTTGCCTGTTCTGGAACGTCCCGTGGATCCGCGTCAGCAATAGCGTCCTTGTCAGCAAATTTGGGATCCCCCTCAAAAGGTGTGAGATGCTGGCCTTCAGCATGGGCGTCCTCAATGACGTTCCAGTCAAATCCTGGAACCGACTTGCACACGCATCTCATGGCGGTCGCTCACCCACCATCATATCTCTTGTGCAGGGCCGCCACATACTCATCGGACTGTTTGAACTCAACTACAACTTTAGCGGCCCTCCTATTCTCAGCCTCAGCGGCAGCATCCAAAACTGCAATCTCCCTCTCGGAGTTGGCGGCCTCCAGAGCCTTGGTCAATGCTGCAACATTTTCCTCGGTCTCTTCTAGCAAGGCAGCTCGCGGCTTCAGAGTCAACAGCTCGTCCTCCAGAGGCTCCAAGGCCGCGGTCTTAGTCGCCAACTTCTCTTCCATATCCTTCAGCAGGTCCTGACAAGTCTCAAGTGACTGCTTGTAGCTATCCGCCAGCTTCTGATATTCCACATACAACTCAATCAGCTCAAGAGCAACATTATTGGCCTGCAAAAAAGAAGAGAGGAACGTCAATAAGAGGCAAAACAAATGAAACAAAATAATAAATAATAAAGAAACGTACCACAAGCTAGTCATGAGCCAGTCTAGCAGCAGGAGTCATCAAGGACCCTGCCGACCTATCCATGGGCAGCTACATGCCTTTCAAGATCCGATAAGCGAGAACGCCACCGTTCTCTGGGATGTCGGCGTACAACGATTCATCCTCCCTAATATCCTAGTCAGGTTGATTAACCTTGCCAGGAACAATAGGCCGGCGAGCAAAAGAAGCCGCTACGGAATCACTAATCGGAACCTCTTTCTTCTCGATCCACTCACCGAACCGAGAAAAGATAACGGGAGACAAGTTCGATAAAAAACTCTGAGATGTGATCATCTCCCGGATTTTCTGACGGATAGTGGAAAAGGAGCCTGACAGCCAAGTAGTGCCGCTGATGTGATCTTGGCCAGTGATCGCGACGTCATTATGCTCCTAGCCCTCAGAAGGAGCATTCACGTCCAAGTCATCCACTCGGATGACCTCATTGACAGGGGTGGAAGCGGCAGGATTAGCCAAGGTCGGCCGCTTGTTAGCAGATGAATCTGCCGCAGTTTGTTCTCGCGGTCGTATCCTGGTTCCGCTACCCCTCGCCACAGGCCGCGAAGTAGAAGACCCGAGGGGGACGGCAGAAGGCTGGCCGCCAAAACCGGCAACAATGGCGACGACACCCAGAACAGGGGTGCGACCCACAGTCACTCCACCGCGACCACGACGAATGTTATGAGGGCTGTTTCGGTTTCCTCCCCGACGGCCGTTAGTACTGACGTGCATGGTCTCGTACTCTTCTGAAGGAGCGGGCTGCAGGTTGGTTAATGGCTGGAGATTCTCGTCGACACAAAGGGCGTCGAGATCGAGATAACAAAGCCTGCAAACGGTAAGAAAATAGTTTTTTAAAAAATGATATATAACATCAAGCGGACCAGCCCGATAACAGCGCTTACCGTTTCCATGGGTGTGACAGAGCAGCATGGCCGACAAAGGCTGGTTCCCAATGATGTACTTGGAGTGAGGAAGCCAGTATTTGGGCTCCTTAACCTTAACCTCCTTCCAGTCCTCATAAGTAACTAAATAATCTTCGGTATCAAAAAAATCGAAGGCCGTTAGTTCTTACCCAGTTAACGGAACTAAAGGCAAATGCTCCAGGCGAGGACGGGGCTCGGTGAAATGACGGCGCACGGGATAATCCTCGGGAACCTATGACCAAAAGAAGGCATCCTGCCAACCCTTCAAACCGGTCATCTTAGGCTGGACAGTCATTTTCTTGTCGGCCGTAGTCAGCGACCACCAACCTGCCTGCCTAGAAGATCCATTCTTCTTCAGCCAATGGAGATGACGGAACAAATTCAGCGTTTGTGGAAATTCCAAAAAGCGCACAGTCCAAATGTACGCGATCAAATTACGGACCACCAAGGGAGTCAGTTGGGCCAAGCATACATTAAAAGCATTTAAAATCTTCACCAAAAATGAGTCTAGAGGAAAGCGGAGGCCGAACTCAAAATGATGAGTACACACGGCCACATGACCGGGAGGACACTCCGTCACAATAGCCCCCTCTGGTGGATCTACCAATCGATATCCTTCGGGAAGATCATATAAATCCCGAGCAACTCTGGGGTACGCAAGATCAATGGCGTCCTGACGCCAAGGCCCATCAATCTCCACACTGAGAGGACCGGCACTAAAGTCCGCAGGTAGCCAAAGAACGTCTGAACCTGGTCCGACAACAACATCTTCCTCCATCTCATTGGAGTTGTCGACCCTCCTTTCAGCAGCACGGGAACTCTCCCCAATCACATGTGCCGACAAAGGCACAGTAGTGCCAATATTCGCGGCCACAGAATCAGTCGCGCCTTCAGTAACGCGAACAACGGGACTCGCAGGAGCGAATCGGCGCTGATAAACAGTCTCCTGACGAACCATAATGGTAGCAATGGAATCACTGTCGTCACCTAAATCAATAATAGGAGGGTTAGGAGCCGCAGATTCCTGCAAACGGTCGTAAAAATCGGCCGCTTCCTCAACCCCAACATCCGCCAAGCTATCCAACCAGGCGTGCTCTCTAAGAGGGGCTACATCAAGGCTGGGAACAGCATCGGCTGGAGGATGCCTAACGGAATGTATAGCAAGAATTTGATGCCTAAGTTCCCTAAGCGTCTGCCTGTCACCGCTTTCTCTAGCGGACATATTTTCTGGGATAAGTTATGCTCCTCAGGAGTAGCAGGGTCGTTAAGAAACTTGGACCTCAGTTCTTTTTCTCTCTCGGCTGTAAGGGGTATGTCCGCTAACAACTTAGTCATCCCCACAGGGCTAGAATCTGAAGAAGGGTCGCTATCGGCCAGGGGGGAAGAAGGGTCACTTTCAGTCATATAGACATCACTAGGGGCATTCAGGTTATCAGATTGGTCCGACATGATGAAAACGCAAAGAAACTTAAAGAAAACTTGGAGAAGAATTGAGGAAATACCTGGAAACGGAAAGTCGCCGGAGAAAAGTAAAAGCAGGGAGCGAAAGTTGTCGGAAAAAGACGAACGAAGTTTTCAAATAGCGAAATTGCGTGGAAAAACTCAAGCTTGAGCCGAAAAACAGCTGGAAATGTAGAACAAACACCGGCGAAAAACAAACCTTCGAGCCCAGAAAAAACCCAGTAGAAATTCGTCAAGAAAAGACGAAGTTCTTAATACACTAGGACCGGAAAGAAAAAACTAGAAGATTTGGTAACTTTTTGGAAGAATTTGAGCAGAAAAGGGAGAACTTTTGAGCGAAGAGAAACCACGAAAATGAAGTTTATCAGAGAAGAAGAAAGGGAAGTTGGGAGAATGTGAGATGAAAAACTCAGGAAAAAGACAACTGCCATATATATATGCAGTAAATCAACGGCTGAGTTTAAAGAACCCTCCAACTTCACTTCTCTCCAGATTTGCGCCAAGTGTCAAGGCGCAGTTAAACCCTAATAAAGTAGTGGGCGGGATTCTCGAAAAAGTAATCATTAATTTTTCAAAATTCTTCAACTCCTTATCACGACACGTGGCACTCAACGAATCAACTTCCACAAAAAATTGAACACGACAACACTAGCTCGCGTCCACCGACAACATCCTTAGCGCTCAAGACCCCAAATGATGCTGGGGGGGGCCTAGGTGTATGGGTATAACCCAAGTACGTTAGCGGATCTCCATGAGGAGTTCGCGAACACAATTACATACGCGAACATTGTAAATGTCGTCTATAGCTCTAACAAGTCAGTTCATTGACGTGATTCGACAACGTCGGCGGTCGCCTAACAAGACAAAATAGAGGAATCTTCTCTTCTGTCTAGCGAACCACGGCCGTACACGTGTAAAAGGATTACTTACCCTATCAGAGGAATAGTACTTCCATAAATACCCCACTAGTACTATTCTGCAGGTACATTTTCTCACACTCATAATTTCTCTCTCTACTCTCTACTCTCTCTCTCTAAATCTTATTTGGACACGTGCTGACTTGAGCGTCGGATGGAGTTTCCTCGCATCCCCCGAGGGTAGTTCACGTTTGCTTCCTGTGCAGCTATTCACTAGCGGACGCCAACTCCAATCCTTGGCGGACTCTTCTCAAAACCGCCAACCGTTCTACAACCGGAACACTTGTGATGGTTTTAGCCCCGGGAGAAGGTTTGTGGTCGATGTTTTGGTATGTCTAAAGCCTTCTATGCGTTACATAATTAGATTATTGTTAACGACTTAAAATATATATAGTAGGAGGATAAGGATATGCGGATATGTATAATAGGCAATTTATTTTGAATATTTGAGGTAATTTATTCTATACCATTGATTTTATATCAAATCAGTTGCTTGATATAAGGATTTACTAGCTTTTTATGCACGCGATGCATGCAATAATATTTACTCTGGTCGGCCTTCTGTATTATTAAACAACTAACTTTATATGCGTGCGATGCATGTGGCGAAAACTTTTAAAAATAGTGTAAGTTGACAATTGTTTTTCAATATGATAAATAAAGTATGCATATACAATTAATATGTCTATTATATAAGGGAAGGGGGGTTATGGTGTCCCCCTATTAAATTACTCATTAAATAATTTAACAAACATAAAACTATCTTTAAATTTTTTCTACAAACCAATTCAAAAAGTCAAAACTAATAGGAATTAGCCCACAAATATAAAAGGTATCTTGGAAACATAAATTGATTAAAATATTTGTAATAAACTTGAATTAACAATAAAAGTGAAGAAATAAAAAGTTAATCAACTCGAAAAAGAAATAAATAAAATAAAATTCAAACTTAACAAATTAAAATACGTGGTTTTCTTATGTCCATTTTTTAATGATATATTAATTGTAAGTGCATACTTTGTTTATCACATTGAAAAACAATTATCAACTTACACTATTATAAAAAATTTTCGCCACACATGTATTGGACGCACATAAAGTTAGTTATTTGAGAATAAGGAAGTTCGACCTGAAAAAATATTGTCTCACGCATAGTGTGCATAGATAGCTAGTATCATTTGAAAAATGGACATAAGAACACAACCTATTTTAATTTGTTAAGTTTATAATTTATTTTATTTTATTTATTTCTTTTACGATTTGATGAACTTTTTATTTTTTCATTTTTATTGCTAATTCAAGTTTATTACAAATATTTTAATCAATTTATGTTTGTAAGATATCTTCTATATTTGTGGGCTAATTCCTATTAGTTTTGACTTATTGAATTGGTTTGTAGAAAAAATTTAAGGATAGTTTAGTGCACGCCATGCGTGCATGCATAATTTTTAGAATGTATTTTAGAATTGGGAGAAAATTGTGTTTATATTGTATTGTTTGCAAACTATTAATTTAACAATATTATCATGAACAGTGTCCAAATTGATTGTTCTTCTATGATTGATTGGCATATAATGACAATGATTTTAATTTTGCATCTTTTATGAAATTTAATGTCAATTAACATTGCTATTTTGATCACTAATTATGATTTTGATAAATTAATGTCAATAACTATAATTGATTGGAAAATTAATGGTGGAATTTCCTTTTCAAAAAATTATCTTATCAAATTTGCATTGATGTGTGTTGGGCTATACACTTATACTAATTGTGTAACTTTAACTAATTTGAGAATGTGGTTTTATTTATTTTTTTGAAAATAATGTACTAAGAGGTAAAAATATAATATCATAGGGGAGACACCCCTTCCCTTATAGTATAAAGATAATAAAGATTTACGTAGCGTCGCAGCGGTGAGTTTATCAAAGCAGTAATTATGTTGGTGAATTATTTTATTTCAATATTAGTTCTTTATTTTGTCAGAATATTTTGTTATTGTTAGTGAGTATTTTGTCAAAAATTTGCAGCATTATTTAAGCCTTAATTGACAATTCATTGTTTTGGTTAGTGAATAATTTGTCAGAAATTTGCAACCTTAATTAAGAATTGACAGTTTCTTGTTTTAGTTTTAACCGTTAGTGAGTATTTTGGAATGCTATGTTGGTAAATTATTGTGTTTCCATATTTGTTCCTTGTTTTGTTTTCAACTCTTTTAATTTTGTATGAAATGCCAAAATTGCCAAGCTTAAATTGATAATGATATGATATGATGATGAGGGTAATTTAGGCTTATTCAAGGGGGACACCATAGCTCCCCCCTTGACTTATATAATAGAGATAAAATCTTTCCTAAGATGAAGATTGTAATTGATTTAACAGAATCTTAATACAATTGTCAATTTATTGTAATTGATATCCTTAATCAAGGAATAAATATCTCTCATAGTTAACAAATATGATAATTTTTCTAGGTTTATTATTAGTATATATATATATATATATATATATATATATATATATATATATATATATATATATATATATATATATATATATATATAAAGTCCCTATAATGTTACAAGCCACTTTTAATCAAAACGTAATGGTGAAATTTTTAATTTACATTCCGTCTATTTGGTTTGGTCTACAGTGCTGAAATTCTTCATCATCGTCGGCATCACAAATAAAAAAATGTAAACAATCTGTTTAATCTTTCTTGATGACAAATATTAGTCCTTTATGACCTTTGTTTTATTCTTAAAGTATATTTGTATTGACTAACTGAAATCCTCTTGACAATGTACTTCTGTTTTATTTTTGAAAGGATCTTGACAACGTAACTTGTTAATATGCTCAGATGGTTGATTGGTCCATGCTTTCATATGATGTCCTTGGCGAAATTGCAGTCAAGTTGGACACAATTGAAGATTTTATATATTTCTCTGCAGTATGTCATTCATGGAATCATTCTTCTTCGCTAGTTAAGCCCAAGTTGAATGCCATAACAATGATGCCATGGATTCTGCTAGCAGAATACACAAAAAAGAACCCTCATCATATTAGGAATAATTTCAATCTCAGCAACAATAAGCGTTACCCAATAAAGCTTCCTCAGATGTTTGGGGCCAGGGGCGAGGCAAATATAACCGGAGCCCTATACACTCTTTTACAATTGGGCCCTTTGTACTCTATAAAAGATATATGATTCTCAATTCAAAAAAAAATTACTTTGATATTGAAAAATATCTAATTACATCATATTAAAATTCTAAACACATCTACTTAAAAAGTTTTCATGCCCAGAATTATATTTTTCTCAACATATCAAAAAATTGTAAACAAACAGATATTTACATATAAAAAAAGGAGTGACTAACTAAAAAGAGAGAGTTGAGAGGAGTGATTAAATATTTAAATATTTATGTCATATGAACCATAGAAAGTCAAAAGAATATAGGATCATTATGATAATTAATTTCTAATATAGAAGATACTTTTTCTTAGATGGAATGATGAGTATAAAGAGAGAGTTAAAAGGAGATAGAGTTAAGAGGAGAGAGAGTTGGGACTTGGGAGGAGAGAGTACCATTAATGGAGTTTGGGGAATATGAAAATTGACGGACTTAAATCGACAAAAGAAAAAAGTAGGTAAAGATTACCTAATAAATACGGCCCGCGTGGTATTGATGTTGCAAACTTTCAAAATAATTAAAACAACAAAATTTGGCTGTTTTCAAGAATTAAACCCGCATTCCACTTGCTCTTTCCTTATAACTCTACCATTGATCCAAATGTTTTGCTTTTGACTTTCTATCAAACATTTGATATAAATATATTTTGGGGCCCCTGTAATTTCGGGGCCCTATTCCGTTGCCCATACTGCATGGGCCAAGAACCGCCCCTGTTTGGGGCGCGGTGTTGGGGTTCACACTATGGTTAGGTTATCGTGCAAATTCGTGATTTAGAGATAAAGCTATACAATCCATTAACTAATGATCGAATAACAACGTTACCATCTGTACGAACCTTGCCAAACCAACGAGAATCTGACTGGGAAGAAAAAGATGAATGGATTCGGAAATATTTTGTGCAAAATTTTGTTGTACTAAAAATGCCTTCTAGTGACCAGGCTAACCATGATGATGGTAGTGACTTGGTTATTGCGGCAATATATGGTGAACAAGATTTCGTAGCTCTTGCTCGCCCTGGTGATCAGGCATGGGTAATGATAGATACGGACGTTGCAAGTATCGTATGTTCGAATGACTTAATTTTTATTTTGGGACTTGATTTTTGGCTTAGATATTGTGATATTAAACAGATTGGAGACTTTGAAGCTGTGAAAGTAATGTTGTATTTGCCTCCTCCTATGGACGGCTTTTTTCGTAACAAATTTTTTGATTTCAATAAGAGTTATTTGGTAGAATTGGGTGGTGACCTTCTTATGGTCATACGACATAAGATCCTAATACATGATTTGGATTTGGATGACTCTGTGTATATTCGCGATTATTACACCGAGTGCTTTGAGGTTTTTACGCTTAACTACAAGTCCAAAGAGTGGGTGGAACATATCTATACCTGCTTCATCATCAACCAATTGGAAACAGAATTGCATATATTATACTGATGATGCATATGGTCCTTTGGGGCATGACATGGGGGTCTTTGACATGGAGTCTATAAAGATCAGCCAAATTTACCAAGGTGATGATATAGGCTCGGGTTTTTGCCCTCCTATATTTTATGTGCCTAAGCTTTCTATATCTAATCGCTAGTCTTTGCTATCACACATTCTATCATGGAAGTGATTATGTGTTAAAATAGTGATTATATGGTATCGACATTTATCGGTTTAAATAATTTACTCGATGTAAACTGACAATAATATGTTTAGCAATATATTTCTTCCTTTATTGTTATCTTTCATGACAGCACACTACTTTAATTTCTCTATTTCAAATTCCATGCATTTTGAGTATGTACTTGTGCAATTTAAATAGGCATGTTTTTGTGACATAAACTAAAGTGGAGGATACGTCTGTTCATAGTTCATACTTTGGATAATCAATTCTCCATGCTTTTATGAAACTAAAAATACATTCTGCCTAAATGGACATTGTTTCATAATGAAAGATGTGGTACAATAGAATTTCTATTATATATGGGCCTATGGCAACACCAAATAGAAAAAGGAAAAAAATAAAAAGAAGAGAACTTAGGAAATAACTAACGGCTTCATTGAACGAAAAAGGGGAAAAAAAGAAAAAAAAAGTACCACATTTAAACAGTTTTTTGAAAAAAAAAATGCAAAGACAGTTCTTCTACCTAATTACTTTAATTTTATATACTCTTTTGTAAGCATTGCATGCATATAAGGCTATTCGCCTAAAAACAGAAAGGATTTTTTAACTAGAATAATACAAACTTTGGGTCATTCGCTCGCAATAATACAAACTTTTGATTATCATGTAATATATCAAACTTTTCTTAAAATTTCCCTCAGTAAGTCAATACCGGTTGTTAACTTATTGTAGTAGGTAAAGAAGCTGACATGGAAATTACTATGACACGGTTGTTATCTAATTGGTTGTTTTTTTAATTTTTATTTAAATTTGAAAAACAAAAAATCCAACATTTTTTCTTTTTTTTCTTTATTCTCCTGCTCCCCTGCACTCTTTTTCTCCCCCCCAACCCGCCCCACCCCACCCCACTTAGGGGTGAAAGTTATTCGGACAAAAACCGAAATCCCAAATTTGTAATTCGGATTGGGTTCAAACTGTGTACGAATTGAGATTGTTTCAAAAATTGGATTCCGGATCGGATTGGATTGAATGTAATTGGATCCAAAAATCCAATATAACCGAATAGTAATATGCGTTGTATTATGTATTCTAGATCGGGCTTAAGTGTTTAACTGCTTTATAAAAAAAAAAAAAAAGCCTAGTGCTTAAGCGCTACTGCTGTATTCTTTGTTGTTGAACTGAATCTGTTGTATTCTATGTAATTAGACTGAATGTCATGTATTATGTTATGTTTTGTTGTAATGAATTATGGCCTATGAGTTTATTATTAGTTTATTAATGGACTATGGGGTTTGTAATGAATTATGAATTTGATAATTGTAAATATATTGGGTTGTTGTTGTCGGCTTGGTGCGCCTAATTTATTTCATAAAAAAACAGAGTTTTAAAATCAGATTTTCGGGTCGGATCCAATATAGAGTTTGAAAATTCGGATTGGATTGGATCGGATTCAAAATCTAATTGGTTCGGATTGGAAAATTGAAATCCAAATTTTGTTCGGAACGGATTGGATTAGGCCCAAATCCAAAACGGACACCGAACTTTCACCCCTAACCCCACCGCACCCCACCCCTGGCCAAGAGCCTAGGACCCTCCCCCAACCGTTTCTCTCTCTTCCTCCTCCCCTCCCCAACCCACGAACAACTAATATTTACCTGTGAATTGCGAAATATTATTGTCGAAAGTGATAGTGAATAGCTCGAAAATTAGGTTTTAAGTTTGAGTATATCAGAAATTGAGAGTAAAAAGGCGAGAAGTGTTGGAGATGGTTGCCGACGTAATTTGTCGGCGATAAATCCAAATTTGTGAGTTGAACTGAAAGCGACGACTCGCTTGGCCTTCTACTTTTCGTGGTTTCAGGTGGATGGGGGAGGGGAAGGAGAGAGAAAGATGAGATGGGGTTACTGGTGGTGAGAATTCGTGGGAGGCAACAGCAAGGGGGTGGAGTGGGGATACTGGTAGTGAGGCAGGAAAAAAAGATGGTGGAAGGAGTTTTATGTTATGGTGGTCGTGGGGTGGGGTGTGGTTTCTTGGTACAAGGGGCTGGTGGGGGTGGTTCAGTTGGTTGGGGTAGGGGAGGAGGATAAAGAGATTTTGGTTTTAAAATTTTTTTTAACCTGTTTTACAGGTTATAAGTTACATTGATCTACTCTAGGAATTTTGATGTAAAGTTTATTATATGACATAATAATCAAAAGTTTGTATCCTTTCAAAAAAAAAAAAATTCAAAAGTTTGTATTATTGCGAACGAACGGTCAAAAGTTTGTATTATTCTAGTTCAAAAATCCAAACAGAAATACGTGGTTTCCTTATTTCAAAATAGATACACGAAAGGACCCTTAGTTAACTACATGTATATCGACAAGGACTTGAGAGAAAGTATAAGCAAATGCAACGTCTCCAAGAGCTCGGAACATCCTCCATGTTTTATCAAATGTTACATCTATGCGCACCTCAACTCCTGTTAACGTTGTTCTCCGTCGCTGCCCTGCGTATTAAATAAGTTCATCAAAATTCTAGTGAAGAGAAGACAACCCCTTAATTACGAGGATTAATTACCTGAGATGATATTGGTAAGGGCAAGGCCTACACCAATTAACGAACACCCAAAGTTCACATTGTGTCTGCAACTGTTTTGAGGTAACACTGCTCCCACACCATGTCTTGGAGCATCAGTTTCAATAGAAAAGGGTTGGGTAATTCATGCATGCAAAGGATAGGACTAGGGACGGTTCAATTGTCAAGGAGGCCCCGTACAATTAAGATTATATTGGCCCCTTTATTAATAGATTAAAAGTACAAACATGTTTCAATTTTAATTTAATAGTATAAAATATAAATATATTCATATATTAGGGCGGTCAGTTACCAAGCAGGCATACAATGAAGATAATATTAGTCCGTTTCTTAATACGTTAAAAGTTCAAATATATTCTAAATTTTAAATTTTGGATTATAAAATAAAAAATATATTCACACATTAACATCATTGATGTAAAATCAAAGTCACCCTTTCAATAAGTTGTCTTTTTAATGTTGGTCTCTAACTCTCCATTGACTTTAATTTATTTGCATCTACACTAGAGTTTATATTTTGTATTAGTTGGCTTATTGAATAGCCATGTGTTACAATCTAATCTTATACTATATATTTTAATAGTTAATAAGCTCATGGTTTTACCATTACCCTTAAGGTATCCAGTAGGAGTTATATTTGACGTATGACTTACTTGTTATTAGTATGAATAGAAGGTATCTAACCTCATTCAAGGGTTGAAAATTGTAAAAGATATTCTTTTCAAATATTTGAGGAGTAACATCAATCTTTCATTCAGGAGTGCATTAAAATTATATTAGGAGTTGTTTAAGGGAACTAAAATAGTAATTTGATGATCAAGAGTGATATTTGAACTAGTTTATTATCCGGTTACATATCTATCATATTTCTCCAATAAAGACGGTCCATATATGAACACCAACAATAAAAAATGTTTTATACAATGAGTCAATATCTATAAATATAAAAATAGTATATGGGCCCTAAATTTTTGGCAGCCTGTGCGGTAACCTATGTTGCACGTACCCAGTACTGTTCCTGGATAGGACCTGTTGTAAGGGTTGTTTTGAAGAGTTTAAAGCCTAAGGTAGTAGCAGAAGGACCAATAAAAATTGTCTTTTTCAAGCTGCTTAGTGAGTGGGAGGGCTAGGGAAGCATACCCTTTTATGAATTCCCTTAGTTTTCTTATGTTAGTTGGTATCCCAAGTAGATAAATACCTCCTTAGCAAACTCACATTTGCTTATTATGACTTGTTGAGATGATACAAGAGAATGAGCGGGTTGTTGTGAAGAAATATCTAAAGGCAACCAAGTTCGGATATGAACTTCTTAAGGAAACTAACTAAATTTCACATTACATATTACTATTTGTGTATATTTACGATCATTTTATTTATGAAAGTTCACAATGATCTGAATTTCAGAACGAGCTTGAGTTCTCAACGAGCATCAAACCACATCGAAACATCATAAAAGTATTGGGCAACTACAAGGATGAAGATAACTTGTATGTCTTCCTCGAGCTTCGTACGTAGACTCTAAAAAGTCTTATCAAAAGTAAGTGAAAGTGCTATTATTGATAACTAATATTAGAAAATTATTTTCCTTAATTAACAATTTTCTATGTATAATATATAAATACAGGTGGAGATCTTACCCTTGATGAAGTTATTCTACTGGCAAGGCAGATTGCAATTGCACTTCAGCATGTGCATAGCTCAGGCGGAACACATTGTGATATCAAGCCGGACAGTATCATGTGTCACAAGGTATGTGTGCAGAAAATATCATGTGCTTGTCGAATCATATTATAATTAAGGATGCGTATTGTTAAATTATTTTAAACATGAATCTGTCTTATCAACTTATCAAAGATAATATGCACACACTAGAACTAATAAGAACATATTAAGGCTTACTTTATAAGATGTTATGAATTATTGGAACTAATCTGAATATCGAAACTTGCTAGAACTTATACATCTCAATAAGTCATAATTAGTTGAATAAAACAAAGCGTAAGCAAATTTTCTATTAAAGCTTAGGAAATCTACGACGTTGATGCTAAAGTCCCTAAGCACCTTAAGGGCAAGTACATAAACCTGAGGTGATAATGGGCAGGATCGGGCCATCCCTAAAAATGGCAATTGGTCAGGCCGGATCGAGCCAAATTTTTGTGCCCAAAGCCTGCTATTTCGGGCCGAAATAAGTGAGCTTTTTGGGCCAAAATCGGACCGGACCGAAATTTAGACCAAAAGTCATTTTCGACTTGCCCAAAGCACGCTCCAAAGCCAAAAAAAAATTAGGCCGGGCCGGGCCCAAAACCAAGCCAAAAAATGTGTCCAAGCCCGTGAAAAATTAGGGCCAGACCGGGCTAATTTGATAACCTCTAACATAAACTATAAAGTTCTACTGCAACAGATGATGCTTAGCAGTGTGCACCATGAAAGGATACGACATAGTGGATAAGAAGAAAAGAAAGTAAGACAAAGTGTGAGTTTAAGTAGAGAAAGTAAGAGAAGGTGTAAAGGAAGACACTGAGAGCTTACTGGGAGAAATAGGAAACAGAATGCAAGGCTAAAAAATTTAAAGTATCTATTTAAAATAATTTGTAAAAATATGTATGACAAATAGAGTTCTAGATACGACAATAATAGTAAAACTTATTAACTAAAAAAAATCCCAAAAGATATTAATATTGCGATGATAAGCATAACTAATGGGCTTTTTCTTGAACAGGATGTAGAAATCAAGCTCATCGACTTTGGAGGAGCTATAATCATGGAATCTATTCCTAAGATTGCAATAATGGAGTACCTTCTAAAATAGCCAGAAAATTACTTAATTTAGTTACTCTATTGCTTAACTCTTTTCTTAAGAAAAACTCTCTTGAATGTATAATTACTATTACAAGCAAAATGACTAGTAAATGATAAACAAACAAAAATTACGTTGTTATGTATAATATTATTAATCTTCAATTCGAATTTGCATTCAGAATCCATAAATATGAAGTAACAATTTGGTAGCTCTCATATTCCATCAAAATCTTCACCAAGAGAAGTCTTCTAAAGTAATTATACTTTGCTTAACAAACAAAAAAATCTAATCTCTTTGAAACAATAAAATAAATCATCTAAATGATTACGCATGAAGCATCATAAGCTCACACAATCCATCATAGAGCTAGTCTTGCGTGGATTTGGTCCACACTAATATTATTGTGGACCACAGTCACTCATAGTCACTCATATGACATAGCGACCCTTTTTTTTATAGTAACCTTTTAAAAATCTTAAGTTACACTAATTTATTATTATCTTACATAGTGACAGGTTTTTTTGAGACAATTACCCTTTTTTGCATTAGTTTATCATAATGAAATTTTCACTTTATAACATAGTAACTTTTTCTCTCACATAGTCCGCCTCTACAATTTATACCTATTCCTCTTTTGTATTTATAATTTTTGACATAATAATCCTTTTTATCACAAGTAACATGTCCTAGGATTGGGTCCCCACGATCTTAATGTGGACTAGGTTCATATAAGTTTTTTACTCCATCATATAGCTATCTAATTAACCACGTAAGATCTAACCCTTGTGTTTTTATTAAAAATTAAAATAAAATATTACACCAAAATGTTAAGAATTTTGTATGCATGTTTCCTTCGACAAAGCAATTATAATCTTTCTTATCGTGTTTTCATTGCAGATGATGATACTGTTATGCAATTTAAATAGGCATGTTTTTATGACAAAAATTAAAGTGGAGGATACGTCTGTTCATAGTTCATACCTTGAATAATCAATTCTCCATGCTTTTATGAAACTTAAAAATATAATCTGCCTATATGGACATTGTTTCATAATGAAAGATGTGGTACTATAGAATCTCTATTTTATATGCCAACACATGGGGGACACCAAATAGAAAAAGGAAAAAAAAGTAGGGGGATAACTAACTGCTTCATTTGAACGGAAAAAGGGGAAAAAAAAGTACCACATTTAAAATGAACAACAGATTTTTGAAAAAACATAATGCAAAGACAATTCTTCTACATAATTAATTTAATTTTCTATATGCTTTCACACGCATTGCATGCATATAAGGCTAGTTGTTGTAAATGTAAACTTGGACTCCAAGATTGGCATACAATTAAGCTTGTGCTCTTTATATATGGTTCAATTGATAATGATATCCAATATCTCTTCCAATTGTTTTACGTTGCATGGAGAACAAAACAGCCTTTGCCCTTTGCCATATCAATTTCCAGCTTATTTGGTTCATTTTTAGTAAAGGAAATGAAGGGAAGAGAAAAGAAAGGAGAAAACCTTAATTTTCCACGTTTGGTTTTAGTTTTCTCTTTCCTCCCAAATTCCTGCAATTTTAAGAGGAAATAAAAATGAAAATTTTGTAAAGAGGCTTTCCTTCCACTTTCTTTCATTTCCTATCACTTATAATAATCTTTTTTTGAACCAAGTATTGGAAACTAAAATGTTTTCTTCCAATTCCTTTCATTTTTTACCAAATCCTTTCTCCCAAACAATGTTCTTGAATAATCCAAGTAGATGCCTCATGGCAAAAATGTAAGGTTTGTTGGGTCTTGGAGGATATGATAATACACAAACCCAAGAAACATTGGAGGCGGATTTGTATGCTGAGTTGCTGACAATATAATTTGCTTGATAGGTTTAGAATGGGATACAACACTGCACTTCACTCATGTTTCAATTCAAACATATAAAATAGTCACTGAAATTTAAGGAATTCTCAAATCACGAGATTGATATATCGTCCATAAAGTGAGCAGATCACAATAAGCTGACCAAGCTCGTATAATATAGCTAATTCTTGCACGAGGATGAGGAATGGTTTCTCCATTTATTTCAATCCTTTGTTCTATTAAGCCAATGTCAGAGGTTATTATTGCTCGGTATGATTTTGTGGACGAGAAAGATATGATTGATTGTTTTTATCTTGCTCTCTGTATACTTTTAAACTCTGTAGCTTGCTTTAGCAGGAAAAATGAGTTTGAGCAAGTAGGTCGGATTTGTTCAATCATCTTAGATTTCGACCCTAATAATGTTAAAGCTTTATTTAGAAGGGCAATGACTGCAATAGAACTAGGAAAAAGTGAGTGGGCCTATTGGGACTTGATGATGGCTGCCAAGGTTGATCCTGCAAACCGAGAAATAACCATGAAACTTGAAAAGCTAAAAAACTCCCTGCAAGAGGATAGATCAAAAAATCACTCCCATGAGGATATTGCAACAGGATTAAGTTTAGGCCTTCCGTCGCCAAAGAAGAAGGTAAAAGGATTTTCAGAAAAGCAAGATAGAATCGAGCAGGAGGATGCACACGGGAAGCATCCTTCCATTGCGAGGGACTATGATTCGGGTGTGAATGATAAGAAAGAAGTTCATGACCTATCTGCTAGAGCGGACATGGGACAACAAGGATGTCCAAGTGTTGAAGGGGACAACTCTTCGATTGAGATAAGGAAAGAGGTGATGGAAGAAAGCATAGAGGATGTTAAGACTGATTCCAAAACAAAGAAATTTAATCTGGCGGAGCCTAAGTATCGGTTTTCCAACCGAAGGAGGCTGGGCTCTTCTATATCCTTTTCAAGGGAAGATTATCAAGTGCTAAACTGCTAATGGAAGGAAAGTCCATCCATTGTTTTAACTCTAAGTTCGGTTCTTTGATGAAGGTAAAAGTAGTAAGTGGACCAAGAGAAGATATTGAGAGTAAGGATGTGTGTGAAGAAGAGGGCTTAATTGAATATTCTAGGTTGGAGCAAATAAATCAGAACGTAGTGATAAGTGACGGCAAGATGGAGTCGAGCGATCAAGTAAAGGGGAGTACTACAATGGAGTTTTCGGTTGAGTGTAGGAAAGGAGGTTAGGAAGGTGAAGCTAGGAGTAGCATAATAGGTAGCCAGCATCATAATGCCAAGAGCGAGATGGATGTTGATATCTGTACGAGTTCAGCGCTAAATTTAAGAGGGAGGCAACAATCGAAGCTTTCCTTTTCAACAAGAAGAATGAAGGCAACTTGTCCCGTATGCAAGTGAAAAATTGTGGTCGACAAATAAGTTCTAAGAGTAAGGCCAGTTTTTGTTCACTCTCTAATCGTTCTTCTAATTGCAGGCGGATCGTTGGTAGGAAAAGAAAAGAATTGGTTCCTCCTTCATCAGGTTTCTACAATCGGCCAAGGAAGAAGTGTTGTTACTGTTGTCATGCTACTAGTTTGCGGTCTTGTAGTGTTTACTCTAATATTAATTCGCTTTGTAATGCTTCCATTGTTACTAGTAATGCAACCCACGACTTGGCTAGTAGACAGGAGTAGTGGGGTTGTGTCTGTTTTTCTTTGTTTGTACTTGTTGCCAAAAAAAAAAAAATCAACATGTGCTCATCATAAATAACGGTAATTTAAAAAAAAAAATCTTTGAGTGAGTGACGTAACCAGTTGCTCATCAGTCATCATGAAAGAACTATATAACAATTGTACAACCCAACTAAGAAAACTTTCTACTAGACGAAAAACTAATTACATTAAAGACGAAGTAGAACTTATAAAAGGTACAAATGAAAAACCACTTCCTCATTGAACTTTCACCCTTCATTCCTTCATTTGTTATACATATACATACTTCTTCTATTTTAAATCCCTAGAACTAATCTAATGTTCTTGAGATGTCTCATATTACTTGCTCCATGTATGTATTTTTGGTATGTCTATTCTCTCTGCTTTTTCTCCAAAGATTTAAGTCTCAACTCATTCATATACACTTCTCTTGTGTCCGGCTATCTAAAAAGTGTGATCAATGTGGCTAAATCTCTTAATTTGTTGTCTTCCTGATCAAAAGAAATGGCCTTCTTACATTGAAACATTTCAAACTACTAAAATTTCACAACCAACCTCCCATATACACTTGCCAAACATTAAGAGAACAAAAGGGGAGAAAAGGCCCAAAACAAAATCAGCTTCCTGTTTCATACTTTATATTGGAAGGGCTTTGAGGAACGAAGAGCTTCACCAACTCCCTGTATTGACCCAACTGCTGCTGCCAAGGATACAAGTAAGCAAAGTACGCTAAGAAGTTGGAGCATGCACCACTTCACAGAAAGCCGTTTGATCCTGCTTTTCGCGATGTACATTTCGACTGGGAAATACACGGTTAATGGCCAAAACCCGAGTGATCCGAGAAACGGAAGAATGTCATTGAAGAAGGGCATTGCCATTGCCAGTATGGTTGCTAAGATTACAAACATAGTTCTTCCAGTTAGCCTAAGCAAGTTGAAACTGAAGATAGTTTTGTTGCCTATTTTGATGGGATATTCTCCTTTTACAAAGCTTGAGCTGGGCCATTTCGCCCTGGCCAATGACTCGAACTTTTTGTATACGGGCTGAGCAAACACCTGGCCCATCATCAGAAGAAACTCTTAAGGTCCAAATTTATATTGTGAAAGTATAAATCTTAGGATTTGTTTGTTTAGTGTGAAAATTAGTGTTTAATACTTCTATATATGTTTGTAATTGACAGAATCTGATATTCATTAAATACCTGATATGCACCTGCTAAGTGAATGACAATGAAGATGTTGGCCACGTCTACTAGCCAAAAAGGCTCGTAGAAGCCAGTTAACATGTTCCCTGGTGCATTATTCCCAAATGCAGCATAGCCTAAGCAACCACACATCAAGTAGAATGTTGTGGTTGTGCATATTGATATAATATTTGCCTTCTTCATCACCTCATTCTCTGGTGGTGGTGATTTCAGCGTATCCTAAGGTAATTATAAAACACACTAAATCATATAACCGTCTCAAAAATTAGATAAAATGACAAAACACAGATTTTGGTTTTAATTTCTCGTTTTTTTAAAACAAAAATCAGAAATATAGAAACGACAAAAGGTGGTTTCTAGTTTTTTATTAATCGAAAGGTGGATTCCTTATTTCAATAATAATAATAAAAAGAAATCGACACTGATATACGACAAGACCCTTAGTTAACTACCTGTATATCGACAAGGACTTGAGAGAAAGTATAAGCAAATGCGATGTCTCCAAGAGCTCGAAACATCCTCCATATTTTATCAGCTGATGTTACATCTATGCCCACCTCAACTCCTGTTAACGTTGTTCTCCCTCGTTGCCCTGCATATTAAATAAGTTAATCAAAATTCTGGTGAAGAGAACACACCCCCTTAATTACGAGGAATTAATTACCTGAGATGATCTTGGTAAGTGCAAGGCCTACACCAATTAAGGAATACCCAAAGGACATCACCGCGGCAACATTTGACAACCATGTTAGCTCATGAAAGTTTGGTATTTGAGACAAAAATATTTCAAATATTCCCAAACCAATCATATAAGGGTTATTGTTATACACGCAATTAGAGGCCGTATGTCCATTTTTATGGTAGCAATCCGACTTATGGACCACCCTGCAATTATTTCATCGAAGCATATACTTCAGCGTTTTAAATATAAGAAGGGAAAGATTAAGCTAATCATAAAGTTTAGAAGGTCTTACACCATGCTTATGGATGCAGTGATTGTGTAACCAATTACCATTCCACTTAAGTTGATATATTGCACTATTCCACAAGCAATGCAGTTCAATCTGCCTAGTAACCAAAAACAAAAAACAAAAATACAGTCTCAATGCATAAGAGTCGGTAATTAGATTAAGGATCACTCTTTTGTCCCACATCAGTAATACACAACTTGATCGACTTTAACAGTCGGTAATTAGACATACGTGTGACCGCAACTAATACTTTAATGATGTTATTTATGATAATTATGCTAAGTTTCCACATGACTATATATACCTTTCTTATACATTGGTAAGAATCGATGGTCAGAACTTATAAAGTTTGACTAAAAAGTCAAATTGTGTAAACTAATGTAATACAAAGGGAGTAATTGTCAAACACATATGCGTGATGAGAATTGCTCCGTTTATAATTGTGATATGTTTGATGCTTACAGTAGTATGACAATTAATTACATTGCAACTGCTATGCATGATAAGTGAGCTAACTGCTGTTAGAAGAAAAAAGAATTTAACATTCGGTGTTCATCTTATAATAATCTAGTCATACTAATAGTATACCTAGATTGGCTTGGACTTGATCCATGTACGTATAATTTCTCTTCCCGGTGACAGGATCAGGAGATCTGTAACAATCTGCAAGAAGATTTGAAGTATAAAGTGTGATGCCGGAAAATATAGCAATGGTTGCAGTTCCTCCTATCCATCCAAGTTGTGCTGTGGCCCATGCTAGTGAAAGGACTCCGGAACCAATAATTGCTGTTATAATGTGTGCACTTACAGTCCATACAGTTCCTATAAAAATGCAATTAGTAGGTTAAAATTACATCAACTGTTGATGAAGATTGTATTTAGTTAGCACTAATTGGCTTGATAATGAAGACAAAAAGTGAAGGGGAAAATTACAAATGTGTCTCTATTATACTTCCTCCGTTCTGAAATAAATAAAACGCTTCTCTCTCTTTTATGTGAGAGCTTTTTTAGAGAAGCATTTCATTTATTTCAGAATGGAGCAAGTATCAAAATTCGTCTTTAACCATTAGGGATTATCATCCCTCAATTTCTTTAAGGACACAATAAAGTAATAATTTTTTATCTTACACCAACACGCACATATAAATATATAATTATATGCTGTTTCATATTCTCCGAGTTCACTCATGGTACACTCGGGTGTACCATGAGCATGCTACACCCAGGGGTATTTTTGTAATAAATTAGAACTTCATGTGCTCATTTGACACCAAGTTTGCTCATTTGACACCAAGTTTGCTCATTTGGGCATTTTGCTCATTTTGCTCATTTGCTTATATTGTAATAAAAGTGTTTGCTCATTTTCTTAAATGAGTAGAAATATTTGCTCATTTGCTCATTTTACTCATTTGCTCATTTTGCTCATTTACTTATTTGGCGAAAATAGTCTTGGGTGTACCATGAGCATGGTACACCCAGGTGTACTATAAATGTTCTCATATTCTCCTCTCATGTGCTCATGTGACACAAAAATTTAAAAGGCCATAAAATTACACCCAACTATACAGATGAATATCCCACAACAAACAGAGGAGGTCTAATCTCATTTTTGCACAACCTTTTTTTCTCGTTCATGAGCTAATATAAACTTTCACTGCACCTACCACAAAATAAACTTTCTTCCTCCTATCTCATATATACGCTATTGCCATTTCATAAATATCAACAGAAAAATAAAATTTTATTAATAGTGTTTAGGTTGTATACTTATGCTCAACTCTTTTTTGTTGATAAAATTTTATTTGCCCAAAAATAAAAAGAAAAATAAATTTCTATTCGTTTTTAAGATAAAAGGAGGGCAAATTTGATTAAAATAAAAAATTCGATGTTCTCTCTATCTAAAGTTAGGATGTATTCTCTTTACCTTAATAAAATATTAGGTTTATAGTCTAATAAGTTCCAATTAAATTTAATAAGTTTCAATATGTTTGTTAATGAGTTCAATAAATTCATATAAATTCTAACACCCAAAAAAATTTCCAATAAATATACTTCCTCCGTTTTGAAATAAGTGAAGTTCTCACATAAAAGTGAAAAGTGTTTCATTTATTTCAAAATGGAGGAAGTATATAAATTCTAAGGAGTGCATATGCCACATATGATCATGTTTAACAAGAACACAATAAAGTTACAACTAACCCTACCCTTGGTCAAATTTCTAATGTAATTAATAACATATGCTGAAAAAGAAAATGAGCAAAAATGTTGTAGAAAGAAAAGCAAGTTAAAAGAGCTAGAAAATACCAGTTCTTTTGGGCTTGCCATCATCATCAAACTCCCCATGATCATCTACAAACTTGTTATTATTAGCCAATGAATCACCACCACTATGCTGGAACTCCTCATCTCTTGTGCCTCCCATTTACCTTATTTTTGTACTTGTCTTTTTCCTTATCTCTATTGAGCAAGGCAGAGCCAAATCAATAGTTGTAATCAATAATTATGAAACACACAATAGAAACACTGATAAATAGAGGCACAATTCTAGCTAGGACTTATATTTTTTGTCTTCAAAATGTCTTTCTTTTTTGGGGGGTTTTTTCAGTCACACTCTCAATTGGCAGAGACTGATGACTTGTGTCAATAGTCGATACTCACTAGTGTTGGGTCCTTGGTGTTAAAACTCATGCTATTTATGAACATCTTCCTCCACTTCAAAAGCAGAGTCTTTTTATTCAAATGGCAACTAGCTTAATGTTCAATAAATACAAGGGTATAATAGAAATCCCTATGTAATATGAGTCAAATTACTTTTACCTAGTTTTGTTAAAAGTTAACTAATCATTAACAAATGTGCAATAAAATTATTGACTAATAAATACAAGTAAAAGTTACTTATTTTATCAGTTTAGACGTTTATTAAGATTATTTAGTTATTTTATTTACATTACTTTTAACATATACTTCTTCCATTTCTAGAAAAATACAGCACTTTGTTTTTTCACTATTCATATATTAACTTTGACTATATTAATTATCAAAAAAAACTTTGACTATATTAAAAACAAATGTCATCCCTTAATTTTTTCTAATAGAGCAATTTATTTTTCAGGGTTTGTTTATAAAAAAATATGAAGACGTACATTTTAATTAATTGATATATTCAATGGGGATAACAACAGGTTTACGTGGGCAGTGGGCTAGTCTTTATCATTTGCTTATTTTTACTTTCTTTCTCTATCTTTTTTTTTTAGCTTTTCTTTTGTCCTGGTGAAAAAGAAAATGTTCTAATTGTTTTTTTTTAAATGAGGTGATTATTATATATGTAATATGTTGGATTAAACTCAACTATTACTTTTAACATATCCTCTTTTTTTTACAGTTTCAAAGTACCAACTTTAATGAGTATTACTTATAGATAATTAAAGATATTAATAACCAAATATATGCATAGCCAAACATATAAGTTAAAAGGTGGGATCTATGTAAAATCATGTACTTCCTCCGTTTCAAATTAGTTGTGATACTTTCACTTTTAACGCATGTCAATGCAAAATTTTGAAGACATATATCTCTAATTTATTATTTGTAAAAATTATAAAAAGTACATATTAAAATAATACATATTGAGACGAATCTAACAAGATCCCACATGACTATATTTTTCTTCACGTATAAATCACAACGATGGTCAAAGTAAAGTTTGTGAATAGTGTAAAATGTCAAAGTGTCACATTTAATTTGAAACGGAGGAAATATTATTTTTTCTTCACTAAAAGAGTCCTTTTTATTACTAAAAGAGTCAACTTTTCAGGCATTTTGCCAAATAGCAAACAGAAGTACAGAACCTATCAAAAGGTTGATAGAAAGAGAGGTGGTAGCTCAGTGGAATACCACCCCGAATTACAGGGCATTGCCTAGGGTTCGAATCCTCATCCCAACAATATGTTGAGGATTAATCTTGTGGTGGCAGTGGGTCTTTAGGCCTGTTGTTTTCCGGGCTATTTAGCTAAATATCATTGTACACAGTCTCTGAGCTGGTGTGCCCTGTAAACTAGTAGCCTAGCAGGGGGTTGATCTTTGGGCCAATTATCTTTCCTAATAAAAAAATATATATACTTCCTCTGTTTCAATTTACATGTTACACTTTCACTTTTCACGCATACCAATGCAAAACTTTCAGAACATATATGTCTAATTTTGTATTGGTAAAAATTATAAAAAGTACATATTAAAAAAATACATATTAAGACGAATCTAACAAGATCCCACATGACTATATTTTTATTCACGTATAAATCACAAACGATGGTCAAAGAGAAATTTGTGAATAGTGTAAAATGTCAAAGTAACATCTAATATGAAACGGAGGAAGTATATCAAAAGGATGATATACATGGCTGATGGAAGACCTGGTCCCAAGTAATTCAAGTACTTTACTAATTACGCGTTTATGTTTGCCTCCCTATGTTTTTATGAATTAGTAATATATTTATTACATTGATTACCCGATCGAAATTTCCCATGGTTACAAGAAAGAAAATAAAATGTAAATATTTCACAACGCACGTTTTTTTTTTGGTGCAGAAATATAGTGCTAACTTATGTTAGAACTACCGACTACCAAATGTACAGCTAGTGTATATACATCCATATATCTGATTATATTATCTAGAAGTTGTGTTAGAACGCTAAAAGAAAATTCAACAAATACACCGTTAGAAGTTTAACATGTTAATTGGTGCCTGGTTGCAAGTTGTGTGATGTGTGTCCCCAAGAATTCAAGTTAAGAAATCATATGTAAGCATCTATTCTTTCTTAGTCTTGATTAGCTTTACTTAAACCTTTTTCGTCACCTTTAAACTGGTTTTGTCTTTGACAGGAATTTAAAGGCTGTAAATAAACGGGTTTACATTATTTTTAAGGTTCCAATCTCTTTTTATGTAAAAGCATGAGTTATGATCATCTAAAATTTTTAAAGTCGATCTTTGGAACATTATAGAATGTATGAAAGTAAAGTGTATATATCTGCTAGATGATAAGAGATATTTCTCCATCCACCCCACAAATTTTTTTTTGAATGATGAACCAAGTTGGTCTATAGTAAAATGTATATATCTGCTAGATGATAAGGGAGTTTATTTCTCCACCCACCCCACAATTTTTTTTGAATGATGAACCAAGTTGGTCTATAAAAATGAGTTTTTTTTGGTGAACAAAGGATCAAATTACTTTTTATTTTTGGTGTAGAGAGAGCCACAAGGGCAAATGTTGTGAACGGGATTTGATCCCATTTCTTGGACACCACTTTCTAAGACTTTAACTAACTAAACTAATTGACATCCACATGATCAAAATACTATAATAATGAGGTTAAATAGTGTTCCCTGGATGTCTAAAATCAATCAGTCAATCAATCAATCAATCAATATATATATATATATATATATATAAAGGAGGAACTTTTCATGAGCATAGGGAGCTCCTCAAGATTTCGAGCTCATAGAGCGCGCCACGTAGGATTGTCATGTTATTAATTTATATTTTTATATTTTACAAAAATAGAGTTCTAGATGATTTAAATACATATAAGGAGATTGGATAAGCAAAAATTAGAGTTTGGATTTGAATCAACAACCTAAATTATTATATCATGAAATTTGTGTATAACTTTTGCTACGTAGTTCAGAATATTATAATTTTTGTACCATTGGAGAGTGCTCAAAATATGCTTCGAAATAATATCCATTTATAATATAGTTGTACAACTTATGAAATATAGAGCGTCGTGTAGGATTGTCATGTCATCAATTTTTATTTTTATATTTTTTCTAAAAATAGAGTTCTACATAGATTTAAATACATATAAGGAGTCTTGGATAAGCAGAAATTAGAGTTTCGTTTTGAATGAACAACCTAAATTATTGTATTATGTAAATTGTGTATAACTTTTGCTACCTTATTCAGAATATTATAATTTTTGTACCATTAGATAGTGCTCGAAATATGCTTTAAAATAAGATTCATTTACAATATAGTTCTACAATTTATGAAATAGATAGCGCCACATAAGAGTGCCATGTCATTAGTTTTTATTTTAAATATTTGAAATAAATAGAATTCTACATATATTTAAATACATAAAAGAGTTTTGGATAGGGGGAAATTAGAGTTGCTATTTGAATAAACAACCTAAATTATTATATTATGTAAATTGAATTTAACTTTTGCTACCTAATTCAAAACATTATAATTTTTTTACGGTTTTTTCACCAAATACCCCTGACAAATAAATTTATTCACCAAATACCCCCACTTTTTTCAAAATTCACCAAATACCCCTGACCTTTAAAAAAATTCACCAGATGCCCTTATTGACTAACCGAGTTAACTCCGTTAGTCATTAACCTTAATTAATCCTAAAAAATCCTAATTAACCCTAAAAACCCTAATTAAACCTAACTAAACCCTAAGTAAACCTAAAAATCCTAACTCTCTCTCCCTAACCCAACCCCACCCCCCAACCCTAGAGCCACCACCCAACCCCAGCCCCCCCCCCCCTCCCCTCCCAGCAGCCACGCAGCCCTCCCCTCCCTCCCTCACCCGGCGCCCCCCACGCAGACCCCCTCCCCCTCCCTAGCAGCAGCCCACGCGAGCTCCTCCCCCCCCTCCCCCTCACCCGACGCCCCCCACGCAGACCCCCCTCCCTAGCAGTAGCCACGCGAGCTCCTCCTCCCCTCCCCTCCCCTCCCCCACCCGGCACCCCCACGCAGACCCTCTCCCGGCAGTCCCCCCACGCAGACCCCCCTCCCCTCGACCTCCCTCACGCCTCCCCCTCCCCCTCCTCCCTCCTCGCGCATCCCCCTCCCTCGATCTCGCTGGCGCCTCCCCCTCCTCACTCCTTCGAACGAGTCGACGGTTTTCGCACTAGATCCGAGTCATCGATCTCCGGCGGCGCAAGATCTCCGACGGCGTAGAACTCGAGGTCTACGAGAAGTTTGCTTCTCTCGCGGCCGGGGGTGGGGGGCTCGGGATTCGAAGTGGTGGGGAGGAGGAGGGGATTCGGGCTAGGGGGTGGTGGGGGGAGGAGGGGAGGCACGGCCGGGGTTGGAGTTGTGGGGGCTGGGGGTGGTGGGCTGGGGGTGGGGTGGGAGGGTGGTGGACTTGGGGGTGGGTTTAGGGTTAGTTAAAGTTTTAGGGTTTTTAGGTTTAATTATGGTTTAATTAGGGTTTAATTAGGGTTTTTTAGGTTAATTAGTTAATTAATTAACGGAACACTAACGTCCGTTAGCTAAAAAGGGCATTTTTGGTATTTTTTGAAATGTCAGGGGTATCTGGTGAATTTTTTTAAAGGTCAGGGGTATTTGGTGAATTTTGAAAAAAGTGGGGGTATTTGGTGAATAAATTTATTTGTCAGGGGTATTTGGTGAAAAAACCGATTTTTTTACCATTGGAGAGTGCTTGAAATATGCTTCAAAATATGACCTACTTACAATATAGTGTTACAACTCATGAAAATATATTAAATTAGATGCATTGTAGGACATTATTTAGTCTTTTTTTTTAAGATAAATATAATAATGGCTATAAGTATTAAGTATAGTGTATTATATGTGATTATAACATTTGATTATAGGTCCAATTTACAGGATTAAACATATTAGCTTTCAAAACCTCAACCTTACTCAGCTAAACTAAAACAATATAGTATTGCAACAAAATTTATTAACTAAAATCTATAGCGATAAAGTTACATATTAGAGTTTTGGATTATGTAAAAATTAGAGTTTGATTTAAATAAAACATCCTTAGAATATTATAAAGAGCTCCACCTAAGCATGCCATGTCTTTCTTATCAATTTTTAATAAAGTATTCTTTCTGTCTTGCACCAATTAAATTATTACCCTCTACTTTCTTAAAGTATCATTCGGGTATTATTCATGTTAAAACTGTATTAGCTATTGTTAGTCATACATCTTATTGGGATACCCTTTAATTGGTTTGGACATGGTTTTTAGGAAAAGAAAAAATGGGTAGTCTAGCATAGAGGTACCTCTTTAGTTAACTAGAGTAGGGGACAAATAAATTCTTATTAAAGTAAACACAACTTTATAAGGCAATTCGGGTAATTAATGATGGTTTTATTAACATAAAGTAAAGGTAATATTGTCAACTGTAGTTTCTTTTTTTTACCAAAAGTGGAATGGTTCCAAAAGATGAAACTACATAAAGTGGTAATTGTTGTAATAGAAAAAGAACGGAGGAAGTATGTAAATACAATGATCTTGAAAAATCTCATTTTACAACAACACAAAATCAAAAATAATTTTAACAAAAAATTTGCAATAAAATAACATAAACAAGGCTTCAAACCTAGTATATATATAAAGGAGGAACTTTTAGGGAGCATAGGGAGCTCCTCAAGATTTCGAGGTCGTAGAGCACGTCACGTAGGATTGTCATGTCATTAATTAATATTTTTATTTTTTACAAAAATAGAGTTCTACAAAGATTTAAATACATATAAGGAGCTTTGGATAAGCGAAAATTAGAGTTTGGTTTTGAATGAACAGCCTAAATAATTATATTATGTAAATTGTGTATAACTTTTGCTACGTAATTCGGAATATTATAATTTTTGTACCATTGGATAGTGCTCGAAATATGCTCCAAAATAAGATCCATTTACAATATAGATCTACAACTTATGAAATAGAGAGGGCCACATAGGATTGCCACATCATTAATTTTTATTTTAAAAATAATTTAAAAAATAGAGTTCTACATATATTTAAATACATAAAATGAGCTATGGATAGGGTGAAATTAGAGTTTCGTTTTGAATAAACAACCTAAATTATTATATTATGTAAATTGAATATAACTTTTGCTACCTAATTCAAAACATTATATTTTTTTACCATTGAAGAGTGCTTGAAATAGAGAATCTTTATAGTAGACCTGGGTGTACCATGTTCATGGTACACCCAAGACTATTTTGTCCAAATGAGCAAAATGAGCAAATGAGCAAATGAGCAAAATGAGCCAATGAGCAAAATGAGCCAATGAGCAAAATGAGCAAATGAGTAAAATGAGCAAGCATTTTTTACTCATTTAAAAAAATGAGCACACTTCTACCCAAAGCAAACTTTGTCATTTGCTCATCATCATCTTCCTCAATTTCAGATCTGTAAATTTCTTTTTTTTTCGTGAATTTTAGATCTCCATTGTTGTGTTTTGGAAGGTTTGGAAGGAGGAGAGAGAGAAGAATTGAAACAACAACAACAGAACAACAACAACAACAGAACAATTGAACAAATTAGAGATGGCTGGGTGGTGGTCGGCCTAGTGGGCGGGCGAGATTTTCGCCGGCCGCGTGAAATTCACGTTTGGGCGGTGGTCCACGTGAAAATCTTGGCCTTTCGTTTCTTCGACAACGTTTTGGGGCTACGGGGATGAGAATTTTTTTTTAGAATTATTTAATCTTAGAATCATTTATTAATGTTACATAAAACCTTTAAAATTAATTAAAATATATACATTATTAATATTAATGAATAATTTTTTTTTTGAATTTGATTGAATTATAATATTGAAATTTGATTAAAATATATACAATTTGATTAAAATATAACAATTTGTTGAATAATTACTTTTGGTTTCATGGCGGCGGATTTAGTGGCTTTCGTGGGTTGGGCCAAAATCCCCTTTTGAGTGGCGGTGGGCTGGGTGTTTTTTAGAACAAATGAACAACAATGAGCAAAACAACAGGAACATAACAAATGGTGTCGAAAAACCCAAAACCCCCAATCATCATGAGAAATTTCAACTCCAATTCCGACAAAATCGACGATCTCGACCTAGGGCCTCAACTTCCTCTTACCTCCATTCAAACCAAGGTTGAACTTCGATTCGATTTGAACAAATGATCGTGTTCTTCTTGAGATGAGTACTTCTTGTTAAACTTCGATTTGAAGAGAGAGAAATGGTGATCGGCATTCAAAAGGAGGTCGTTTGAGGAAGAAGAATCTTCGGTGATCGCCGATCGAGCTTTCACCATGAAAACGACGAGGAAATGAGGAGCAGCGGCAGCATCGCCGTAAAAAATGGCAACAAAACCAGCGGCGGAGGAGTATACGCGGAAGAGGAAGAGAAGAGTGAGTACGCAAAATTTACCAACGTGCCCCGAAGTTGTAATTTATTACGAAAATACCCTTGGGTGTACCATGAACATGTTCATGGTACACCCGGGTGTACCATGAGTGAACTCCTTGAAATATGCTTCAAAATAAGATCCATTTATGATAGAATATTACAACTCATGAAAATATATTTAATTAGATGAATGGTATAAATGGTAAGGATTTATTCAGTCTTTCTTTTAGATAAATATAGTAATAGCTTTGACTTATGAGTATAATGTACTATATGTTATTATAACATTTTATCATAGGTCCATTTTACAGGGTTAAACATATTATCTTTCAAAAACTCAGTCTTACTCAATTGAACCAAAACAATTTAGTATTACAACAAAACTTTTCAAGGAAACTTATTGTTACAACAAAAACAAAAACTAAAATCTATAGCGATAAAGTCACATATATATTAGAATTTTGGATGGTGAAAAAAGTAGAGTTTATTTTAGAAAACAACCTTAGAATATATAGAGAGTTTAATCTAAACATTTCATGTCATTTTTTTTAATTTTAAATTTTTTTTAAAAAAGAAATCTATAGCCGTTGGCCTACCATGTCTAATAACCTAGTCTACACATAACCAAAAATCTATAGTTTCCATCATATACTTCTGCAATCTTTTTCTATTGCAACTATTACAAAGTCTACCATTGAATGTACTTCCTTCGTTCTTTTTCTATTGCAACAATTACCAATTCTGTAGTTTCCTTTGAATCTATTTCCTCCATTCTTTTTTTATTGCAACAATTACAACTTTGGGTTGTTCGCATCTCTTGCAATAATTTCACTTTTGGCTAAATACAATGTTTTGCTAAATCTAATTTTAAAGCAACACAATCAACAATTATATAAAAATATATATATAAAAAAAAGAGATAAACAACAATAAATGTATCAAACATATTATCTTTCAAAACCTCGGCCTTACTCAACTAAACAATTTAGTATTGCAACAAAATTTTATTAAGGAAACTTTGTTGTTACAACTAAAAAAAACTAAAATCTATAACGATAAAGTTACATATATATTAGTGTTTTGGATGATGAAAAATTTTGAGTTTGATTTGAAAAAAACAACCTTGAATATTATAGAGAACTCCATCTAAGCCTGCCATGTCATTCTTTTAAATTTCTTTTAAAAAAATAACGTTCAACATAGATATAATTATATAAATACATATAAGGTATTTTGGATAAGTGAAGATTAGAGTCTAATTTTAAATAAATAACCTAATTATTATACTATGTAAATTGAATGTAAATTATTATAGTATATTAAAAGTTGTAGCTGACACTCATGTCTTTCTTTATTCTTTATTTCCTGCATCTATTAAATTATTACCCTTTCCTATATCATTCGGGTATTCTACATGTTAAAGCTGTGTTAGTTATTATTAGTCCTATCAGTTATTGAGATATCATTTAATAATAGACTTAGCTACAAAATTCAATTGAATATTAAAAAATATAAAATGTATGTATCGCATTAACAAACTTAAAAAATTATAATGACAAATACTTTCTCCGTTCTTTTTTTACTGCAATAATGGGTTTGGCCATGGTTTTTAAGGAAATGAAAAAAAAATAGGTAGTATAGCATAGAGGTACCCCTTTAATCAACTAAAGGAGGGGATAAGTAAATCCTTAATAAAGTAAACGCAACATTATGAGCAGTTTGAGTAGTTAATGACGGTTTTATTAACATAAAGTAAATGGCAATATTGTCAACTACAGTTGTTTTTTTTTTATACCAAAAGTGGTGTGGTGCTAATAGATGAAATTACCCAAAGTGCTAATTGTTGCAATAGAAAAAGAATGGAGGAAGTATGTAAATACAATGGTATCGAAAAATCTCATTTCACAGCATCACAAAATCAACAATGTCAACAAAAATTTTTAAAAAATAAAATAAACAACAATCCGTGCAACGCACGGGCTTTAAAACTATATATATATATATATATATATATATATATATATATATATATATATATATATAAAGGAAGAACTTTTCGGGAGCTTAGGGAACTCCTCAAGATTTTGAGACCATAGAGCGTGCCATGTAGGATTGCCACATCATCAATTATTTTTTATTTTTTAGAAAAATAGAGTTCTACATAGATTTAAATGCATAAGGAGCTTTAGGTAAGGGAAAATTAGAGTTTGGTTTTGAATGAACAACTGAAATTATTATTTATGTAAATTGTGTATAACTTTTGCTACGTAATTCAGAATATTATAATTTTTGTACCATTGGATAGTGCTCGAAATATGCTTTGACATAAGATCCATTTACAATATAGTTCTACAACTTATGAAATATAGAGTGCTACGTAGGATTGCCACGTCATTAATTTTTAATTTTTTAAAAAATAAAGTTCTACATAGATTTAAATACATATAAGGAGTCTTGGATACGCCGAAATTAGAGTTTCGTTTTGAATGAATAACCTAAATTATTGTATTATGTAAATTGTGTATACTTTTTCCTACCTAATTCAGAATATTATAATTTTTGTACCATTGGATAGTGCTTGAAATATGCTTCAAAATAAGATTCATTTACAATATAGTTCTACAATTTATGAAATAGAGAGTGCCACTTAGAATTGTCATGTCATTAGTTTTTATTTTAAATATTTGAAAAAAAAAATTCTACATATATTTAAATACATAAAAGAGTTTTGGATAGGGGAAAATTAGAGTTTCGTTTTGATTAAACAACATAAATTATTATATTATATTTTTGATTCTTAGTAGAGGTTAGCTTTATATTTTATTAATATTATTCATGATACTATCATCATGATCTTCTTTTTGGCTTTCCTATCTTCCATTCTATATGTGTTAGTGTTTATGTGCTATATTAATGTTTTTCTCTATTCTTTCTATGCTGCATCTATTAAATTATTATCCTCTACTCTCTTAAAGTATCATTCGGGTATTATTCATGTTGAAACTGTGTTAGATATTGTTAGTCATACCTATTATTGGGATACTATTTAATAATAGACTTAGTTTCAATATTCAATTGAATATTGAAAATTATAAAATTTATTGTACATCGCAATAACAAATCTAGAAATTACAGTATAATGACAAATACTTTCTCTGTTATCTGCAACAATTAATAAAGTAAATGCAACTTTATGAGGTAATTATGGTAATTAATGATGTAACATAAAGTAAAGGCAATATATTCAACTGTAGTTGTTTTTTTTTTTTTACCAAAAGTGGAATGGTTCCAAAAGATGAAACTGCCCAAAGCGTAATTGTTGTAATAGAAAACGAACTGAGGAAGTATGTAAATACAATGGTGTTGAAAAATCTCATTTCACAGCAACACAAAATCAATAATAATATTAACAAAAAATTTGCAAAAAAATAAAATAAACAACAACCCGTGTATCGCACGGGCTTTAAAACTAGTATATATAAACTAGTATATATATATATATATATATGACCACATTTTGTCTCTCACGTGATGTTCTTCCCTCTTTGTTTCTTCATAGCCTTTACACTAATTCATATGTTCTACTAGTGAGAAAATATGCCGAGTTGTGTATGTTATTAATGATATAAGGTGACCTTTTGGGACTTCTTTTGTACTCGTGGCAATCAATGCAACTCTCAGTCCGAAAAATAAAGGGGCTTTTAGTTTGAGAATTTAATTAACTAAAAAGTATCATAAATTTATTCCATTGATTAATAGGTAATTTGGTTGAGCTACATATCATGTAACAATTGCATATAATATCTTCTGTGGATAAGTAGAAATTGTCAATTAGCATTACTTTGAGATCAAACTTGGTTGTAGTCTTGTATTTCCCTCTATGTCATACATCACATTATTTGTTTAATTTTGCCATTATCTCTTGGCTGGCCTTTTCACTCGCTGTTTCTTTGGGTTTATTAATTTCGTTATCCCTTTTTATGGGACTTTATGGTACATATAAGTCACGCGTTCACATTGCTTTTTTGAGGCTTTAATTTCTTTTTAATTTTTTTCAAAGCAGAAGCATGATGTTGTAGCCTAAAATATCTACGGCTCCTTTATAGACACTTGGGTCCATCAAGGTCGTACACGTGTCCTCTAAGAATAAATAAAGGAAAAAAGATTTAACCTTTGTGTTGTACCCAGTTGGGAGAAAAGACTCACTTTTCTGGCCCAAAAGTTAAGTCAGAGCCCAATTCCTTAAAAGATTGCTGCAGGTGATTGGTTGATAGACCCTCACCAATCATAGCCTGCTAAGTGTCATGTTTTGATTGCCTAGCCAATCAGGTGCCACTATTCTAGGGCAACTTTTAAGGTTAGCTGTCATATTACAATCACTATAAATACCCCTGAAATCAGGAGAAAGATCATTCAAGGCAAACAGTGTAAACTTACTCTGAAGAAATACTCTCTCACTTTCTCTCTCAATCTCTACTTCTTGCTTACAACTCCTGATATCTGACTTAAGCTTCGGAGGGGGAACCACCACCCAAACCTCCTGGGTGGGTCCCTTTTTGTAGGTTCGGGAATGAAGCTCAGGCTCGGACCGGGCAGATTCAAACATTGTTGCACAAGTCTCCAAGTGAATAAAATCTAAGGGATACTAGTTTACTTGCTGGACAAGAAGGCTAAACCTGTAGCATACTTGTTGGACAAGCATACTAAACATTTGGCGCCATCTGTGGGGAGACGCAACGATGACTGACTGTCAATCGTCCAATGTGGCTAGGAACCGAAGTTTTGAGGTCAATGTCGAAGACACAGTAGAACATGAGAGATCGCCTCGAGGAAGGGATAGACCTCCATCCATCGTCAATGTCCCTGGACCAAGCCAGCAGCCTGTCATTCAGGAGAATCTTGAACGTCCAGTGGCCGCTGCCCATCTAGAGAACGTTCTGAATGACTTTCAGACTAAGATGGCAGCAGTCGTCCAGGAACAAATTAAGAGCAACATGTTGTTTTTCCATCATAATCCGGAGCCAGCCGCTAACAATCCAGCTCCTCCTAGGGGACGTTCCCAAGAGAATCATCCAGGTCCTAGTCGACCTGTTCGTCAGGAACCCTCGAGGAGGACGACCAAGGGAAAGCAGCCAGAAGGCAGTGAACAGTAAAGGAAGATGGACTGGAATCTGGTGGTTAGGACTAGGGGTGTAACTGGATTGGGCTGGATTGGACTTTGTCAAATCAAAATCCAGTCCAAAGTTTTTTGGACTCAAGAAATTGAGTCCAAATCCGATCCAAACTTTTTTGAGTCCAGTCCAGTCCCGTCCGAAATTTTTTCCTTGAGTCCGAATCCAGTCCAGTTCAATCCAATCCAATTATTATATAATATATTAATTTTTTTCCCGACTTAGGTTAACAATGTTTTCTCATGATTGAATCGTTGAAATTTGAAAAATTGGACTCATTACATCCATTCCACAAAGTACGCTACATACATCTTTAAAGTCTTGTAGATGCAAATTGCAAACTACAAAAGGGTTAAAATAACTTTTGCCTTTTCAGTTCTCACTTTGGACTTTTGGGGAATAAGCGAAAATTCTGACTCCAGGTAAAAGAATTTAGAGCGGGAATGTTAAAAAGTAAAAAAAAAAATCAATAAATAAATAAATAAATATATATATATATATATATATATATATATATATATATATATATATATATATATATATATATATATATATATATATATATATATATATATATAAATTATATGCTAAAATATTATTATTTGGACTGGATTGGACTTATTGGACTCCAAAGGGATGAGGCCAAATCCAGTCTGAAAATATTTGGACTCGAAAATTTGACTCCAAGTGCAGTCCAAACATTTTTCAGTCCAGTCCAGTCCGACAAGTTTGGACTGGACTGGATTGGACTCTGACTTTTCGCAGTCCACTTACACCCCTAGTTAGGACTCAAGATCAAGCTCGTCCGAACGGACACCATATGGAAACAGATGTCAGGGATTACTTAGAGGCAAAGAAGGTTGCGGCCTTGCAACAGTCAGCCACTGGCTCTACCCTGTACTTAAGAGACCCTCTTTTAAGGATACCATCCAGAACAGAAGGAAGAAGTCTGGGTCCTTCGCTTGTTCGTCCAAGACAAGAGAAGACGGTGGTTCAACCAATGGTCTATAGGCGTCCAGTACCGGCAAACACTTCATCTAATCCAGTGTTAAGAGAATATCACAAGGAGTTCATACCCATTGAGGGACAGCTGTGAGCCCTCTGGATCAATTGGCCTACTCCATTCTCGGCCAGGATCATGGAGGCGCCCCCCTTCCCAAAGGTAAAACTCCCAACAATAGAGCCTTTTGATGGAACAACCGATCTAGATGATCACTTTTCCGCTTACAATCATCAGATGTACGTCCAAGGAGTAGATGATGCTACTTTGAAGGGTGTAGCTCAGAAGTGGTTCAATAATCTTCCCCCTAATTCAGTCAACAACTTCACTGAACTCAGTTTCTTTTTTGCTAGTCACTTTGTTGCCAATCGGCAAGAACAAAAAACAAGCATGCACTTGGGCAAGGTTGTTTAAGGACCAAAAGAAGTCCTTAGAAGTTTTGTTAAAAAATTCAATCTAGAAGCGCTTCAAATTCAAGATCTCAATGCAGGAGTGGCCTTTGACGCCTTCATCAGGGGTTTGAGGCCAGGAAGTTTTAAGTTTGACCTTGTGAAGAAGAAAATCACTACTCTTACTGAAGCTTTAAAGGAAGCCTAAGCTTTTATACATGCCACTGAAGTATGTGCTGAAGCAAAGCATCCCGATTCCAAGAAGCCTGAAGAGATTGCTCAGCCAAAGAAGAGTAACCCCAAAAAGGCTGAGACTTGGGCCATAACCTCCACCACTACTTCGTCCAGAAGAAGCAAGAGGAAAGAATCTGAGCCTTCTTCATCCAACCCCATCGAATTCAGCAAGGACCAGTACTCCATTCTCATGGAGATAAAGGACCAATATGAGCTGAAGGCTCCAGCTGAGATGAAGACTCCTTACAGAAATAGGGACAAGAGCAAATACTGTCACTTTCACAAAGACTGCGGTCACGAGACTAATGAATGTAAGCACCTTAAGAGGGCTTTGGAGGATCTAGCTCGAAAAGGAAAGATGAACTCCTATTTGCCTCAAGGGGGAAGGAAGTTTCAGAGGAAGGATGATCGGCAGACCAAGAAGAAAAAGAGTGAAAGCACGGACGAGGATGTCGTCCTCGTTATTTAGGAGGATTTGCTGCTGGAGGACCAACCAATAGAGGGCACAAAAACTACCTCAGGGAGCTCGGCCAAGTCTTACTAACTGACAAACAAAGGCCGAGCCCTTCCCAAAAGTGGTGGTTAGTGAACAAGATCGGGGGAAGCTGAAAACTCCCCATGATGACCCTTCGGTTGTAGAAATGATTATTGAAAACTTGAGAATAAGAAGAATTCAGATTGACGCCGGAAGCTCGACAGACATCATTAATGCAGATTGCTTGTCTAGATTGAAGTTTGATGAAAAGAACTTGGCTCCCGTCCACCATCCCATCATAGGGTTTGGGGGAGGAATCATTCATCCTATGGGAACCGTTACTTTGCTTGTCCGAGTGGGATAGAAGGATTCCTCAAGGATTCTGTTTATCAAGTTCTTGGTTGTCCGAGATTTGACAGCCTACAATGTCATACTTGGACGGCCAACTCTGAATCATGTTAAAACTGTAATAGTAACTCACTTAATGCTTATGAAGTTTGAGTGTGATGGTGGCAAAATTGGCTCCTTGTATGGAGATCAGCAGGCGGCTAGGGAATGTTACATAACAACCCTCAAGCCATCGTCATGGAAAGTAGACAATGAAGACCAGACGAGGATCGTTAGCGGAAGGAGCACGTCTGAAATTGGGAAAGATAAGACGAGGGTTGCTGGCGAAAGGAAAACGTCCGAAATTGTAAACGACCAAGTGGCCTCTCTGAGAATGGCAATTGAGAGTCCTCAGACACCAGTTGCTCCCTCTGAACACCTCCCAAGCAAAAAAAGAAAGTATGAGCTCGTCAAGGAGGAACCACCCTCGTCTGAAGAGGTGATGGTCATTATGGGACTGGCACTAGAACGTCCAGAGCCGGTGGAAGTTCCAGAAGATGTCTGTTTGGATGAAGCTCGTCCAGAAAGAACCCTGAAGATTGGGTCTTCACTCTCTCCTTATTTGAGGGGCCTTTTAATCAGCTTGCTGAAAGAATTTCAAGACGTGTTTGCTTATTGTGTTGAAAAAATGCCTGGAATTGATCCAGAGATAGCCGTCCACCGGCTGTGACCAAAAGAAGGCATCCTGCCAACCCTTCAAATCGGTCATCTTAGGCTGGACAATCATTTTCTTATCGACCGTAGTCAGCGACCACCAACCTGCTTCCCTAGAAGATCCATTCTTCTTCAGCCAATGGAGATGACGGAACAAATTCAACGTTTGTGGAAATTCCAAAAAGCGCACAGTCCAAATGTACGCGATCAAATTACGGACAGCCAAGGGAGTCAGTTGGGCCAAGCATACATTAAAAGCATTTAAAATCTTCACCAAAAATGAGTCTAGAGGAAAGCGGAGGCCGAACTCAAAATGATGAGTATACACGGCCACATGACCGGGAGGACACTCCGTCACAATAGCCCCCTCTGGTGGAACTACCAATCGATAACCCTCAGGAAGATCATATAAATCACGACCAACTCTGGTTACGCAAGATCAATGGCGTCCTGACGCCAAGGCACATCAATCTCCACACTAAGAGGACAAGCACTAAAGTCCGCAGGCAGCCAAAGAACGTCTGAACCTGGTCCAGCAACAACCTCTTCCTCCATCTCATTGGAGTTGTCGACCCTCCTTTCAGCAGCACGGGAACTCTCCCCAATCACATGTGCCGACAAAGGCACACTAGTGCCAATATTCGCGGCCACGGAATCAGTCGCGCCCTCGATAATGCGAACAACGGGACTCGCATGAGCGGATCGGCGTTGATAAACAGTCTCCTGACGAACCATAATGGTAGCAATGGAATCAATGTCGTCACCTAAATCAATAATATGAGGGTTAGGAGCCGCAGATTCCTGCATCCGCCAAGCTATCCAACCAGGCGTGCTCTCTAAGAGGGGCTACATCAAGGCTGGGAACAACATCGGCTGGAGGATGCCTAACGGAACGTCTAGCAAGAATTTAATGCCTAAGTTCTCTAAGCGTCTGCTTGTCACCGCTTTCCCTAGCGGACAGATATTTCCGGAACAAGTTATGCTCCTCAGGAGTAGCAGGGTCGTTAAGAAACTTGGACCTCAGTTCTTTTTCTCTCTCGGCTGTAAGGGGTATGTCCGCTAACAACCTAGTCCTCCCCACAGGGCTAGAATCTGAAGAAGGGTCGCTATCGGCCAGGGGGGAAGAAGGGTCACTTTTAGTCATATACACATCACTAGGGGCATTCTGGCTATCAGACTGGTCCGACATGATGAAAACGCAAAGAAACTTAAAGGAAACTTGGAGAAGAATTGAGGAAATACCCGGAAACGGAAAGTCGCCGGAGAAAAGTAAAAGCAGGGAGCGAAAGTTGCCGCAAAAAGACGAACGAAGTTTCCAAATAGCGAAATTGCGTGGAAGACTTCGAGCTTGAACCGAAAAACCGCTGGGAATGTAGAACAATTACCGGCGAAACACAGCCCCGAAAAAACCCAAAAGAAATTCGTCAAGAAAAGACGAAGTTCTTAGTACACTAGGACCGGAAAGTAAAAACTAGAAGATTTGGTAACTTTTTAGAAGAATTTGAGCAGAAAAGGGAGAACTTTTGAGCGAAGAGAAACCACGAAAATGGAGTTTATCAGAGAAGAATAAAGGGAAGTTGGGAGAATGTGAGATGAAAAACTCAGGAAAAAGACAAATGTCATATATATGCAGTAAATCAACGGCTGAGTTTAAAGAACCCTCCAACTTCTCTCCAGATTTCTGCCAAGAACACAATTACAGACGCGAACATTGTAAATGTCGTCTATAGCTCTAACAAGTCAGTTCATTGACGTGATCCGACAACGTCGGCGGTCGCCTAACAAGACAAAATAGAGGAATCTTCTCTTCTGTCAAGCAAACCACGGCCGTACACGTGTAAAAGGATTACTTAACCTGTCAGAGGAATAGTACTTCTATAAATATTCCACTAGTACTATTCTGCAGGTACATTCTCTCACACTCATAATTTCTCTCGCTACTCTCTACTCTCTCTCTCTCTAAATCTTATTTGCACACGTGCTGACTTGAGCGTCGGAGGGGGTTTCCTCGCATCCCCCCGAGGGTAGTTCACGTTTGCTTCCTGTTCAATTATTCACTAGCGGACGCCAACTCCAATCCTTGGCGGACTCTTCTCAAAACCGCCAACCGTTCTACAACCGGAACACTTGGGATGGTTTTAGCCTTGGGAGAAGGTTTGTGGTCGAGGTTTTGGTATGTCTAAAGCCTTGTATGCGTTACATAATTAGATTGTTGTTAACGACTTCAAATATATATAATAGGAGGATAAGGATATGTGGATATGTATAATAGGCAATTTATTTTGAATATTTGAGGCAATTTATTCTATACCATTGATTTTATATCAAATCAGTTGCTTGATTTAAGGATTTATAAAATCTTTCCTAAGATGAAGATTGTAATTGATTTAACAGTATCTTAATACAATTGTCAATTTATTGTAATTGATATCCTCAATCAAGGAATAAATATCTCTCATAGTTAACAAATATGATAATTTTTCTAGGTTTATTATTAGTATATGTTCCGGTATGGAATAAATAGTAGGGAGTGAACCGGTATCTCCTCTGTGCAATAAGCCGGTTTAATGTCCTGCAAGACAGAACACGTAAACTGACCTCGGGGGTTGGTCCGAGGAACGCCCCTCCGATGCCTAAGTCAGTAAAGGGTAAATTGTACGGGATGTCTCAAGTAAAGTATAGTGGTCTCTGTGAACGTACCTTATGACTCAGATCATGGGGGGTACTTATAGGAGCCGGCAGTGTCCTTAGCAAGGTAGGACACTGATCCTATTGGTTGGATACATTTCTATCCTCTTTTGATACTTATCTTTAGGCCCATAGGCACATTGAGTAAGTATTGGATCAATCCAGGCCCATTTGACAATGGCCCAGATGATAGATGCCGGCTAGGTATACCGACGTAATCGGCATGTACAGTATACCGGCATGGCTGATACATATCCTGTAAAATAGGATTCCTCTGACTGAGTTGACCATGACGGTCAATGGCGGTCTAACATGGACCGGTAGGGAACTTGTACTGCCCCCATACAACTAGCCCCCAAGCCGATATGTCTGGTATAGGCATATCCTGCTTATGCAACATTAAGCCGCTATGGATGGTACGCTGATCATGTTTTCATCCTGAAGCCGTTTAGAAGTTATTTCCAGAAATGGGAGTTAATTAACGGAATGCGAACCGTCGCCTTGATCTTCGTGATGATTTGACTAGAATGTCAGTACCTGCTCACAGCTGTGTCTGAGCTTAAAATACACGTGGCATGATAAGGACGGGAAGGCGAAACGTCATTTAATCCGAGCCATAAAGCTCCCTATAAATAGCGTTTTGTCAAACGTATTTTCACACTTTCACATCGTTTTCAAACTTTCAAGCATTTGCTCCCATCATATTCTCTCAGACCTAACGTCCGTTCAGTTGCCAGCCTTTCGTCGTGACATTTCGTGCCGTAGCTAGCCAATCTATCTTGCCGATTGATCTTGACGCCAGCTTCCAATCTTTTCTCTTTCCAGGTATTTTACAAAATTTCCTTCTTCATAATTTATTCTTTTAATCATGTCCTCTCATTCTGATTCTCAAAATATCTCTGAGAGCCCCCAATCCATGACCGATAGCGACTTTAATTCCAATAGCAAATCTTCTAGTCTCGTATTATCTGCTAGCTCACCGGTAGTAGACTTGACTCGAGAACGTAGGAGTAAATCAAGTAGGGACTGTAGCACTTCTAGGAGGGCGAATGAGGAACCAGTTGTGCACACCTCCCCTTTAACCGCTATCGTGGCACTTGGGGCTGCCATTGGCGTATCGGTATCCGGCCAATACGGCACTATGTTAGGCTTGGCCGAGCGTTCCCCGCTGCTGTTAGAGGAGGGAGCATCACATGCTCCTTCGTTTGACGACGGTATGGGAGAGGGTGATGATCGGGAGGATGATGAAGCCTCCTCCGTTTCCTCTGAGGACGTAGACAGCGTCCTGGGTGACATGATGTCGGATGGAGAGTCGGTATCCTTGGAGGCCGACAAAGATGAGGAGTCGCCAGAAATCTTCCCGGAGGATGATGATGAGACGCCGGACGATTTGTACATGCCTTCCTGTGAGGCCGGCACTCCTTCTTTCGTACAAATTGACAAAAACTGGAGAAGGACGGCTCTGGGCAACAATTTCTGCCGCAAGGGTGCTGAATATTTATGCTTTCCCGATGGGTACGAATTGGTGATGCCGTTCGTAGGATGCCGAGTGACAGATTGCCCGCCTGGGCATGTGGCCGTCTATGCCCACATGCTAGATTTTGGGTTAAGATTTCCCTTGGATCCCTTTATAGTTAAGATCTTACCCGGATGGAACATTTGTCTGTCCCAGCTGACGCCGCTATCTTGGCGCAATCTGATTTGCTATGTTTGGACCGTCCGGTATAAAAGATTTCCGGAAACATTGAATCTATTCCGAAAACTTCACTGGATTAAAGAAGACGGTTCTGCCAAGGGCAAGGGGAAAGGCAAAGCAAAAAGATCAAAGCCCGAGAAGGAACTTGGCCAAGGTGGATGGATGTCAATGTACACCAAGCCAAAGAAGCTGACGGTATATCCTAAACTGACGTCTCTTAAAAACTGGCAGCCCCCTTTTTTTCTGGGTCCGAGTGCCTGCAGATTTCCCTCTTCGCCGATATTGGACAAAACCTCGTCCCAGGATGGAACACATTCCTGACTGGCGTCTGACGCGCCGGAAGCTGGAGGTGTATAAGTTTTTTGACGCTTCCACCATGCCGGGACCAAAAGGGGGGAAATCTGTCCCCATCCTATTAAAATGGTTGCCGCATTCCCAGTATATCTTGGGCAATGCACCTCTTTCGGCCCTTGGCTTTTGCCAAGGTGAACCCCATGGTGATCATGGGACATCCGGGTTTCAAAACACTTTCTAATAATGCGCAGTATTTCCTCCGTGTTTAACTTTTCTGTATTTGACTAATCTCTTTTTACTGTTCAGGCCGCGAGCACTTGATTCGGGAAGCTCTCCATCTCAACCGCAACTTCATACCGATCAGCAACATGCTGCCTAAACTAGCCAAGAGATTCACTTCTATTCCCCCCAGCATCGGCGGCAGGGGCGGAAGGCAGGGTCGTGGTGACGGCCGCGGTGATCAGGATTCTTGGAGGGCTCTCCAGCCTCCCCCAAAGAAGGTCACTCCCCTCTCTCACCAAAAGAAAAGCTGAAGGGGAGGATGACCAAGTGTCAAAGTGGCCTCCCTCCAAGACTTCTCGTAAGGAGAAGTCTGAGAAGGAGGTCCTGGTGGCCGAGAAGAACCCTAAGGGCAAACTCTCTGGTCGCGTGACTGAGGTGGGCTCCTCCTCTTTGCGGCCAAAGATTTACAAGCAGCTGACGTTGCCGGCCATGATCCCTGAGCTGGAGCATTTCGCCCGCCCACGCAAGGCCGACTTTATCGAACAAGCCGAGGTGGAGGTGCCGGAGATTCTCCGGAAGAGGTGGGCTCGGTCGCCCGTGCATGACGCAGAGCTGTTTCACCCCAAGCTCAACGTCCTTGATGACGAGTCTTTGCTGCTGGACCGTCCTCTCGAGGGTGGCAACTTGGGGTACAAGCTGCTGAAAGGTCTTCAGCTGAAATACGACATGCCGGTGGACCAGATTCAGGCTGCTGCTGCCGTTCATGCTCATAATCTTGCCGTGGTAGGATATTTAGACATTTATATTTTCCAAGTATCTTCACGTCTTTATCTTATTGTTATCCTTGTCTAACTCTTCTTCCGTCTTACTTGTGCAGACGACGCATTCCGGTAAAGAGCTCTGTGATCTCTACCGGTATTTTCAAGGTGCGTACTATGGTGAGGTTGAAAGTCACCAAGCCACCCAGGATCAGCTAACCGCCAAGAATGCAGAGTTGGTGAATGTCACCAACGAGAAGAATAAGCTGAAGTCGGCGCAGACCGACCTGGACAAGGCCAAGGCCGACATCCAGACCGCTAAAGTGGAGCCTGCCAGCTGTAAGCTCCTTGTGAAAAACAAGGATGTTGAGCTTCAGAAAGTGAAAGAGAAGCTGACAGCTGCAAAGGGCCGGGAAGCCAATGCGGTGGATGAATACCGGCAGTCCATTGACTTTGTCAACCATTTAGCCAACCGGTACAACAGGGGTTGGACCGCCGCTATGCGGTGTACCAGGCACACCTTTTCGGATTTGGACTGGAGTCAGGGTTAGGAGGCCCATGGTCGCTGGGAGTTCGAGACCCCGGTGGAGGGCGAAGAACTGGACTTGGGGGTGACTGAAGCCGACATTGCCAACGCCGACCCCCGAGTTGAGTTCGAGGAAGCTGAGCCTGAAGCTACTGGTGAACAGGCTGATTTGGGAGTTAAGGATGACTCAACTAACAACGTTGTCATTCTTGACAAGAGTCCTGACGGCTCCAAAATTGAATCGGCTGCAGATGACGGCAAGGCTCCCACCTCTAAAGCTGCCTAGGGTGCTTAGTTTAGGTCTCCCCCTCCCCCTTCATCTTTCCTGGTCTGGCCGTCTGTGGTTGGCCTGGTTTTTAATTCTTTTTGCTCCTAGGCTAGACTAGGTTGTAAATTTGATTTTCGTATTAATGGAATTTATTTCACCAACACTTGTGTCGGTTATTTCAATTGTCTTCCTATTTACTTTTCAGTTTATTTTCTCTATTCTGCCAGGTCCACTGGGGTTCATAGACCGACGAACAGTCTCATTCTATTATTTTATTCTAGCAGATCCAATAGGGTTCATAGACCGGCAAATAGTCTCATTCTACTATTTTATTCCGGCAGATCCACTAGGGTTCATAGAACGGCAAATAGTCTCATTCTACTATTTTATTCCGGCAGATCCACTAGGGTTCATGGACCGACAAATAGTCTCATTCCATTATTTTATTCCGGTAGATCCACTAGGGTTCATATACCGGCAAATAGTCTCATTCTACTATTTTATTCCGGCATATCCACAAGGGTTCATCGACCGATTATGAGGTAGAATATTCTCCTGCCAGTAGTGTATATCTTGGGTTGGCAGATCCTCGAGGGTCATTGACCATCCCCAAGCTTACACCGTCAGCTACTCTTGACGGCAGATCCACGCCGGTCATTGACCGTCAAGGGACTTTGTTTCTTTTTCCCCCTTTTGACAGCAGATCCACGTAGGTCGTTGACTGTCAAGGGCTTTTACTTTTGGATTACTTCAATATTCCTTAATGGCAGATCCGCGTGGGTCGTCGACCGTCAGGATTTTAAGAGAATGATTTGTATACGCAATAAGTGCAGTAGAAAATCCCTTCTCAATCAGCCGGCTTCGTACTTTTTTGTTGTAGGCCTTGCTTATCCGGTCTTTATATGCTGCCGACCTGAGTTCCTCCGCAAGCCAGACTTCTGGTAAGAGGTCGAGGTCTTCCCGGCGCAGTTTGTCGTTCAGTTCCGGGTCGTAGTTTAGGATCCGCCAGTTTGGTAGTCCGACTTCGACCTGTAATACTGCCTCGGCCCCAAATGCCAGTTTGAACGGGGTTTCCCTGTTGCTTCCTTTTCGGTGGTCCTGTTTGACCATAGTATCGCTGGGACCATGTCAGCCCAAGCTCCCTTCAAATCGTCCAGCTTTTTTTTGAGAGCGTTCAGTATTTGCTTGTTGGCGGCTTCGGCTTGGCCATTGCTCTGGGGATGACACACGGATGAGTATGCGAACTTGATGCCATACGGGTTCAAAAAGTTATGTATCGGCCCGCAGTCGAACTGGACACGATGGTCCATGACTATTCCTATGGGAATTCCGAACCTTGTGATGAGGTTCTGCCAGCTGAATTTCCGGACCTGATTAGTCGTTATCTTTACAGTCGGTTCAGCCTCAATCCACTTTGTGAAGTAATCAATTCTTACTATTAGGAGCTTTCTTCCTCCATATGCTGGTGTGAATGGTCCTATGATATCCATCCCCCACTGAGCAAAAGAGATTGGATTTAGGATCGGCTGCAAATCATTTGCCGGCTGGTGTATGACTGGTGCGTATCTTTGGCATTTGTTGCATTTTTTCACGTACAGCTGTGCATCCATCAGCATTATCGACCAGTAGAAACCGGCCCTTAGAGCTTTTAGTGCTAGTGTCTTCCCACCGATATGGTTTCCACACACTCCTTCGTGGATTTCCTCCATTATTTTTGTATCCTCGTGGACCGTTACACACCTCAGGAGTGGGAGTGAAAGACCTTTCTTGTACAGTTGGCCTTGGAAAACACAGAACCAGAGAGCCTCTCTTTTCAGCTTTTTTGCTGCCATCTTATTGGTGGGCAAACTTTCAGTCATCTTGTACGCCAATATGTCGTCGTACCATTCCTTCTTATGAGTGACTTCGTTTACCTCCACCTTGGCGGTCTCTATGCTTCTTTCCGGCAGCATTTCTATGATGACGCTGCGCTTGAGATCTGTGGTGCTTGAACTTGCCATTTTTGACAGAGCATCGGCTGCCATATTCTCTGTTTGAGGGACCAGTACTACCTCGAAGCTCTGCAGTGCGGCCGTTATCTGCTTTACCTTTTGTAGGTATTTATGCATTACCGGTTCCCTGGCCTTGTAGGTGCCCTCGATTTGGCTGGATATGAGTTGGGAATTCGTCGTCATCCGTACTTTCTTTGCTCCTGACGCTATGCACAAGCTGATTCCTGCTATTGCGGCTTCGTACTCTACCTCGTTATTGGACGCCTTAAACCCAAAGCGGACGACATATTCGAACGTGTCCCCTTCTGGAGATGTCATGACCACCCCGGCACCTGCCCCTGTTTGGGCTGCCGAGCCGTCTACAGATATCTGCCAGGTGCCGGCTGGTCCCTCAATTTCGCCGCTGGTGGTCTCAACAATGAAGACGGCCAAAGCTTGGGCCTTGATATTCAATATCAAACTCTGACAGCTGTATTGCCCATTTTAGTAGCCTGTCGGTTGTATCTAACTTATGGAGAGCCTTCTTTAACGGCTGGTTTGTGAGGACCTAGATGGTGTGTGAGTCGAAGTACGATCGAAGTTTTCTAGCCGCTATCAGCACGGCGTATGCCATCTTCTCCAGCAATTCGTGTCTCTGCTCAGCCCCAGCCAAAACATGGCTTACAAAATATATAGGATATTGCAGCTTATCCTTTTCTACCAGCAATACGACTGCTAGAGTTTTAACCGACACCGAGACGTATAATTGCAGCTTATCCCCCATCTTGGGTCGGGTAATAGTCGGTAGGTTTTTGAAATGTTCCTTAACGGCCTCAAAGGCCTGTCTTTGTTCATTTCCCCATTCGAACTTCTTGTTCCTTCTCAGCACTTTGAAGAACGACAGGGCCTTCTCAGCTGACTTGGACACGAATCTTGTTAGTGCCGCCATCTTTCCGGTCAGTTTCTGGATGTCCCGGATACTCCTGGGTTCAGGTAGTTTGCTTATTGCCCTGATCTTGTCAGGGTTAGCGTCTATTCCCCTTTTTTAATAACCATGAAGCCGAGGAACTTACCCGATCTTACTCCAAATACGCACTTCTTTGGATTCAGCTTCATTTGGTGCTTGCGCAATGTCGCAAAGGTTTCCTCGAGGTCCGTGATGTGGGCTTCCTCTATCATGCTTTTGACGATGCTATCGTCGACATGGACTTCGACATTCCGACCTTTCTGATGTGCGAATATCTTATCCACTAGCTTTAGGTAGGTAACTCCTGCATTCTTCAGACCGAACAGCATGGCCTTGTATGCATATACCCCAGCGTCCGTTATGAATGCCGCCTTGTTTCTGTCCGCCTCTAGGAGGCTGATCTGATGGTATCCAGAGAAAGCATCCATGAAGCTTAGCAGCGCATGACCGCTAGTAGAGTCAACCAGCTGGTCGATCCTAGGCAATGGGTAGCAGTCTTTTGGGCAGGCCTTGTTGAGGTCGGTAAAGTCCACGCACATTCGCCAGGACCCATTGGCTTTCTTTACCATGACCACATTTGCCAGCCACTCCGGATAGTCGCAAGGCTCAATGAAGTCGGCCGCTAGCAACTTGTCCACCTCTTCTTTGATGGTTGAGTTCTTCTCGGCCGAAAAGTTCCGCTTCTTCTGTTTTACCGGTCTTACTTCCTCATTGACATTTAGCCGGTGTACCATAAACGCGGGATCTATTCCCGGCATTTCATCAGCTGAAAATGCGAAGACATCGGCATTGCTTCGCAGTAGACTGATTAAGTTGACTTTGACGTTGTCGGCCAAGTCGGATCCAATTTTCACCTTCCTCTCTGGCCTCTCCAGCTCTAGGCTGATCTCTTCGGTCTCTCCTTCTGGGCTAGATCTTGGCAAATCTGCCGGCCTTCCCTCAAAATTCTCCATCGACAAGTCCTTGTTTGCTTTATTCTCTGCCCTTCGCCTTTTTCTCTCTGATGGTGGAGACTCTGTCGGTCTCTTATGATTAGAATTCTTAAGAGCTGTCACTTGCCAGTATTGTGATAATTCACTTGGTGCCTTACCTCCTTAAGACTGGCTTTGGCGCCGTGAATACTTCCGCCATGGACCGGACAGCCCGAGATAACGTGTATCTCAGTCATTCTTTCTTTAACGGACTTTCTCTTGCCGTCTTCTTCTTTGGGGGACCCTTCACGGTGGTCCATTTTCACCTGATACTCTTGAAGTAGCCTCTCCGTATCAGACCTTCGATCCCGTCTCTCAGGTCCTTGCAATCTTCTGTACCATGACCGTGATCTTTGTGGAACTCACACCACTTGGATCTGTCACGGCCTTTATAATACATCTTCCTGGGTCGCTGCCACTTGTGATCCTGTTTGTGCAACTCATAGATCTCGGCCCTGGACATTGTTAGGGGAGTGTAGTTGTGATAGCGGTTTGGCCGTCCTTCTTGGCCCTTCTTCACCGAGTTGTTCTCCTCCCTACTTCCGGAGTTGTTGGACTTCCGATCTCTCTGGTTTTTTTCTTTATCTTTCTCTTTTTCTCTCTCCTTCTCCTTGCCGTCTCCTTCGGACCGCTTCGAGGTCGCCGCCTTATCGAACTCCTCTCCCCGGATAAACTCATTAGCTTTCCCCGAGGACATCGGTCAGGCTGGTCAACTTTTTGCGGCCTAGGTAACTTCTAAATGCAGTTCCCTCTTTCAAGCCTGTCATCATTGCCAGTACTCCGACCTCTTGCTGCAAACTAGGGATGGTAACGGCTTCAGAGTTGAAGCGACCAATGTAATCCCTTAGGCTCTCCTTCTCTCCCTGCTTGATGGACATTTGCTCGCCGGTAGTCTTATCCCTTCGTTTATTACTAACGAAGTGTGTCACAAACATGGACGTGAGCTGCCGAAAATCAAAATAGTTGCCAGTGGTATGCTTTTATACCAAGTTTGTGCCAAGCCCGCTAAGGTGGAAGGGAACACCTTACACCACACGGAATCAGTGTCGGTGTACAGTAGCACGTGTCCTTCATATGCAGAGATGTGGTCCTCAGGGTCGGATTTACCGTCGTACTTGCAGGTCGGCATTTTAATCCTTTCCATAGGCTCCTGGAGTATGGTTGTGGAGAATGGAGAATTCCGAAGTGATACTGTGTCGGGATGACTGTTGGATCTCGGTGTCCTGGTGATCTTCTTCATCCTCTTTCCCCATGGGCTCTGTGGGAGTCTTTGAGTTCTCCCCCTGATCCTGATCGTGCCGGCTTAGGTTACCCTGTCCGCCAGTTGCGTGAGAGCGCATCTTTCTCACGGGACTATGTGGCCTGCTCAGGGAACGCTTACCAACATGACCGGTCGGAGGAGTCTGACTCGCCATGGCCTGGAAGACTTCGGCAGCACTCCGAAGCTGTTCAGGGCTGAACATATGTTGCAAAGTTTCGAATATGTTAGGTTGAGGGGTCTCAGTGGCCCTCTTTCCCTTGTCGGCTGGTGGTTGGGAGGACCCAATCACCGGTCGAGGAGTTTTGAAACCAGGAGGTCCACCCCCCACAACGGCATTCTTCTCGTCTGTTTCCGGCATCCCGAAGGTCTGCTTAGGATCCATGAGGCAAGCAAGTGGGCTAGATTGATCGCAGCTTAAGACCAAAGTATAGTTTTCCCCTCCTTCTAGCGCCAATTGTTCCGGTATGGAATAAATAGTAGGGAGTGAACCGGTATCTCCTCTGTGCAATAAGCCGGTTTAATGTCCTGCAAGACAGAACACGTAAACTGACCTCGGGGGTTGGTCCGAGGAACGCCCCTCCGATGCCTAAGTCAGTAAAGGGTAAAGACGGGATGTCTCAAGTAAAGTATAGTGGTCTCTGTGAACGTACCTTATGACTCAGATCATGGGGGTATTTATAGGAGCCGGCAGTGTCCTGAGCAGGGTAGGACACTGCTCCGATCCTATTGCTTGGATACATTTCTATCCTCTTTTGATACTTATCTTTAGGCCCATAGGCGCATTGAGTAAGTATTGGATCAATCCAGGCCCCATTTGTCAATGGCCCAAATGATAGATGCCGGCTAGGTATACCGAGGTAATCGGCATGTACAGTATACCGGCATGGCTGATACATATCCAGTAAAATAGCATTCCTCTGACTGAGTTGACCATGACGGTCAATGGCGGTCTAACATGGACCGTTAGGGAACTTGTACAGCCCCCATACAGTATATATATAAATATAAAGTCCCTATAATGTTACAAGCCACTTTTAATCAAAACGTATTGGTGAAATTTTGTAATTTACCTTCCTTCTATTTGGTTTGGTCTACAGTGCTGAAATTCTTCATCATCGTCGTAAACGTTCTGTTTAATCTTTCTTGATAACAAATATTAGTCCTTTATGACCTTTGTTTTATTCTTAAAGTATATTTGTATTGACTAACTGAAATCCTCTTGACAATGTACTTCTGTTTTATTTTTGAAAGGATCTTGACAACGTACTTGTTAATATGCTCACATGGTTGATTGGTCCATGCTTTCATATGATGTTCTTGGCGAAATTGCACTCAAGTTGGACACAATTGAAGATTTTATATATTTCTCTGCAATATGTCATTCATGGAATCATTCTTCTTCGCTAGTTAAGCCCAAGTTGAATGCCATAACAATGATGCCATGGATTCTGCTAGCAGAAAACACAAAAAAGAACCCTCATCATATTAGGAATAGTTTCAATCTCAGCAACAATAAGCGTTACCCAATAAAGCTTCCTCAGATGTTTGGGGCGCTTCGCACTATGGTTGGGTTATCGTGCAAACTCGTGATTTAGAGATAAAGCTATACAACTCATTAACTAATGATCGAATAACTACGTTACCATCTGTACGAACCTTGCCAAACCAACCATAATCTGACTGGGAAGAAAATGATGAATGGATTCGGAAATATTTTGTGCAAACTTTTGTTGTACTAAAAAGGCCTTCAAGTGACCAGTCTATCCATGATGATGGTAGTGACTTGCTTATTGCTGCAATATATGGTGAACAAGATTTCTGGGCTCTTGCTAGCCCTGGTGACCCGGCATGGGTAATGATAGATACGGAAGTTGCAAGTATAGTATGTTCGAATGACATAATTTTTATTTTGGGACTTGATTTTTGGCTTAGATATTGTGATATTAAACAGATTGGAGACTTTGAAGCTGTGAAAGTAATGTTGTATTTGCCTCCTCCTATGGACGGCTTTTTTCGTAACAAAATTTTTGATTCGATAAGAGTTATTTGGTAGATTTGGGTGGTGACCTTCTTTTGGTCATACGACATAAGACCCTAATACATGATTTGGATTTGGATGACTCTGTGTATATTCGCGATTATTACACCGAGTGCTTTGAGGTTTTTAGGCTTAACTACAAGTCTAAAAAGTGGGTGGAAGTGAAAGATTTGGGAAACTTTATAATATTTATGGGACTTGGTTGTAACATATCTATACCTGCTTCATCATCAACCAATTGGAAACGGAATTGCATATATTATACTGATGATGCATATGGTCCTTTGGGGAATGACATGGGGGTCTTTGACATGGAGTCTATAAAGATCAGCCAAATTTACCAAGGTGATGATATAGGCTCGGGTTTTTGCCCTCCTATATTTTATGTGCCTAAGCTTTCTATATCTAATCGCTAATCTTTGCTATCACACATTCTATCATGGAAGTGATTATGTGTTAAAATAGTGATTATATGGTATCGACATTTATCGGTTTAAATAATTTACTCGATGTAAACTGACAATAATATGGTTAGCAATATATTTCTTCCTTTATTGTTGTCTTTCATGACAGCACACTACTTTAATTTCTCTATTTCAAATTCCATGCATTTTGAGTATGTACTTGTGCAATTTAAATTGGCATGTTTTTGTGACATAAACTAAAGTGGAGGATACGTCTGTTCATACTTCATACTTTGGATAATCAGTTCTCCATGCTTTTATGAAACTAAAAATACATTCTGCCTAAATGGACATTGTTTCATAATGAAAGATGTGGTACAATAGAATTTCTATTATATATGGGCCTATGGCAACACATGGGAACACCAAATAGAAATAGGAAAAAAATAAAAAGAATAGAACATAGGGAAATAACTAACGGCTTCATTTGAACGAAAAAAGGGGAAAAAAAGAAAAAAAAAAGTACCACATTTAAACAGTTTTTTTGAAAAAAACAAAATGCATAGACAGTTCTTCTACCTAATTACTTTAATTTTATATACTCTTTTGTAAGCATTGCATGCATATAAGGCTATTCGCCTAAAAACAGAAATTATTTTTTAACTAGAATAATACAAACTTTGGGCCATTCGCTCGCAATAATACAAACTTTTGATTATCATGTAATATATCAAACTTTTCTAAAATTTCCCCCGATAAGTCAATACCGGTTGTTAACTTATTGTAGTAGGTAAAGAAGCTGACATGGAAATTACTATGACACAGTTCTTATCTAATTGGTTGGTTTTTTTTATTTTTATTTAAATTTGAAAAACAAAAAACCCAACATTTTTCCTTTTTTTTCTTTATTCTCCTGCTACCCTGCACTCTTTTTCTCCCTCCCCCAACCCGCCCCACCCCACCCCACTTAGGGGTGAAAGTTATTCGGACAAAAACCGAAATCCCGAATTTGTAATTCGGATTGGGTTCAAATTGTGTTCGAATTGAGATTTTTTCAAAAATTGGATTCCAGATCGGATTGGATTGAGTGTAATTGGATCCAAAAATCCAATATAACCGAATAGTAATATGCATTGTATTATGTATTCTAGATTGGGCTTAAGTGTTTAACTGCTTTATTTAAAAAAAAAAGCCCAGTGCTTAAGCGCTACTGCTGTATTATTTGTTGTTGAACTGAATCTGGTGTATTCTATGTTGTTAGACTGAACGTGATGTATTATGTTACGTTTTGTTGTAATGAATTATGGCCTATGAGTTTATTATTAGTTTATTAATGGACTATGGGGTTTGTAATGAATTATGAATTCATAATTTGATAATTGTAAATATATTGGGTTGTTGTTGTCGGCTTGGTGCGCCTAATTTATTTCATAAAAAAACAGAGTTTTAAAAAATCGGATTTTCGGGTCGGATCCAATATAGAGTTTGAAAATTCGGATTGGATTGGATCAGATTCAAAATCTAATTGGTTCGGATTGGAAAATGAAATACAAATTTTGTTCGGATCGGATTGGATTAGGCCCAAATCCAAACCGGACACCGAACTTTCACCCCTAACCCACCCCACCCCACCTCTGGCCAGGAGCCTAGGACCCACCCCCAACCGTTTCTCTCTCTTCCTCCTCCCCTCCAGCCCCTCCCCAACCCACGAACAACTAATTTTCACCTGTGAATTGCGAAAAATTATTGTCGGAAGTGATAGTGAATAGCTCGAAAATTAGGTTTTAAGTTTGAGTATATCAAAATTTGAGAGTAAAAAGGCGATAAGTGTTGGAGATGGTTGCCGACGTAATTTGTCGGCGATAAATCCAAATTTGTGAGTTGAACTGAAAGCGACGACTCATTTGGCCTTCTACTTTTCGTGGTTTCAGGTGGATGTGGGAGGGGAAGGAGAGAGAAAGATGAGATGGGGGTTACTGGTGGTGAGAATTCGTGGGAGGCAACAACAAGGGGGTGGAGTAGGGATACTAGTAGTGAGGAAGGAAAAAAAGACGGTGGAAGGGGATTTATGTTATGGTGGTCGTGGGGTGGGGTGTGGTTTCTTTGTACAAGGGGCTGGTGGGGTGGTTCAGTTGGTTGGGGGAGGGGAGGAGGATAAAGAGATTTTGGTTTTAAAATTTTTTTTAACATGTTTTACAGGTTATAAGTTACATTGATTTACTCTAGGAATTTTGATGTAAAGTTTATTATATTACATAATAATCAAAAGTTTGTATCCTTTCAAAAAAAAAAAACCAAAAGTTTGTATTATTGCGAACGGACGGTCAAAAGTTTGTATTATTCTAATTCAAAAATCCAAACAGAAATACGTGGTTTCCTTATTTCAAAATAGATACACGAAAGGACCCTTAGTTAACTACCTGTATATTGACAAGGACTTTTGAGAAAGTATAAGCAAATGCAATGTCTCCAAGAGCTCGGAACATCCTCCATGTTTTATCAAATGTTACATCTATGCGCACCTCAACTCCTATTAACGTTGTTCTCCCTCGCTGCCCTGCGTATTAAATAAGTTCATCAAAATTCTAGTGAATACAAGACACCCCCTTTAATTACGAGGAATTAATTACCTGAGATGATCTTGGTAAGTGCAAGGCCTACACCAATTAACGAACACCCAAAGTTCACGTTGTGTCTGCAACTGTTTTGAGGTAACACTGCTCCCACACCATGTCTTGGAGCATCAGCTTCAATAGAAAAGGGTTGGGTAATTCATGCATGCAAAGGATAGGACTAGGGACGGTTCAATTGTCAAGGAGGCCCCGTACAATTAAGATTATATTGGGCCCCTTTATTAATAGAATAAAATTACAAACATGTTTCAATTTTAATTTAATAGTATAAAATATAAATATATTCATATATTAGGGCGGCCAGTTACCAAGCAGGCGTACAATGAAGATAATATTAGTCCGTTTCTTAATAAGTTAAAAGTTCAAATATGTTTTAAATTTTAAATTTTGGATTATAAAATAATTTATAAATTCACACATTAACATCATTGATGTAAAATTAAAGTCACCCTTTCAATAAGTTGTCTTTTTAATGTTGCTCTCCAACTTTCTGAACTAGTTTATTATCCGATTACATATCTATCATATTTCTCCTATAAAGACGGTGCACATATGATATATGAGTCCAACACCAACAATAAAAAATGTTTTATACAATGAGTCAATATCTATAAATATAAAAATAGTATATGGGGCCCTAAATTTTTGGCAGCCTGTGCGGTAACCTATGTTGCACGTACTCAGCGTTGTTCCTGGATAGGACCTGTTGTAAGGGTTGTTTTGAAGAGTTTAAAGCCTAAGGTGGTAGCAGAAGGACCAATAAAAATTGTCTTTTTCAAGCTGCTTAGTGAGTGGGAGGGCTAGGGAAGCATACCCTTTTATGAATTCCCTTAGTTTTCTTATGTTAGTTGGTATCCCAAGTAGATAAATACCTCCTTACCAAACTCACATTTGCTTATTATGACTTGTTGAGATGATACAAGAGAATGAGCGGGTTGTTGTGAAGAAATCTCTACCAGCAACCAAGTTCGGATATGAACTTCTTAAGGAAACTAACGAAATTTCACATTACATATTACTATTTGTATTTATTTACGATCATTTTATTTATGAAAGTTCACAATGATCTGAATTTCAGAACGAGCTTGAGTTCTCAACGAGCATCAAACCACATCGAAACATCGTAAAAGTATTGGGCAACTACGAGGATGAAGATAACTTGTATGTCTTCCTCGAGCTTCGTACGCAGACTCTAAAAAGTCTTATCAAAAGTAAGTGAAAGTGCTATTATTGATAACTAATATTTGAAAATTATTTTCCTTAATTAACAATTTTCTATGTATAATATATAAATACAGGTGGAGATCTTACCCTTGATGAATTTATTCTACTGGCAAGGCAGATTGCAATTGCACTTCAACATGTGCATAGCTCAGGCGGAACACATTGTGATATCAAGCCGGACAATATCATGTGTCACAAGGTATGTGTGCAGAAAATATCATGTCCTTGTCGAATCATATTATAATTAAGGATGCGTATTGTTAAATTATTTTAAACATGAATCTGTCTTATCAACTTATCAAAGATAATATGCATACACTAGAACTAATAAGAACATATTAAGGCTTACTTTATAAGATGTTATGAATTATTGGAACTAATCTGAATATCGAAACTTGCTAGTTTTTATACATCTCAATAAGTCATAATTAGTTGAATAAAACAAAGCGTAAGCAAATTTTCTATTAAAGCTTAGGAAATATACGACGTTGATGCTAAAGTCCCTAAGCACCTTAAGAGCAAGTACATAAACCAGAGAATTTAGACCAAAAGTCATTTTCGACTTGCCCAAAGCACGCTCCAAAGCTAAAAAAAATTGGGCCGAGCCGGGCCCAAAACCAAGCCAAAAAATGTGTCCAAGCCCGTGAAAAATTCGGGCCAGACCGGGCTAATTTGATAACCTCTAGCATAAACTATAAAGTTCTACTGCAACAGATGATGCTTAGTATGTGTGCACCATGAAAGGATACGACATAGTGGATAAGAAAGAAAGAAATTAAGACAAAGTGTGAGTTTAAGTAAAGAAAGTAAGAGAAGGTGTAAAGGAAGACACTGAGAGCTTACTGGGAGAAATAGGAAACATAAAGCAAGGCTAAAAAATATAAAGTATCTATTTAAAATAACTTGTAAAAATATGTATGACAAACATACGGCAATAATAGTAAAACTTATTAACTAAAAAAAATCCCAAAAGATATTAATATTGCGATGATAAGCATAACTAATGGGCTTTTTCTTAAATAGGATGTAGAAATCAAGCTAATCGACTTTGGAGGAGCTATAATCATGGAATCTCCTCCTAAGATTGCAATAATGGAGTACCTTCTAAAATAGCCAGAAAATTACTTAATTTAGTTACTCTATTGCTTAACTCTTTTCTTAAGAAAAACTCTCTTGAATGTATAATTACTATTACAAGCAAAACGACAGTAAATGATAAACAAACAAAAATTACGTTGTTATGTATAATATTTTTAATCTTCAATTCGAATTTGCATTCAGAATCCATAAATATGAAGTAACAATTTGGTAGCTCTCATATTCCATCAAAATCTTCACCAAGAGAAGTCTTCTAAAGTAATTATACTTTGTTTAACAAACAAAAAAAATTTAATTTCTTTGAAACAATAAAATAAATCATCTAAATGATTACGCATGAAGCATCATAAGCTTACACAATCCATCATAGAGCTAGTCTTGCGTGGATTTGGTCCACACTAATATTATTATGGACCAAAGTCACTCATAGTCACTCATATGACATAGTGACCCTTTTTTTATAGTAACCTTTTAAAAATCTTAAGTTACACTAATTTATTATTATCTTACATAGTGACAGATTTTTTTTTGAGACAGTTACCCTTTTTTGCATTAGTTTATCGTAATGAAATTTTTACTTTATAACACAGTAACTTTTTCTCTCACAAAGTCCGCCTCTACAATTTATACCTATTCCTCTTTTGTATTTATAATTTTTGACATAATAATCCTTTTTATCACAAGTAACATGTCCTAGGATTGGGTCCCCACGATCTTAATGTGGACTAGGTCCATATAAGTTTTTTACTCCATCATATAGCTATCTAACCACGTAAGATCTAACCCTTGTGTTTCAATTAAAAATTAAAATAAAAAATTACACTAAAATGTTAGGAATTTTGTATGCATATTTCCTTCGACAAAGCAATTCTAGTCTTCCTTATCGGGTTTTCATTGCGGATGAAGATACTGTTATGCAATTTAAATAGGCATGTTTTTATGACAAAAATTAAAGTGGAGGATACGTCTATTCATAGTTCATACCTTGGATAATCAATTCTCCATGCTTTTATGAAACTTAAAAATATAATCTGCCTATATGGACATTGTTTCATAATGAAAGATGTCGTAATATAGAATCTCTATTTTATATGCCAACACATGGGGGACACCAAATAGAAAAAAGAAAAAAAAGTAGGGGGATAACTAACTGCTTCATTTGAATGGAAAAAGGGGGAAAAAAAAGAAAAAAAAGTACCACATTTAAAATGAACAACAGATTTTTGAAAAAACATAATGCAAAGACATTTCTTCTACATAATTAATTTAATTTTCTATATGCTTTCACACGCATTGCATGCATATAAGGCTAGTTGTTGTAAGTGTAAACTTGGACTCCGAGATTGGCATACAATTAAACTTGTGCTCTTTATATATGGTTCAATTGATAATGATATCCAATATCTCTTCCAATTGTTTTACGTTGCATGGAGAACAAAACAGCCTTTGCCATATCAATTTCCAGCTTGTTTGGTTCATTTTTAGTAAAGGAAAGGAAGTGAAGAGAAAAGAAAGGAAAAAAACCTTAATTTTCCACGTTTGGTTTTAGTTTTCTCTTTCCTCCCAAATTCCTTCTATTTTAAGAGGAAATTAAATTGAAAATTTTGTAAAGAGGCTAGGCTTCCACTTTCTTTCATTTCCTATCACTTATAATAATCTTTTTTTGAACCAAGTATTGGAAACTAAAATGTTTTCTTTCAATTCCTTTCTTTTTTTCCAAATCCTTTCTCCCAAACAATGTTCTTGAATAATCCAAGTAGATGCCTCATGGCAAAAATGTAAGGTTTGTTGGGTCTTGGAGGATATGATAATACACAAACCCAAGAAACATTGGAGGCGGATTTGTATGCTGAGTTGCTGACAATATAATTTGCTTGATAGGTTTAGAATGGAATACAACACTGCACTTCACTCATGTTTCAATTCAAACATATAAAATAGTCGCTGAAATTTAAGGAATTCTCAAATCACGAGATTGATATATCGTCCATAAAGTGAGCAGATCACAATAAGCTGACCAAGCTATTTGTTGTCTTCCTGATCAAAAGAAATGGCCTTCTGTTGGGCTTTTGTGGAGCTTGAGCAAACAAAGCTCACATGAAAGCTTCGGTGCCCCGGCCCATCATCATGAGTTCTCGGTCCAAGCGTGAAGTAGGAAAGCCCCCCAACCCAGCTGCCCGGGCGAGCTAGCTTGGGCTCGGGCGGACCTGGGAGCCCGGGCGGGCTGAACTTGAGGCTGCAGTTCTGCCTCGAAGGCAGAAAGTGTGCCCATACCCTGCACCGGGCGAACGACCCACCACGGGCGGGCTGGCTTCTGCTCGGGCGTGCGGTTTTAATGGAGCAAGAAGGCAATTTGTGGATTTATCCTTGGGCCCAGGCGGGCTAGTCTTTGGCCCGGGAGGGCTGCTTGGCTCGGGCGGGCGCTCGTCCGGGCAATCCAGATCTGACGGGAATTTTTGCGATTCTCTTTTTTAATCTCGACCCTTGATTTGTATTTTCTCTTTAAAAGTATATAAACCCCCTTCTTTCATGTTTTAGGTTACTATTCACACAAAGAGAGATCAACCTAGGATTTAGTGAAAGAGGAGAGAGAAAATAGCATTAAATCCTCCATTAATGCTTGTATTGTTCATCCATTTTCTTCATTAATCAAAGGTGCTTGCTTGTGGGTTTTTTTCTCCCGGTGCTCGGGTCTTCCCACGTTAATCGGTGTGCTTTTCATTGCTTTCTTATTTGTTCTTGATTTCATTATTTTTCATTTGATTGTTGATTAGTGGCAATTACAAGTAATTAGTTGGTTTGCTTAATCTAATACTCAACAATTGGTATCAAGAGCTAAGGTTTACCTTGGGAAAAGTATTTGAATTAGATTTGTATGCAAAACTAGTTATTTGGTGATTGGAGTCCAAAGTTTTTTGCTTTGTTGATATAAAGTTGTGATTCTTGAACTTGGATTGTTGTTCAACAATGGAGGATGGAAAGGTGAGACTTGAGAAGTTTGATGGGAAAGATTTTGGCTTTTGGAAGATGCAAATAGAGGACTATTTGTACCAAAAGAATCTCTTCCTACCACTTGAAGGCACAAGGCCAAGTGGTATGAAGGAGGATGAATGGAAAGTGCTTGACCGACAAGCCCTTGGTGTGGTGAGATTGACATTGGCCCGGAGTGTGGCTTTCAATGTCAAGGAGACGAAAACAACGGCGGAGTTGATGCAAACTCTATCAAATATGTATGAGAAGCCCTCGGCAATTAACAAGGTGTATTTGATGCGTCGGTTGTTTAATCTTGAGATGGTTGATGGAGGTTCGGCCGCCGAACACATAAATGAGTTCAACTCGATTATTAGCCAATTGTCTTCGGTTGATATCAAGTTTGAAGATGAAGTGAGAGCATTGATTTTGATGTCTTATTTGCCTATGTCATGGGATACGGTGGTTTCCGCTATTAGCAACTCTTCGGGGAAGGAAAAGTTGGTATGTGACAATGTGAGGGATCTTATCTTGAGTAAGAGCACTCGGAGAAAGGAGTCCGGTGAATCATTGGGTGGAGCCTATCATAGTGGTAATAGGGGAAGGGGAAGACAACAAAAGGGCAATGCCAAGAATGGGAGATCGAAGTCTAAGGGGCGAAGTAAGTCGAAGGGAGGTGCTCATCTTGTGTGTTGGGGTTGCGGTGTGAAGGGGCACACTAAAAGAGAGTGTCCCAATCCCAAGAAGAAGGGTGGTTTGAATCATAAGAATCGGGACTATGCAAGTTCATCCGTTAGTGTTGCATCCGATGAACTTGGTGATGCTTTGATCTTGAGTGTTGATAGTCCAATTGAGTCTTAGATCCTTGATTCGGGAGCTTCATTTCATTCCTCTCCATGCAAGGAGCTATTTCGCAACTTCAAGGGTGGGAAGTTGGGAAAGGTTTATCTAGCCGATGATGAACCTTTGGATATCATGGGGAAAGGGGAAGTTATGATCAAGACTTCAAGTGGGAGCCTATGGAAACTTCAAGATGTTAGGTTTATACCTAAGTTGAAAAAGAATTTGATTTCGGTGGGTCAATTGGACTCATGTGGTTATAGAACCATGTTTGGTGACGGTGTTTGGAAAGTAACCAAGGGAGCTATGGTGGTGGCTCGTGGCTCTAAAACCGGCACACTTTACACTACCATAGGGTGTAAGAGCATGATTGCTACAACCATGGAATGTGACACCAAGCTATGGCATACTAGGCTTGGGCACATGAGTGAGAAAGGGATGAAGATTCTAGCTTCAAAGGGTAAGTTGTCGAGTTTGAAATCAATCGACATGGAATTTTGTGAGAGTTGTGTCTTTGGGAAGCAAAAGAAAGTGTCATTCACAAAAACCAAGAAGTCTTTGAAAGATGAGAAGCTAGAGCTAGTGCACACGGATGTATGGGGACCTTCCCCCATCAATTCCCTTGGTGGCTCACGGTATTTTGTGACCTTCATTGATGACTTTAGCCGGAAAGTATGGATTTACTTTATGAAGCACAAGTCCGAGGTGTATGAAACCTTCAAGGTTTGGAAGGCGGAAGTTGAGAATCAATCGGGCAAGAAGATAAAGAGTATCAAGTCCGATAATGGAGGTGAGTATGAGTTGGAAGCTTACAAGAAGCTTTGTCAAGAGCATGGCATTGTTTTGGTGAGGACCATTCCGGGGAAACCTCGCCAAAATGGGGTAGCGGAGAGGATGAATAGAACACTACTTGAGAGGGCAAGGAGCATGAGGATCCACGCGGGTCTTCCCAAGTGCTTTTGGGCCGATGCCGTGAGCACCGCGACATACTTGATCAATCGGGGACCTAGCGTTCCCTTGGAGTTCAAGATTCCGGAGGAAGTTTGGGGTGGTAAAGAGGTATGTCTTTCACACTTGAGAAATTTTGGTTGTGTTGTCTATGTTCAATCCGAAAAGCGTGATAAGCTTGACCCAAAGGCCATTAAATGCTACTTCATAGGATATGGTTGTGAAAAATATGGGTATCGCATTTGGGATCCTAAGAACCGTGTGGTGATTAGGCATTGTGATGTGACCTTTGATGAGAAATCCTTGTATAAGGATAATTTTGGTGGAGATTCAATTAAGAGAGGGTGGATTGGAGAAGAGCGAGAAATAGTTGAGGTAGATGATGTTCAAGCTTCTCAACATGATGTTCAAGCTCCCAATGTTGATGAATCTATTGAGTTAGAGGATGATCCTCTTGATGACATGGATGATGAGGTTCAAGGTGAACCAATCACTCCACAAGCTAGCTCCACTCCTCAAGTGAGGAGATCTTCAAGGTCTATCAAGCCACCGAATCGATACTCTCCCTCATTGCATTACTTGTTGTTAACCGATGCGGGTGAACCGGAGTACTATGGTGAAGCAATGAAGTCTAGTGAATCGTCTAAGTGGGAGCAAGCCATGAAAGATGAGATGGACTCATTGGTGAAGAACAAGACTTGGGTGTTGTGTGAACTACCCAAGGGAAAAAAGGCACTATTGAACAAGTGGATCTTTCGTAAGAAGGATGAACCGGATGGCACAATCCGTTTCAAGGCAAGGCTTGTGGTAAAAGGGTTTTCACAAAAGGAATGGGTTGATTATCAAGAGATTTTTGCTCCGGTTGTGAAGCTCACCACTATTAGAATCTTGTTGGCAATAGTGGCTTCCGAAAATCTTTTTCTTGAGCAAATGGATGTGAAAACCGCGTTTTTACATGGGGATTTGGAAGAGAATCTCTACATGAAGCAACCGGAAGGGTTTCAAGTTTTGGGTAAAGGGAACTTGGTGTGCAAGCTCATGAGGAGCTTATATGGGTTGAAGCAAGCTCCAAGACAATGGTACAAGAAGTTCGACATGTTCATGCTAGGAAATGGATTTGTGAGATCGGATGGCGATCATTGTTGCTACTTTCAAAGGTATGCAAATGGTTGTGTTTATTTGCTTCTCTATGTTGATGACATGCTTATTGCGGGTTCTAGTATGGATCTTGTGAACAAGTTGAAAGAAAATTTGTCAAAGAAGTTTGAGATGAAGGACTTGGGTGAGGCGAAGCAAATACTTGGCATGAGAATCTTGAGAGATTAATCGACGGGTTTATTGAGGTTATCTCAAGAGGAGTATGTCAAGAAAGTGCTAAAGAGGTTCAACATGGTTGATGCGAAGCCTCGAAGTTCTCCTCTTTCTATTGACCTCAAGTTGTCAAAGGAGGTATCACCTAAAACGGATGAAGAAAAGGAGCAAATGGCCATTGTTCCTTATGCTTCGGCCGTTGGTAGCATGATGTATGCTATGGTGTGCACAAGGCCCGACATCGCTCATGCTGTGGGAGTTGTGAGTAGGTTCATGGCAAATCCGGGTGAGCAACATTGGGAAGCCGTGAAATGGCTCATGAGGTACTTGCAAGGTACTTCTTCTATGGCTCTTTGCTTTGGGAGAAAAGGGGTGATCTTGGAAGGGTTTGTTGATGCTGATTTTGGAGGATGTGTTGATTCAAGCAAGAGCACTTCGAGGTATGTTTTCACTATTGGTGGTACGGCCATTAGTTGGATGTCCAAGCTCCAAAAGTGTGTCTCCATGTCTACTACGGAGTCCGAGTATGTATCTATGTCGGAGGCGGGAAAGGAGATGGAATGGTTGAAGAACTTCCTTGATGAAATGGGCATGAAACAACAACAATGTGTGTTGCATAGTGATAGTCAAAGTGCGGTTCAATTGGCTAAAAATTCTATGTTTCACTACCGAACCAAGCACATAAAGAGGCACTACCACTACACTAGAAGTTTGGTGGATGATGGTGTCTTGGTTTTGAGGAAGATTGCCGGTTCAAAGAATCCGGCAGACATGCTCACTAAGATGGTTCCAAGTGAGAAATTGAGGTTGTGTAGGACCTCAATTGGTCTCCATTGCTAAATGGAGTGAGTAAGCATCTTTGGTGATAATGAGTGTGGATGATGTTTTTTTTTGGGGTTTGTATATGGTAACATATGGAGTAATGTTGGTGGTTTGAAGCTTTGTTTGCCCAAATCTCCAAGTGGGAGATTGTTGGGCTTTTGTGGAGCTTAAGCAAACAAAGCTCACATGAAAGCTTCGGTGCCCCGGCCCATCATCATGAGTTCTCGGTCCAAGCGTGAAGTAGGAAAGCCCCCCAACCCAGCTGCCCGGGCGGGCTAGCTTGGGCTCGGGCGGGCCTGGGAGCCCGGGCGGGTTATTCCCAGCACGGGCAGGCTGAACTTGAGGCTGCAGTTCTGCCTCGAAGGCAGAAAGTGTGCCCATACCCTGCACCGGGCGGGCGGCTTGGTGGCCCGGGCGGGCGACCCACCCCGGGCGGGCTGGCTTCTGCTCGGGCGTGCGGTTTTAATGGAGCAAGAAGGCAGTTTGTGGATTTATCCTTGGGCCCGGGCGGGCTAGTCTTGGGCCCGGGCGGGCGGCTTGGCTCGGACAGGCGCTCGTCCGGGCAATCCAGATCTGACGGGAATTTTTGTGATTCTCTGTTTTAATCTCGACCCTTGATTTGTATTTACTCCCTAAAAGTATATAAACCCCCTTCTTTCATGTTTTAGGTTACTATTCACACAAAGAGAGATCAACCTAGGGTTTAGTGAAAGAGGAGAGAGAAAATAGCATTAAATCCTCCATTAATGCTTGTATTGTTCATCCATTTTCTTCATTAATCAAAGGTGCTTGCTTGTGGGTTTTTTTCTCCCGGTGCTCGGGTTTTTCCACGTTAATCGGTGTGCTTTTCATTGCTTTCTTATTTGTTCTTGATTTCATTACTTTTCATTTGATTGTTGATTAGTGGCAATTACAAGTATTTAGTTGGTTTGCTTAATTTAATACTCAACACCTTCTTACCTTGAAACATTTCAAACTACAAATATTTCGCAACCAACCTCCCATATACACTTGCCAAATACTAAGAGAACAAAAGGGGAGAAATTAAAAGGCCTGAAACAAAATCAGCTTCCCATTTCATACTTTATATTTGTTGGAAACTTGAGTGGAAGTAGTAGTGAACTTTTATGCTTAAGAGATGTTTTTGATCAAATAATGTTGTTGTTTGATGGTAAAGGGAGAGATTGTTTGTGGGAAATGGTAGGCTTTCATTAACTTTGTAATGTTTTCTTCATACATACCAAGGCTTACACCATCACCTATTTATAGGTGTGGTAAGAAACTTGTGCATCCTCTAGATTTTTCTAGTATTTTTTACATCTAGATTTCTCTTAGGATTTTCTAGGATTTTTCCTAGGCTAGATATTATTATACATCATTTTAGAAAGATATCTAGATTTTTCTAACATTGATATTTTCATGGATATTTTCCTAGATTACTCTAGATATTATAATTACATGATCTTTCTAGTAATATGGAGAATTTTCTTGATTAATATCTAATAATATTGGAAAGGCTTTGAGGAACGAAGAGCTTCACCAACTCCCTGTATTGACCCAACTGCTGCAGCCAAGGATACAAGCAAGCAAAGCATGCTAAGAAGTTGGAGCATGCGCCATTTCATAGAAAGCCGTTTGATCCTGGTTTTCGCTATGTACATTTTGACTGGGAAATACACGGTTAATGGCCAAAACCCAAGTGATCCAAGAAACACAAGAATGTCATTGAAGAAGGGCATTGCCATTGCCAGTATGGTTGCTAAGATTACAAACATAGTTCTTCCTGTTAGCCTAAGCAAATTGAAACTGAAGATAGTTTGGTTGCCTATTTTGATGGGATATTCTCCTTTTACAAAGCTTGAGTTGGGCCATTTCGCGCTTGCCAATGACTCAAACTTTTTGTACACGGGCTGAGCCAACACCTGGCTCATCATCAGAAGAAACTCTAAGGTTCAAAATTTATATTGTCAAAGTATGAATCTTAGGATTTGTTTGCTTAGTGTGAAAAACAATTAAGGTGAAAATTAGTGTCAAATACTTCTATATATGTTTGTAATTGACAGAATGCTGATATGCATTAATACCTGATATGCACCTGCTAAGTGAATGACAATGAAGATATTGGCCACGTCTACTAGCCAAAAAGGCTCGTAGAAGCCAGTTAACATGTTCCCTGGTGCATTATTCCCAAATGGAGCATAGCCTAAGCAACCACACATCAAGTAGAATGTTGTGGTTGTGCATATTGATATAATATTTGCTTTCTTCATCACCTCATTCCCTGGTCGTGATTTCAGCGTTTCCTAAGGTAATATTAAAAAACTCTAAATGAGGCAACCGTCTTAAAAGTTAGATAAAATGACAAACATATAAGATATAAAAGTGCAAAATTTGGTTTCAAATTCTGGTTTTCTTTAACATAAAAACATAAAGGATTTTTTTACTAGAATAATATAAATTTTTGGCCATTCGCTCGCAATAATACAAACGTTTGATTATCATGTAATATATCAAACTTTTTTAAAAACTTCCCCTAGTAAGTCAATACCGGTTGTTAACTTGTTGTAGCAGACAAACAAGCTGACGTGGCAATTATTATGACACGTGTCATTATCTAATTGGTTGGTTATTTTAATTTTTATTTAAATTTGAAAAATAAAAAACCCAACATTTTTCCTTTTTTTTCTTTATTCTCCTGCTCCCCTCCACTCTTTTTCTCCCACCCATTTACACACACATCCCCCAATTGTCTACCACTCCTAGTGATTATAGCATGGGATTGTTCATTGGGATTTACACCTTGACTGGGGAGTTGGGTAGTAGAATCACTTTTCATAGAACCCGCCATTTGAGCCAATTGAGTTTCAAGCATTTTATTATGAACTTGCATTTGTTTTAAGCTCTCTCTCAACTCACTAGTCTCTTTAGCTTGATTAGTCATGAATGTTTGCATCATACTCTCTAGACTAGTGGTGTTGGTGAGCGGTTCTAATTGAAGAGGTGCTTGGAGTCTAATTTGGAGACCATTTTGGGGAGGAGGATTACAATCAAGCATATGAGAATCAATATCGAGAATATGAGGCACTTAATTTAAATCCATGCACAAATTCGATGAATATTGAGAAGTAGCATGAATATCATCAACATTAGAGTGCACATCATTGTTATAAGCATAAGAGGGAGGGGGATTAAAATCATCTATAATAGGGTCACTAGTGGGAACATTTGACTCATCAAAGGAATTCATGCAAACATTAGATGAATTATGAGAATTTGCACAATCAAAATCATAAGTATCCCTAGCTAACCATATATAAAAATCCCAAGCTTCATCTAAAGATATAGCTAGCTCTAAATTCAGCATTAAACATATTTTCAACCACTCCTCTAGTATGCTCATTTAAACCCCAATAAGTAATCTCACAAGCCTCCCAAAGACCATAACCATAGTACTTTATAAAGTCCTCAAGTCTATCAAAGTAAACCCAAAAGGACTCATTCTCATATTGAGGACAAGAGATATTTGCCATTTTTTTTAGTAAGAATAAGAAAAGAAAAACAAAGAATGTTCACAAATAGCCTAGACTAATCTAATCAACACAAATCAATGTAAGCCGAAATCCCCGGAAACGGCGCCATTTTGACGTAGGGAAAAACTAGGTCGTTAATAGTCTCCTAAAGTCAAACAAAACCTAACTAGACCACTAAACTAAGTAAAGTGGTTAGTAAGGGTCATTCTTCCACAAGGACTAAGCAACATCAAATTGTGTTAATTTAACAATAAGCTAGGCCGAAGAAATCGTCAAGTTTTGGTAAAAACTTAGAGTATAAACTATTGAAATCAAATTAGGAAAAGCAATAGGAATCGGAAAACACCACAATCATAGTTTACATCCAACAACCGAGTAGAGATATGGGGGTTGACATGCATTGGGGATATGCAAAAGGAATAAACAAACCTAAACACCTCTAAAATCGTTCTTAGGGAATATTTAGAGTCCTAATTATGGCAACAAAACCTATATTTCGAGGTGTTATTACCTAACTAGGCCAAGTTAAGAATTGAAATAAACCCAAGTCAATACCAGCCAACAAGTGATGTAAAACAACCAATCAATCATTCATGAAGGTCAATCACATAAAAGTAAACCATTAAATGGGCAACAAAGGATCAAAAGATGATGGAAACTAAGTCACCAACCAACATCAAAGATTGAAATTACACAAATCCCAAACATAACCAACCCAATAAACTCTACTTATGAAAATAGGATGCACACAATGATTGGGCTACTCCCAATCCTAGTTAATGAACTACTCACTACCCATTATACTACCAAACATCTTAAACATGAAAATCTAGCTATTAAATCACCAATCTAAAAGTAGCAAAAATCAATACTTTTAAAGCAAAAACAAAACAAAATCTAGAGAGCAAACAAGAAGAAACAAGTAAAAGTTGGAAACTTTAATTTAGATTAAACTATTAAACATTAAAATAAAGCAATAAAAGAGGAGAGAGAGTAAGAAATGCTCGTTCATAAATTGTTGAATCTTTAAATCCAAGTTGTCACCCTTAAATCTCCAAACTTCAATCTCTCTTTGAGTTTTCTCACTTTTTCCCTAAACTAAGTTATGGAGGATAATCCTCCCTAAAATCCTAAAAATATTTTAAAACTAAGAGTGATAGATAAAATAAAACTTGGCTAAAATCATCTTTTTTTTAAAAATGGGCAAAGGGAGTATTTATACTCCCCTCAATTCCCTCATCGCAAACAAAACGGGCCGAAGATAAAGGACCCAAGAAGCTGAAGCCTGGACGGCCTCCAAATGGCCTGGGCGGGCGGACCATGGCAACCCGGGTGGGCTGGTTCAAGGCCCGGACGGTGCAGGTAGTCGGGACCGTTCAATACCAACGGGCGTGGACACTTCTTTTACATCGAGGCAGGAACTTCAAGCATTAAGCAGCCCGGGCGGGCTTGGTATATGCTCGGGCGGGCTTTACAGGCCGGGCGGGCAAGGATTCAGCTCGGGCGAGCGCTGGACCTTTCTGGGATGAGCGAGGCAGCAGACGCGCCTGACTTCAAATAGCCATATCTCTTTAATTTTTCATCGGAATTGGGCTTGTGACCACTCGGAAAGATATCGAGACAAACTTTCATCTCCAACTTGAATCACTGAAAAATACTTTGTGTGATGAAAGTTATGACCGTTTGAATATGACCCTTATGCACAAATCCTTCCAAAAGCTCTTATTTTAGCAAAATTGCTCCACTCCATGCTTGGTGTGGTGTTCTCTTTTCCTCCCCTTTCAAGTGCTTCCCACTTGTAATTATTCAAATTCCTACAAAAAATGTCAAATAGAATAGTAGGGAGAGGGGAAACAAATATATATGGCAAGAGGGAATTAATTAACAAAAGAGGTAAAATTAGGGGAAGAATAAACTAAAAAGGGAAAGAAACTAAATAAAAATAGCCTTAAAACTACCCTATGAGTGATATAAATCTCACTCATCAACTTCCCCCAAACTTAAACGTTTGCCTGTCCTCAAGCAAAGTCCCAAGAGTAATGATAGGTAGGAGAATGGTAGAAAGAAGATAGCAAGGCAAAAGATTATTAAAACAATGCACACTAAAGAAAAAAAATAAGAAAGTTATATACACTAACTCACTTTCGTAGGAATCACGATTGTTTTTAGCGTAAACAATAAGCCATTTTAACCTCAAGGTCGACAATGAGGACGAGTGATGCTCTCGTGAGGATTTCCAAAGAGACTTAACCCACAACTCTAATCAAGCACAAACGTACATAATAAGCCAAAATCATATATTCAAGTATTCAACCATGGTTCACAAAGCAATGGACGATCTAAGCAAACTTTCAAAGCATAACCATTATCAATATGTATCATGACTTAGGAATGTAGGGGATAGGCTAAACTAAGGTGCATTGACACTATCAAAATGTAATAGCCCATATTTTTAAGTAGGTTTAATTAGACGTTAATTATCTATCTTAACTTAAAAATAATATCTGAGCATAGTTTGATAGATCTTGTTAATAAAGTTTGTGGTTTCATGACAAAAAGAGAACTCTATTTTATATTTTAAAATGACATTTTCTTATATGATTTTAGGATTAGTATTTTGATTTTAGAAAAAAAAAAAAACAGAGAAAACAATTGTACATTTGTTGAGGTGTCAAGTATTATAAGAGTTTCAAACTCTCATTTCTTCTCTTCTCTCATTCGTGTCAAGCATAGATGAAGACAACCAAAAAGAAAGTTAATCCCTTGAGCTGTAAACAAATTCCAATGCTTCAACAGATTTTCTAGATACAAATTCTCAATTTCTTCTTATTCATCACCAAGAATTGAGGAGACCCAAGTCGAAAACAAACCCCAAAATTTCCTCTTTTCTCTCATCTCTGTTCTGTCCGTCTGTTCCAAGCAACATGCAGTCAGTTTTGTCCCTAATTGTTGCATCAAGGTTGTAGATCTCGAAAAGTTAATGAATTTAGACCCAAAGATCACTCAATTCGGAGTTTGGAGCTAAGAGATATGGTCTCCGGAAGTCAGAGGTGCTGCTTCCTTGCGTGCTGCCGTTGTCCCCCTCTTGCTCTTCTCGTCAGCTACTACAGCTGCAGTTCTGTTCTACTGCCTATTATTGCTGTCCTAAATTACTTCTTGTTGGAGCTCTCTTGTTGTAATTCATTTGTTGGTATTCTGGGTTGCATGTTGTTGCTCATTCATCATTCCTTTCAATCTAATTTCAGTCATCGATGCTCTAATAATGAAGGTATGAAATGAATTTGTCATCCTCTTTTATGCGAAAAGGTCTTGAGTCAATTTATGAGCTAAGCTTGAACTTGCTACTCTCTCTTGTTAATCATGGCTAAGGAATATTAGCTTACTTTTCGTCTATTTATTAAGACCCAAATCTAATTTTGAATTGATATTATTTTGCTTATTGATTATTAGATTGGCTTTGTAACATAATATCTGTATTTCCAATATTACAATTTTCTAAATTGAAACCCCGATTCTGTCATTGAGTAAGTCTCGGATGGGAAAAGTGATATTTGTCATACATCATCTAAGGATGGTTGCAGTTTGTAGTTAGTTGGGTATATGTTACTGATATTGGGGTTATGTAAATGAGTTGCATGTTAGTTTAACTGATTCTAATTCGAGGAATGAAACTTGAGTAGTGGAGGGATTTATGCTACGTTATTTCTTATTGTTGTGAGGTAATTATTGGAGATTTATCATGAATTTGGAGATATTGGACTCTTGAAGATTATTATGTAATCAAGCGTTATTTGGAGAATAAAAGAGGTACACACACGTCCTTCCACCTTCGAACCTATACTCGTGTTTCATGTGATTTCATGTGTTGAGCTTAATAAGCCTTTTATATAAATATAGAATTATTCAAAATGTTATTTGTGTGTTTACAAGAGTTGTTGACTACATGTCTGGTTTTAAACCATGAGGAAAGCTAAATATGTGATGAATTTTATTGAGTGAACTTTTGATTATGAAGAACTGATTGGAGGTAGTTAAATCATTTAAGAATATAAATGTGTGTTACTATTAAATCTACTTGAATTGTTTTCCACATCGAATTTATAATAGACTTTCTTATACTTTGTAAGTTGATCTTTTATAAGAAAGTGTAACTGAAGGAATTTAAGCAAGGATCTTTGGTATATCTAATTATATAAGTTGGTTTTACAACAAGTTACCCTATTTATGAACTAGGCTGGAATGTCGATTCGATATCTTTATGAACTTGATTTGGATCTAAACTATAGTTGTATTTGAATGTTCTAGAGCAAACAAAGGAATTTTGATCAAGGATGTTGAGTTATGATTTCGGGTACAAGACAATTGTCAAAATATTTGCGATATAAGTTTTATATGGAAATCTGAAAGTATGAAGACTCTTTATTATGGCCTGATATTTTGATTATATATGATCGTGAACTTCGAAAATTATGAATTTGAGTTATGAGAAAATATGGAATTGTAAAATTACAAATTAGGTCTTCTAGTTCGATTAATGATGGGGAAGAAACTGCAAGAGCATTGATGAACACATCATGGTATGTGTGTGATATAAAATGATAGGACATCATGTCCTGGGAATAAGTCTTGCAAGCTGTACAAATATTGGTGGGAGAGACGTCTCCATGAGTTTGGAGATGGCGTAGTCCCTCTCTATTCGTATATTTTTCCCCGGTTATTCTGTAAATCGTTAAAAAGTGAAATTATAAAGTATTCTTGGGGAAAACTCATAATAATTATTTTCGCAAAAACTTTGGTTTTGCTACAACGACTTAAGGGTTTATGTAGAGGGTATTTTTGAGATAATTGTATGTACAAAAGGATTTTTTTTACTAGGAGATACCCTCTCAATAATGTTTTCTGAATTATTTGTTACGTAGTTGGATTTGGTAAAATGAATTTGGAAGGATTTATATATAAGATAGGTAACCAGGAAGTATTTTATGGAATTGAAATGCATAAAAGTATCTATTTCACTTGCGAAGATTTGTGGCTTGTTAAGTAGTATGTATTTCCAGCTTATCTTATTTTCTAATGTGTATGTTTTGCTATCTCGATATTGAGCTATTTGAATACATTGAATAATCTTATGGAAAGTGATATGTGACGCAAATATATTTTAAGCCACTAAAATGGATTTTTGGTTGGACAGTGTGTACTCAGATTTTCTGATTTTGTTATTGGAACCTGTACTGGTGGGGGCAGAGTTCATTGTTAGATATTTTGCAGGTGTAGTATCAAGCACTAGTACAGAATGAACCGTTTTTTATTAAAAAAAATTGAATCTGCGTCGGATGTATGTTGTACATGCGACACAGATTGTTAATTTTTATAAAAAAAAATATAAAAATCCCTTTTCCGAAAATGAAATACACGCAATACCCATAATAAAATACACCCAAAATTATACTGAAATGAAATACACCCAAATTTTACATATATCAATATCACTTATTTCATTATGCTGAAATGAAATACAGGAATACAGGACCCAAATCTGAATCAAAATAAATGAAGTACAAGAATGAAATGAAGAACGCAAATTTGAATCGAAATTAAGAAACGAAATACAACAATTGAATACAAGAACAAAACTATGAATGCTGAAATGAAATGAAATTAAAAAATTGAACCAAAAAAAATAGATCTAACACAAAAAATACCCTAAAAATTCATGTAAAGGAATCAATTCCAAAAAAATTCAAATCTGAAGCGATTAAATACATAACCTCAATTCGTTCCTTCGCCGACCATTTTTTGTTAAGAATCGAACCCTAAAACTTCAAATCTGAGCCGACTATGACTAAGGTTGCGTTCCTTCGCCAGAGAGTGATGAAGACTTCGAGTGATGAACTTCGACGAGAAGGAGAAGAAGCCCAGAACAACAGCAACAACCGCGGCAGCAACAACCGCGGCAGCGCGACGAGGAGTGAGAGAATGAAGGGGAGCAGCAACAACCGAGACAGCAGACGAAGGGAGAAAGACTGAAGAATTTAGGAGGGAGAGAGGAGATTGGGAGTTGTTACAGGAGATTGAAGAAGGGAGAAAGAATGAAAGAATTTAGGAGGAGCGACGCTAGAGAGGAGAGAGGATATTGGGAGTTTTTAGGAGTTGGGCGCTATATTTTTTTTTTGAAAGAAATAGTTGCGCGCATGTTAAGTTGAAAGTGGACCAGTCATCTGTGTCGAGTGCACCTCAAGTCCGATGCAAATGAGCCACGATTTGCGTCGCGTCCAACGCCCATCCGACGCAAATGATACTTCTGCGTCGAATGCACCTCAAGTCCGACGCAGATGAACCATGATTTGCGTCGCGTTCAACGCCCATCCGACGCAAATGATACTTCTGCGTCGTTTTACCTGTTGTGCGACGCAATTCAGGAGACGCAAATCAACGTTTTCGTACTAGTGGAGGACTTGGAATATGTTAAATGAGCGAGAAGATGCTTACGTTGTACATTGTAGACCAAAGTTATAGTTAGATGTTTTATTGAGAATATCTTTGTAGTTCTTGGTTGTATTATATTTTGAGGTTCCGGTTAGAGTAGTTATGTATGAAGGATTTCTTCTAAAGAATAATATATTGATGTGCCATAACGCACATGTCCAGGATCGATTTGTAAGGTTATGTTCCGGCTGCGAGTAAATGTAAATTTGAGGTTTATTAAGTGTTAATTGAGATTTGTCTATATCTTAAGTGTGATTAGCTAGCAGCTCGAAAGTGCGGGCTGTTACACAAAAGCTTCAAACATCAATTAGAGTCTACTAAGGCATTCAATTAAGAGTCACAAATCGTTCTCAAATGGATGAAGAAGGTCTCAAGATTGATCCTAATCATCTATAGTGCACATAAACTCCCCCAAACTTGACTTTTGTTGAGAGAAAACCATGATTGTAGTATTATAACGATTGAGCAATGGGCCTAGAATCTCAATGTTTAAGCTATAATGGCATTCATCATTACTAGGGAGACTCTACTTATTAAATTTTCAAGCTCCCACTCAACCATTTCGACTAACCCACTTTCTCAAATCATGTGGTAATTACCACTTATTGACTCTTTTTCGATTTTTTTTTGTTTTCATGGACTTTAATAGGCTTATTATGCCTTGTGGGCTCATTGGCTCCATTTATTGGACTCAAGACATAAAACACTTTTTTTTTTCAATCGAATTTAACTCTTAGCATAGCTTATTTGGAGGTAAAACTTGTGCACCAAAGAAGATTTCAAGATTCAACTAGGGTCACTACAACTTCCATAAGAGAAATAATTCGACTCTTCTCAACACAAAGTTTGACAATATTTAGAACTATAGAATGCTTTTTCAAGTAGAAAATCAAGCCACAAAGATTAATCCATCCATAATCGCCCCAAATTACGCATACATGCGTTCGATGGGAACACTTATACTCATCCACCCAAATGACCAAAGCAAAGGAATCCACGTAAGTTGACATCAAGAATCTTTCTTTTGACACAAAATGCTTTGTACTTTTCTTTATTCCTCAAAATTTTTTTTTTGCCAAACATCCTTTTTCATTTTTTAGTAAAAAGAAAAGAAATTAAAGAAAATATTTTTTAATTTTGAATTTTTTTTTTTAAAAAAAACGAAAAGTAAAGAAATAAAGTATATACACCTCCCCCAAGCTAGCGAATAGCTACTCCCCCAAGGTTGAATAAAGCGTTGTCCTCAATGCTTGAACAAGACGATCAAAGGGGGGGAGGGAAGGAACAAACATCCAAACCAACAAGCATATGTTCCACAAATCATAAAACATTGACAAAATAGAAAAGGAAGGAAGCTACCGGATATTAGGTGGGTATAATACCCGCAAATGACCCAATATCTCCACTTATAATCAACTTTTCAACACCATGATTTGCTTTCCACATGCTATTGAGAATGAGTGTTATTCCAATTATGTACCTAAATAAATCAAGGAAAGAAAAGAAAGACAAAAAAATAAAAGCAATAAATCACGGGTTACTTCCCGAGAAAGGCTTGTTTGAGGTCCCAAGCATAACATTCCTAGTAAATACCCCGATAAAGATCGCAAGAGTTTGTCATATGTACTAGCACACATTTTCATTATTATTATGTATGCAATGACACAATGCAAAATGTGCATAAAGTCCAGTGCAACTCCATGCAAATGAGGAAAATGATGCCTAAAAGAAGGAACAAAAGGAAAAACAAAGAAATTTGAAGAAGAAGAATCAAAATAAGAAGAAAAAGATGAATAAAATGGCAAACTCTCCTCAACAAAATCTTTTTTGGCGGCAAGCTCACTCTTCTCCTCAATAATAAACGATTTGGGCACTTGAAGGTCAAAAGAGGCAAGAAATTCATCAAGATGTGGAGTTTTAAGAGATGAGAATGGATATGAGATAGGAGTAGAGGGAATAAGGTCAATTCTTCTTCTAAATGGATATGAGGGGAATGGATAGAAACATGGCTTTCACTAACCACTTCACTCACATCACAAGAATTAAGAGGAAAGACTTCTTCCACATATGAGTTATCCTCAACAACATTTTCATTATCCATCAAAACTCCAAAATCATCACTAACCACTAAGTGGGTATCTTACTTTCAAAATGACCACGATCGTCACTCAATCTAAAATGGGTAGGAGAGGATGGGTCCTCTAAAGCACAAGAAGGGATCGTAAGGTCCAAACCACTAGAGGTAGACACATGAGACTCAAAAAGGATATGTAGAGACTCATAAACATCCTCACTTTCAACAACATCTTCAATAATGGGCCTTTTCTCCTCAAAAACATACCCTTCATCATCACTACTCCAAAGACCATCACTAGTAGAATAAATGCTTATTACTGCGGTGGTATTGCTGCGGTTTTACCCATACGCAACAATATATCACGACAAAAGAAAAGGTAAAATATAAAATAACCATATTGTTCCAACGGATTTTTTTTGCAAATAGTTGACCATTTGACCAACCATATTGCTGCGTTTTCTACAGAAAAATGCAGTAATATGTTTCCAACTGATATTTTTTGAAAAAAGTGGACTATTTTTTACCAGACCCAGATATATTGCTGCAGTTTCTGACAGAAACCGAAACAATATCGCTTTTTAATAAAGGGAACACGCGTGGCGTCAGTTAGGGTTCTCACTTTTTACTTGTGGCCGTTTTCTATCTCTCCTCTCTCCTATCGCCGGATCTTCAATCTCTTTGCACATCTCTCATCTCACCGGATCTTTAATCTCCTCGCACATCTCTCATCTCGCCGGATCTTCAATCTCCTCACACATCCGGCGATTCGAGATCCGCCTGCGTTCGACAACCGGCCGTTTTCTCTCAACGATGAACCAATCAATCTCCTCGCACTCTCGTTCGTCGAAATCCGCCTGCGTTCGTCGAAATCCGTGGCCATTTTCTAGTCTCGTCGTTGTCCAGATCTGATTTTCGTTTGTTAGGGAGATTTTCCTTTTTTTTTTGTAAATTGTACTACTTTTTCGTAAATTACAAGAGGGTGGTAGATGATTCCGATTACGATATCGTGAGTAAATCAATTTGATGCGGGAAGACTGGATGTTGAAATGTCAGCTATGTTGAAAGAACAGCTGGTGAAAGTATTCTCGTTGATGAAGGTATGTACTTATGGTTGTATTATTGTTAACTTTTGGATTATTGTCTGGAAGTGTGTGTGTTGAATTTTTGCAATTGTTGGAATTAGCCAGGGATTTTATTTCAATATGAACCAAAACTTGATGCGTTCCTTGAATTTCTTATCTGGCGATTTTCGATTTGGGTGGATAAGCCAACTCCAGGAATTGGTCTCATGAACTTGAGATATAGGGACGAACGTGTTATGAAAGTGAGGGGAAAAGGTAATTGTTATTATTGTGGTTTGAAGTTTGGTTTATTAGTTGCCTTGATTTATACTATTTTGCTGTTAGAAACAATGACAAATGATATTGAAGCTTCCTTAATTGAATAGCTGATGTATCTATGTTAATTATTGCGCGGAATGTGTAGATAGTGTAGTGGATAATGTATATGCAATTTAAAGTTTTGTGGAAAGACTTGAGGGAATGCACAGAATCAATGATGAGAAATTTTGTGTATTTATTTTATTTTTATTTTTTTTAATTGAAAAAATCTTTTTTTTATCTAAAAACCCCCCCCCCCCCCCTTTTAACATTTTTTTCACCCACAACAACAAAAAAAAAAGTTGGATTTTGTGTATATTATATGTTTTTGTATAAGCATTCTTTGTCATTACTTCTAATTTGTTGTTTTATTTTTTTTCCTACATTTTTTTTCTTTCAAATTTGATGGTAAAGTGAAAAAAAAAAAATTTCACTTGTTGTAGGAATTTTAGTATAAAGGTTGCATTATTTAGAATACCTAAATTAGCTTTTGCGAATGAAAATATATTTAAAAAAAAAAAAAAAAAATATATAAAATTAAAAAGTTTTGAGCAAGGAACCGCTAATCAATGATGGAAATTTTGTGTATATCTTTTTTTATATCTTTTTTTTTTATTATATGTTTTTTAAGCATTCTTTGTCATTACTTCTAATTTGTTGTTTTATTTTTTTCAATTTTTTCTTTCAAATTTGATGGTAAAGTAAAAAAAAAAATTTCACGCGAAAAAAAAAATTTTTTTTGGGGTTTTGAGCATAAACCGCAGCAATATGTTGTATTTTTTAATAAAAAATAAACCTATTTGCGGTTTTTGCGGTTTTTGCCAAAACCGCAGCAATAGGTTAATTACTTATTGTTGTGCCCTTAATTGCTGCGCAGCCAAAACCGCCGCAATAGGCCACTTAATGACCGCAACAATAAGCATTTATTCTACTAGTGCATCATCATTCAAGTCATTGGTTAATTGTTTATCATCCTTATTTGCCTTAACCCCATTTACACACACATCTCCCAATTGTCTACAACTCCTAGTGATTATAGCATGGGATTGTTCATTGGGATTTACACCTTGACTAGGGAGTTGGGTAGTGGAAGCACTTTTCATAGAACCCGCCATTTGAGCCAATTGAGTTTCAAGCATTTTATTATGAACTTGCATTTGTTTTAAGCTCTCTCTTAACTCACTAGTCTCTTTAGCTTTATTAGTCATGAAGGTTTGCATCATACTCTCTAGACTAGTGGTGTTGGTGGGCGGTCCTAATTGAAGAGGTGCTTGGAGTCTAATTTGGATACCATTTTGGGGAGGGGGATTACAATCAAGCATATGAGAATCAATATTGAGAATATGAGGCACTTGATTGAAATCCATTCACAAATTCGATGAATATTGGGAAGTAGCATGAATATCATCAACATTAGAGTGCACATCATTGTTATAAGCATAAGAGGGAGGGGGATTAAAATCATGTATAATAGGGTCACTAGTGGGAACATTTGACTCATCAAAGGAATTCATGCAAACATTAAATGAATTATGAGAATTTGCACAATCAAAATCATAAGTATCCCTCGCTAACCACATATAAAAATCTCAAGCTTCATCTAAAGATATAGCTCGAAATTCACCTTTAAACATATTTTCAACCACTCCTCTAGTATGCTCATTTAAACCCCAATAAGTAATCTCACAAGCCTCCCAAAGACCATAACCATAACACTTTATAAAGTCCTCAAGTCTATCAATGTAAACCCAAAAGGACTCATTCTCATATTGAGGACAAGAGATATTTGCCATTTTTTTTAGTAAGAATAAGAAAAGAAAAAAAAATCAAAGAAAAATAATGAATGTTCACAAATAGCCTAGACTCATCTAATCAACACACATCAATGTAAGCCGAAGTCCCCGGCAACGGCGCCATTTTGACATAGGGAAAAACTAGGTCGTTACTAGTCTCCTAAAGTCAAACAAAACCTATCTAGACCACTACACTAAGTAAAGTGGTAAGTAAGGGTCATTCTTCCACAAGGACTAAGGAACATCAAATTGTGTTAATTTAACAATAAGCTAGGCCGAAGAAATCGTCAAGTTTTAGTAAAAACTAAGGGTATAAACAATTGAAATCAAATTAGGAAAAGCACTAGGAATGGGAAAACACTACAATCATAGTTCACATCCAACAACCGAGTAGCGATATGGGGGTTGACATGCATTGGGGATATGCAAAGGAATAAACAAACCTAAACACCTCTAAAATCGTTCTTAGGGAGTTTAGAGTCCTAATTATGGCAACAAAACTTATATTTCGAGGTGTTATGACCTAACTAGGCCAAGTTAAGAATTGAAATAAACCCAAGTCAATACCAACCAACAAGTGATGTGTAACAAAGGATCAAAAGATGATGGAGCTCACATCAACTAAGTCACCAATCAACATCAAAGATTAAAATTGCACAAATCCCAAACATAACCAACTCAATAAACTCTACTCATGAAAATAGGATGCAAACAAAGATTGGGCTACTCCTAATCCTAGTTAATGAACTACTCACTACCCATTATACTACCAAACATCCTAAACATGAAAATCTAGCTATTAAATCACCAATCTAAAAGTAGCAAACATCAATACTTTTAAAGCAAAAACAAAACAAAATCTAGAGAGCAAACAAGAAGAAACTAGTAAAAGATGGAAACTTTAATTTAGATTAACTATTAAACATTAAAAAAAAGCAATAAAAGAGGAGAGAGAGTAAGAAAGACTCATTGATAAATTGTTGAATCTTTAAATCCAAGTTGTCACCCTTGAATCTCCAAACTTCAATCTCTCTTTGAGTTTTCTCACTTTTTCATTAAACTAAGGAAGTATTTATACTCCCCTCAATTCCCTCGTCGCAAACAAAACAGGCCGAAGAAAAAGGACCCAAGAAGTAGAAGCCCAGACGGCCTCCAAATGGCTCGGACGGGCTGACCAAGGCAACCCGGGCGGGTTGGTTCAAGGCCCGGACGGTGCAGATAGTCGAGACCGTTCAATACCACCGGGCGGGAACATTTCTTTTGCGTCGAGGCAGGAACTTCAAGCATCAAGCAGCCCGGGCGGGCTTGGTATATGCTCGGGCGGGCTTCACAGCCCGGACGGGCTTGGTATACGCTCTGGCGGGCTTTACTGCCCGGGCAGTCTGGGGTTCAGCTCGGGCGAGCGCTGGACCTTTCTGGGCTGAGCGAGGCAGCAGACGCGCCTGACTTCAAAGAGCCATATCTCTTTTACTTTTCATCGAAATTGGGCTTGTGACCACTTGTTGAAAAGATATCAAGCCAAACTTTCATCTCCAACTTGAATCACTGAATAATATATTGTGTGCTGAAAGTTATGACCGTTTGAATATGACCCTTATGCACAAATCCTTCCAAAAGCTCTTTTTTTTAGCAAAATTGCTCCACTCCATGCTTGGTGTGTGGTTATCTTTTCCTCCCCTTTCAAGTGCTTCCCACTTGTAATTATTCAAATTCCTACAAAAAAAGGTCAAATAGAATAGGGAGAGGGGAAACAAATATATATGGCAAGAGGGAATTAATTGACACAAGAGGTAAAATTAGGGGAAGAATAAACTAAAATAAGGGAAAGAAACTAAATAAAAATAGCCTTAAAACTACCCTATGAGTGAGATAAATCTCACTAATCAGCCCTTTGTTAATAGATTAAAAGTACAAGCATGTTTCAATTTTAATTTAATAGTATAAAATATAAAAATATTCATATATTTAGGGCGGTCAATTACCAAGCCGGCGTACAATGAAGATAATATTAGTCCGTTTCTTAACACGTTAAAAGTTCAAAAATATTTCAAATTTTAAATTTTGGATTATAAAATAAAAAATATATTCACACATTAACATCATTGATGTAAGATCAAAGTCACCCTTTTCAATAAGTTGTTTTTTTAATGTTGGTCTCCACTGACTTTAATTTATTTGCATCTACACAAGAGTTTATATTTTGTATTAGTTGGCTTATTGAATAGCCATGTGTTACAATCTTATTTTATACTATATATTTTAATAGTTAATAAGCTCATGGTTTTACCATTACCTTTAAGATGTCCAGTAGGAGTTATATTCGACGTATGACTCACTTGTTATTAGTATAAATAGAAGGTATCTAACCTCATTCAAGGGTTAAAAATTGTAAAAGATATTCTTTTCAAATATTTGAGGAGTGACATCAATCTTTCATTCAGGAGTGCATTAAAATTATATTAGGAGTTGTTTAAGGAAACTGAAATCGTAATTTGATGATCAAGAGTGATATTTGGACTAGTTTACTATCCGGTTACATATCTATCATATTTCTCCAATAAAGACGGTGCATATATGATATATGAGTCCAACACCAACAATAAAAAATGTTTTATACAATGAGTCAATATCTATAAATATAAAAAGTATATGGGGCCCTAAATTTTTGGCAGCCTGTGCGGTAACCTATGTTGCACGTACTCAGCCGCTCCTGGATAGGACTTGTTGTAAGGGTTGTTTTGAAGAGTTTAAAGCCTAAGGTGCTAGCAGAAGGACCAACAAATATTGTCTTTCTTAATCTGCTTAGTGAGTGGGAGGGCTAGGGAAGCATACCCTTTTATGAATTCCCTTAGTTTTCTTATGTTAGTTGGTATCCCAAGTAGATAAATACCTCCTTACCGAACTCACATTTGCTAATTATGACTTGTTGAGATGATACAAGAGAATGAACGGGTTGTTGTGAAGAAATCTCTAAAGGCAACCAAGTTCGGATATGAACTTCTTAAGGAAACTAACTAAATTTCACATTAAATATTACTATTAGTATTTATTTACGATCATTTTATCTATGAAAGTTCACAATGATCTGAATTTCAGAACGTGCTTGAGTTCTCAACGAGCATCAAACCACATCGAAACATCGTAAAAGTATTGGGCAACTACGAGGATGAAGATAACTTGTATGTCTTCCTCGAGCTTAGTACGTAGACTCTAAAAAGTCGTATCAAAAGTAAGTGAAGTGCTATTATTGATAACTAAAATTACAAATTATTTTCCTTAATTAACAATTTTCTATGTATAATATATAAATACAGGTGGAGATCTTACCCTTGATGAAGTTATTCTAGTGGCAATGCATATTGCAATTGCACTTCAGCATGTGCGTAGCTCAGGCGGAGCACATTGTGATATCAAGCCGGACAATATCATGTGTCGCAAGGTATGTGTATATCAACTGGGCTAATTTGATCACCTCTAACATAGACTATAAAGTTATACTGCAACAGATGATGCTTAGTATGGGTGCACCATGAAAGGATACGACATAGTGGATAAGAAAGAAAGAAAGTAAGAAAAAGTGTGAGTTTAAGTAAAGAAAGTAAGAGAAGGTGTAAATGAAGACACTGAGAGCTTACGAGGAGAAATAGGAAACAGAAATCAATGCTAAAAAATTTAAAGTATCCATTTAAAAGAATTTGTAAAGACAAACAGAGTTTCAGATACGGCAATAATAGTAAAACTTATCAACTAAAAAAAATCCCAAAAGATACCAATATTACGATGATAAGCATAACTAATGGGCTTTTTCTTGAAAAAGATGGAGAAATCAAGCTTATCGACTTTGGAGGAGCTATAATCATGGAATCTCCTCCTGAGATTGCAATAATGGAGTACCTTTAAAAAGAGCCCGAGAAATACTTAGTTTGGTTAATCTATTGCTTAACTCTTTTCTTAAGAAAAACTCTCTTGAATGTATAATTACTATTACAAGCAAAACGGCACTAAATGATAAACAAACAAAAATTACGTTGTTATGTTATAATATTATTAATTTTAAATTTGAATTTTGCATTCAGAATCCATAAAGATGAAGTAACATTCTGATAGCTCTCATAATTCATCAAAATCTTCACCAAGAGAAGTCTTCTAAAGTATTATACTTTTCTTAACAAACAAAAAAATCTAATTTCGTTGAAACAATAAAATAAACCATTTGAACGGTTACGCATGAAGCATCATAAGCTTACACAATCCATCATAGAGCTAGTCTTGCGTGGATCGGTCCACACTAATATTATTGTGGACCAAAGTCACTCATAGTCACTCATATGACATAGTGACCCTTTTTTTTGTATAGTAACCTTTTAAAAAAAATCTTAAGTTACACTAATTTATTATTATAATATCTTACATAGTGATAGTTTTTTTTTTTTTGAGACAGTCACCCTTTTTTGCATTAGTTTATCATAATGAAATTGTACTTTTTTTTCTCACATAGTTAGCCTCTACAATTTATATCTATTCCTCTTTTGTATATATAATTTTGGACATAATCATCCTTTTTTTCATAAGTAACATGTCCTAAAATTGGGTCCACACAATCTTACTGTGGACCGAGTTCATATCAATTTTTTACTCCATAACATAGCTATATCTAACCACGTAAGATCTAACCCTTGTATTTCAATTAAAAAGTAAAATAAAAAATTACACCAAAATGTTAAGAACTTTGTATGCATATTTCCTTCGACGAAGCAATTCTAGTCATCCTTATTGGGTTTTCATTGCGGATGAAGATATTGTTATGCAATTTATATAGGCCTGTTTTTGTGACAAAAACTGAAGTGAAGGATACGTCTGTTCATAGTTCATACCTTGGATAATCAGTTCTCCATGCTTTTGTGAAACTTAAAAATATATTCTGCCTATATGGACATTGTTTCATATATTCTGCCTATATGGACATTTTATATGCCAACACATGGGAGACACCATATAGAAAAAGGAAAAAAAATAAGAGGGTAACTAACTGCTTCATTTGAACGGAAAAAGGGAAAAAAAAAAAGGTACCACATTTAAAATGAACAATAGTTTTTTGAAAAAACATAATGCAAAGACAGTTCTTCTACATAATTACTTTAATTTTCTATATGCTTTCGCATGCATTGCATGCATATAACGCTAGGTATTGTAAATGTAAACTTGGACTCCGAGATTGGCATACAATTAAACTTGTGCTCTTTATATATGGTTCAATTGATAATGATATCTAATGTCTCTTCCAATTGTTTTACGTTGCATGGAGAACAAAACAGCCTTTGCCTTATCAATTTTCAGCCTGTTTGTTCGTTTTTAGTAAAGGAAAGGAAGGGAAGAGAAAAGAAAGGAAAAAATCTTAATTTCCATCTTTGGTTTTAGTTTTCTCTTTCCTCCCAAATTCCTCCAATTTTAAGAGGAAACAAAAATGAAAATTTTGTAAAGAGGTTTTCCTTCCACTTTCTTTCCTTTCCTATCACTTATAATAATAATTTTTTTTTTGAACCAAGTATTGGAAACTAAAATGTTTCCTTCCAATTCCTTTATTTTGTTCCAAATCCTTTCTCCTAAACAATATTCTTGAATAATCCAGGTAGATGCCTCCTGGCAAAAATGTAAGGTTTGTTGGGTCTTGGTCTCTTGGATGATATGATAATACACAAACCCAAGAAACATTGGAGGCGGATTTGTATGCTGACAATATAATTTGCTTGATAGGTTTTGAATGGGTTACAACACTGCAATTCACTCATGTTCCAATTTAAACATATAAAATTGTCGCTGAAATTTAAGGAATTATCAAATCACGAGATTGATATATCGTCCATAAAGTGAGCATATTGATAGGGTGTCGTACACCTGTCAAAAATAATTCCTGCAAAACCTTCTAACAATGTAGTAGGATAAGTAGGGTCGAATCCACAGAGAGATGGTTGTTTTAATCTAGCTTCTAATGCATGGAGAAACTAACAAGATCAGGAATAATGAATTAAAGTTCTAAACTAATCAAACTACGAAAATCAAGCTAAAAAGGATCTAGGGCAATGGTTCACCATGTTCATAACTATAATCTATCAAAAAATCATCAATGGTTTAATTAATCAGATATCTAGAGCATATGTTAATCCTACGGTCGGGCCTTAACGCTCTCAAATCAACATATGCTAGTACGGTCGCTCAACATAATCAAAATTTGCTAATTGTAGGTAAGCCTCTAAAGAGTACTATCTCTCGATCTATGACTCGATATTAGCAATATTTAATCAGAAATTTGATCAGATTGCAAGATTAACAATAAAAAAGCTAATCAATTAGAGATATCAATAACTAAGCAAACCATTAATAAATATCAATCAAGAATCATAGCATATAAACATGGATTCCCAAACCCTAGAATATAATCTACTCAATCATGAAATAAATAAAGAAATTTAAATCTACAAAGAAAAGCATGATCAAAGAAATCAATGAAAGAAAAGAGATGAAAATTATAAACTCATGAATTAATGAAGAAAAGAGAAACTAGGGTTTGCCATGAAAAAAACTAGAGAGAAAAGGAAGAAAAGAAAACTAAACTAAAACCTAAGAATGAAAATAACGTGAGAAAGGGGATGAGAGAGAGGAGAGAAGTGAAACCTAATCTAAAAAATGTTCAATAACCTCATAAGACTAGGAAAGTAAGTTAACAACCTAAGGAAGGTCGAAAAATCATTAAATGGGCGGAATTAGTGATCCGCGCGTACAATAACAGATTCCAGCAAAAACAGTCCCAACTTTGGAAGGGCATAACTCCTTGACTAGAAGTCTCCTCGGGGCGTGCAACCTATCATTGGAAAGCTCTTCAAGTCTAGTTTCCAAATATGCTGGAATTACTCGATTATAAGAAGCACATCAAAAGTTATGCTCAGAATAGTAGACATGACTCCTTTTTCGCATTTCTTCTAATGATTTTCCACTTCGTTTTCGCTCAAACTCATACTATGACATATCCATACGATCCTTATGCATTGTAGTTTCTTTCTAAGTGCTCTTAATCCTCAGGTTTAGCTAATCATACTCCAAATACGTCCCCAATGCCTGAAATTCTTCAAAAACAAGAAAATATACCGAATAGGAGTAGAATAACATAACTTAAGAATATAATGCAATAATGAATCTAAATATGAATCTAAATGCTCTAAAATGCACCTAAAAACTATATGTAAATATGATTTATCACATATCACAATAAGTTGACCAAGCTCGTATAGTAGCTAATTCTTGCACGAGGACGAGGAATGGTTTCTCCATTTATTTCAATCCTTTGTTCTATTCATCCAATGTCAAAAATAAAATTGATCAAGAAAATAATCAACATATCTGAAAAGATCCAAGGGTATTACTAGGATTGTAATATGATGTCTAGTAGTATGATGTGTGTGCTAGTATCAAGTAGTGGAGTGCACTGAATATCAGTGTCTCAGTAGCAGCAGATCCTAGGTCCTGTGAGTGTGCACCAAGGACTAGGAATATCTATTGTTTTGTCCTTTGTAATTAATGTTGTGACAGCTCAGCTTTTATGCCGTTTGTTTGGCTGTTTCCTAGGTAGCTTCCTAGTTTCCTGGGGTGTATTTATACTCCTCAGTCTTAGGTTGTAAATCAATCAAGGGAGAATGAATGAAAAGGGACAACATTCTGCTGCTAAACATTTGTTCCATCAAACAAAGTTTTCATGGTATCAGAGCACAGGTCTCTAAATTTCTCTCGAACAAACACATCACATATTTTTTATATTTTTTGACTTAAAAATTTTATCTTTGAATCATGACTGACTCTACAACTATAGAGCAAACGAATCCCTTATATTTGCATCCCTCAGATGGAAATAACTTTACTTTCATAGACAAAATCCAAGGATCGTCTAACTACAGATCTTGGAAAAGGTCTATGGAGATAGCTCCTGCATCCAAGAGAAAGCTTGGGTTTGTTACAGGAGTGATAAAAAGAGACACAAAGGATGCTGTAAAAATGGATGCTTGGGACACTTGCAACAACATGGTTATATCATGGATCCTTGGGTCTGTGAATGATCCAATTAAAAAATCAGTCATGTTTGTTAGCAATGCCAGAGAGATCTGGAATCAGCTTGAAAAGAGGTTCTCTCTTACTAATGGCACCAGAAAATATAAGATCTATAAAGAGATCTATGAAACTAAACAGCATAGCAGGGAAATCAATGAGTATTACACTCATATGAAATGTTATTGGGAAGAGCTAGAATCTCTCAACATTCTACCTCCAATAACTACTGTAAATGCTGAAATTACAAGCTTCATTGAAGCTTTTACTCAGCAACAAGAAGAACAGAAACTCTTCCAGTTCTTAAATGGACTAGATGAGTCCTATGCAACACTGAGGAGTAACTTACTCATGATGAGTAGTCTTCCCACTGTTGAAACTGCTTGCAGTTTTCTTGAGCAAGAAGAAGCTCAAAGAGATGTCCTAGGGCATGATAAGGAAGAAACAGAAAACATAGCCATGTTTTCTAAAGGGTCAAGCAGCTCTGTGAACACAACTCAAACTCCTACACAATGTACTGTGTGTGGAAGGAATGGACATACTAAAGAAGGATGCTGGTTTGTTATTGGGTTCCCTACAAAATCTAACAAAGGAAAATATCAGGGTGGAAACAAAGGAAAAGGAAAGGGTCCTGGTTATCAAAAATGGAACAAAGGGAAGCAAGCTGGGTCTAAGTCTGCAGCAAATGCTCAACATGAAAGTGCATCATCTGTGAGCAACTCAACCAATATCACAGCTCAACAGTTAGAACAACTACTGAGGCTTCTTCCAGTTCCATCAAAAGAAGATACAGACGATGAAATGGAGTGTAGCTTTACCGGAATGGTATCATGCTACTTTGCTAACTCTGTGAAAGGTGAATGGATTCTGGACTCAGGTGCATCTGATCATATGACTGGGACAGTTTCTTTGCTGAAAAACTCACATGAGTGCAAGAATACATCTCTCATAAACCTCCCCACAGGTGAAACTTCTAAAATCTCTCACATAGGAGAAGTGTTGTTGTTGAATAATAATTTATCTGAAGAATGTGTTATATATTCCTGCATTCAAACATAACTTATTATCTGTGAATAAGCTCTTGTGATGATATGAATTGCAAGGTCATATTCTTCAACAAATACTGTATAATTCATGACTGTGAGAGTAATGAAGTGAAGGGGTTAGGAAAAGGAGAAAATGGTCTCTATTATCTTGTGAATGAACCATTAAAAAACATATTAAAAATTTTGAGAAATCAGACCTTGAAAGCTGTAAACACACAGAAAGGAAACATAGCTCTCACTGTTAATGTGTGCTCTGAGGTTCCTAGTGTGATAAGAGATGTACCAAAGATGAGCAAAGGCACTCTATAGCATCACAGACTAGGTCATGCACCTATGAAAAGGCTTGCAATGATTAAAGAAATTGATCTAAAAAACAGTGATGAAGATGTATGTATAACCTGTCCCTTAGCTAAATTCACTAAGCTGCCATTTGGTACCAGTTAGTCAAGGGCAGGGGAGTTGTTTGAACTCATACATATGGACACATGGGGTCCATATAAAGTGAGTTATAAGGGAAAATTCAGGTATTTCCTCACTCTTGTGGATGACAGATCAAGAGTCACCTGGATACACTTGTTGAAATTAAAATCAGATGCTTTCAATGCAATACAAAACTTTGTTCACATGATTAAGACTCAGTTTGAAAAAAAGGTGAAGATTATAAGATCTGACAACGCTCTGGAGTTTGAAGATAAAAAATGCAAGCCATTCTTTGAGAATCTTGGCATTATTCATCAAACATCATGTCCTGATAGGCCTCAGCAGAATGGGAGGGCTGAAAGGAGCCACAAGCATGTGTTAGAGATGGCAAGAGCATTAAGATTTCAGGCAGGGCTTCCCTTGCAATTCTGGGGAGACTGTGTAATGACAGCAACATACATCATCAATAGACTGCCAACAGTTGTGAACATAGGAAAAAGCCCATATGAAGTCTTGTATGGGAAAACTCCTAATTACAAATATATGAAGTGTTTTGGTTGCTTGGCTCTTGCCTACAATCCTGAAAGAAAAAAGGATAAATTCCAAGCAAGAGGAGTTCCTTGCATCTTTCTTGGGTACTCTCACACTCATAAAGGCTATAAGCTTCACAACTTGCTTACAGGAAAGTCTTTCATTTCAAGGGATGTAAAGTTCTATGAAACTATATATCCCTATCACATCTTTCATTATGTGTCATCACAACAGCAACTGGAGTTGAACAAGAAACATTCTGTCATACCCTCCCAAGTGTGGGATGAGAATATAGAATGTGAAGCTGTGGGAAGAAATGAAGAAGAAGAAAGAATGGAAGTAACTGAACAAGAAGATGCTGGTGAACAGCAAGAAGTACATGCTCCAAGGAGGTCTACTAGAGATCATAGATCCCCCTCCTGGCACTCAGACTATGAAATTAGTGCCAAGAATGTGCAAAAAGTGGGCAAGGCTCATGTTAGCAAGCAATACACATGTCTCATGAGTACTGTTGCTAAGAGCAATGATCCAAAGAGCTTCAAAGAAGCTGTTCAACAGAGTCAATGGCTTCAGGCTATGAATGAAGAATTGGAGGCTTTGGAAGAAAACAAGACCTGGGTGATCACTGAGCTACCACCAGGGAAGAAGGCAATAGGTAGTAAATGGATGTATACTACCAAATATGATCCTCAGAGGGAGAGTACAAGGTACAAAGCAAGACTTGTGATCCTTGGGAACAGACAGTAGTATGGTCTAGATTACAAGGAGACTTTTGCTCCAGTTGCAAAAATGACCACAGTAAGGTCATTATGAGCTGTAGCTGCTGTACAAGGATGGCACACTCACCAGATGGATGTAAAAAATGCTTTTTTTACATGATGAGTTAGATGAAATTGTGTACATGACTCTACCACCAGGATATGAGAAAGAAGGGTTCAGATTTGATGTGAACAGACAGAGGGAGTTCAACAACAAGGACTCAACAAACTCACATGTTTGCAAACTGTTAAAACATCTCTATGGGCTTAAACAAGCCCCTAGACAATGGTTTGCAAAACTGAGTTCAGTTTTGAAAGCAGATGGCTTTGTCCAGTCAAGATCAGATCATTTTCTCTTCACCAAACAAAGTGACAATTCATTAACTGCCATTCTTGCATATGTTGATGACCTGATCTTAACTGGAAATGATATAAAAAACATAAATGAAGCAAAAGAATTCCTGAACTCAGAATTCAAGATGAAAGACATGGGGGAGTTGAGTTACTTCCTTGGAATTGAAGTTGATAAAAGTGATCAAGGAATATTTCTTTCACAGAAGATATATATCAATGATCTTCTAGAAGAACATAATCTCATAAAGTGCAGACCATTGAAACTTCCAATGGACACTCATGTTAAACTCCTCTCCAACTCAGGAGAACTCCTGCCAGATCCAGAGAAATATCAGAGATTAATTGGAAAATTAATCTACTTGACTCTAACTAGGCCAGATATTGCCTATACAGTGCATGTGCTGAGTCAATTCATGCATCATCCAACCTCAGTTCACCTTCAAGCAGCTAAAAGGGTCCTGAGGTATCTGGCTGGGTCTACAGAACAAGGTATACTTCTTGCTTCTAAGTGGTGCTGAACTTCGTGCTTATTGTGACAATGGATCGGGCGGGGTGCCCCAATACAAGAAGATCAACTACTGGCTTTTGCATCTTGCTGGGAAATTCTCCTATTGCATGGAAATCTAAAAAACAGACTGTTGTGGCAAGGTCTACAGCTGAGGCTGAGTACAGGGCCTTAGCTATGACTATATGTGAAGTAATCTGGATTAAAAAACTTCTCAAGGAGCTGGGTCTGAAAAATTTGGGAAGCACACCTATCTTATGTGATAATCAAGCAAAGACCGGCAATTCTTGCAAATCCGATTCACCATGAGAAGACAAAACATGTAGGGATTGATTGTCACTTCATCAAAGAAAAAGTGAATGAAGGCCAAATTGATCCTACCTATGTTTCTACAAGTCTTCCAGTTGCTGATATTCTCACTAAGATATTAAGCACAGAACAGCATCAATTCCTGTTGTCCAAGCTAGGAGTTCAGTCTCCAACCTCTCTCTTAGCTTGAGAGGGAGTGAAAAGATCCAAGGGTATTACTAGGATCGTAATATGATGTCTAGTAGTATGATGTGTGTGCTAGTATCAAGTAGTGGAGTGCACTGAATATCAGTGTCTCAGTAGCAGCAGATCCTAGGTCCTGTGAGTGTGCACCAAGGACTAGGAATATCTCTTGTTTTGTCCTTTGTAATTAATGTTGTGACAGCTCAGCTTTTATGCCGTTTGTTTGGCTGTTTCCTAGGTAGCTTCCTAGTCTCCTGGGGTGTATTTATACTCCTCAGTCTTAGGTTGTAAATCAATGAAGGGAGAATGAATGAAAAGGGACAACATTCTGTTGCTAAACATTTGTTCCATCAAACAAAGTTTTCAATGTCATTATTCATAATCAATTTGTTATATCCTCATTATAAATAACGGTAATTCTTTTAAAAAAAAATCTTTGAGTGAATAAACCATTTGCTCATCAGTCATTAGTCATCGTGAAAGAACTATATAACAACTATACTCCCCATCTAAGGAAACATTTTTACGAGACGGAAAGCTAATTACATTAAAGATGAAGTAGAACTTATAAAGGGTACAAATAAAAAACCACTTCCTTATTAAACTTTCACCCTTCATTCTTTCATTTGTTATACATATACTTCTTCTATTTTAAATCACTAGAACTAATCTAATGTTCTTGAGATGTCTCATATTACTTGCTCCATGCATTTTTGGTATGTCTATTCTCTCTGCTTTTTCTCCAAAGATTTAAGTCTCAACTTATTCATATACACTTCTCTTGTGTCCGGCTATCTAAAAAGTGATCAATGTGGCTGAATCTCTTAATTTGTTGTCTTCTTGATCAAAAGAAATGGCCTTCTTACCTTGAAACATTTCAAACTACAAAAATTTCGCAACCAACCTCCCATATACACTTGCCAAACACTAAGAGAACAAAAGGGGAGAAAAGGCCCGAAACAAAATCAGCTTCCCATTTCATACTTTATATTGGAAGGGCTTTGAGGAACGAAGAGCTTCACCAACTCCCTGTATTGACCCAACTGCTGCAGCCAAGGATACAAGCAAGCAAAGCATGCTAAGAAGTTGGAGCATGCACCATTTCATAGAAAGCCGTTTGATCCTGGTTTTCGCTATGTACATTTCGACTGGGAAATACACGGTTAATGGCCAAAACCCAAGTGATCCGAGAAACGCAAGAATGTCATTGAAGAAGGGCATTGCCATTGCCAATATGGTTGCTAATATTACAAACATAGTTCTTCCTGTTAGCCTAAGCAAGTTGAAACTGAAGATAGTTTGGTTGCCTATTTTGATGGGATATTCTCCTTTTACAAAGCTTGAGTTGGGCCATTTCGCGCTGGCCAATGACTCGAGCTTTTTGTAGACAGGCTGAGCAAACACCTGGCCCATTATCAGAAGAAACTCTAAGGTTCAAAATTTATATTGTCAAAGTATAAATCTCAGGATTTGTTTGTTTACTGTTTAGTGTGAAAAACAATTAAGGTGAAAATTAGTGTTTATTACTTCTATATATGTTTGCAATTGACAGAATGCTGATATTCATTAATCATTAATACCTGATATGCACCTGCTAAGTGAATGACAATGAAGATGTTGGCCACATCTACTAGCCAAAAAGGCTCGTAGAAGCCAGTTAACATGTTCCCCGGTGCATTATTCCCAAATGCAGCATAGCCTAAGCAACCACACATCAAGTAGAATGTTGTGGTTGTACATATTGATATAATATTTGCCTTTTTCATCACCTCGTTCTCTGGTGGTGGCGATTTCAGCGTATCCTAAGGTAATTATAAAAAACATTAAATCAGGCAACCTTCTTAAAAGTTAGATAAAATGACAAAAATATAAGATATGGAAGTGCAAAATTTGGTTCCAAATTCTGGTTTTTTTTTTTTTACCTAAAAACAGAAATACGGGGTTTTCTTATTTCAAAAAGGATACATGAAAGGACCTTAGTTAATTACTTGTATATCGACAAGGACTTGAGAGAAAGTATAAGCAAATGCAATGTCTCCGAGAGCTCTAAACATCCTCCATGTTTTATCAGCTGATGTTACATCTATGCCCACCTCAACTCCTGTTAACGTTGTTCTCCCTCGTTGCCCTGCATATTATATAAGTTCATCAAAATTATGGTGAAGAGAACACACCCCCTTAATTACGAGGAATTAATTACCTGAGATGATCTTGGTAAGTGCAAGGCCTACACCAATTATGGAATACCCAAAGGACATCACCGCGGCAACATTTGACAACCATGTTAGCTCATGAAAGTTTGGTATCTGAGACAAAAATATTTCAAATATTCCCAAACCAATCATATAAGGGTTATTGCTATACACGCAATTAGAGGCCGTATGTCCATTTTTGTGGTAGCAATCCGACTTATGGACCGCCCTGCAATTATTTCATTGAAGCATATACTTCAGCGTTTTGGATATAAGAAGGGAAAGATTAAGCTAATTAATCATAAAGTTTAGAAGGTCTTACACCATGCTTATGGATGCAGTGATTGTGTAACCAATCACCATTCCACTTAAGTTGATATATTGCACTATCCCACAAGCAATACAGTTCAATCTGCCTAGCAACCAAAATCAAAAAAAAAAAAATACAGTCTCACTGCATTAGATCAGCAGGGTAAATATTAAGGATCACTCTTTTGTCCCACATCAGTAATACACAATTTGATCGACTTTAACAGTCGGTAATTAGATATACGTGTGACCACAACTAATACTTAAATGATGTTATTTATGATAATTATACTAAGTTTCCACATGACTATATATACCTTTCTTATACATTGGTAAGAATCGATGGTCAGAACTTATAAAATTTGACTAAAAAGTCAAATTGTGTAAACTAATGTAATACGAGAGGGAGTAATTGTCAAACACATATGCGTGATGAGGATAGCTTTGTTTTATAATTGTGATTTGTTTGATGCTTACAGTAGTATGACAATTAATTACATTGCAACTGCTATGTTCATCTTAAAATAATCTAGTCGTACTAATAGTATACCTAGATTGGCTTGGACTTGATCCATGTACGTATAATTTCTCTTCCCGGTGACAGGATCAGGAGATCTGTAACAATCTGCAAGAAGATTTGAAGTATAAAGTGTGATGCCGGAAAATATAGCAATGGTTGCAGTTCCTCCTATCCATCCAAGTTGTGCTGTGGCCCATGCTAGTGAAAGTACTCCGGAACCAATAATTGCTGTTATAATGTGTGCACTTACAGTCCATACAGTTCCTATAAAAATGCAATTAGTAGGTGAAATTTACATCAACTATTGATGAAGATTGTATTTAGTTAGCACTAGCTGGCTTGATAAAAGTGAACGGGAAATTACGAATGTGTCCCTATTATATCAAAATTTGCATATAACCATCAGGGGTTATCATCATTCATCCCTAAATGTGGATGTCATCTAGCTTAGTTGGTAAAGTCTTGTGGGGGGTGGTACCCAATCACTGCGCTTAGTCGCTCATTTACACCCAAAAAAATCATCCCTCAATTTCTGTAAGGACACAACATAGTAACAGTTTTCATCTTACACCCACATATAATTATACCCTGTTTCATATTCTCCTCTCATGTGCTCATGTGACACAAAAAAATTTAAAAGGCCATAAAATTACATCCAAGTATACAGATGAATATCCCACAACAAACAGAGGAGGTCTAATCTCATTTTTTTTTGACATGAGGTCTAATCTCATTTTACCACAACTTTTTTTTGCGTTCATGAGCTAATATGAACTTTCAATGCACCTACCACAAAATAAACTTTCTTCCTCCTAACTCATATATACACTATTGCCATTTCATAAAGTAGTCTTATGTAACTGCTATGCAACTTTTTTAAGGATCGGTTTTTCTTTTTTTCCAAATCAGAAGACTGCAATTTGTATATTATGTTTTTAAGTAAGTGTATATTGGTTAAAAAAAGGTGGACACTAAAAGTACTCAAGAGTTCATATATATATCATAAATATCAATAGAATAATAAAATTTTATTAATAGTGTTTAGGTTGTATACTTGTATTCAACTCTTTTGGTTGACAAAACTTGATTTGCCCAAAAAAAAAAATTCTATTCCTTTTTAAGATGAAAGGAGTGCATATTTCATTAAAATAAAAAATTTGATGTTATCTCTATTTAATTTAAGATGTATTCTCTTTACCTTAATAAAATACTAAGATTATGGTCTAATAAGTTCCAATTAATTTTAATAAGTTTCAATATGTTCATTAATAAGTTTCAATAAATTCATATAAATTTTAACACCCACAAAATTTTCCAATAAATTTATATAAATTCTAAAGAATACATATACCATGTATGATCATGATTAACAAGAACCAATGCAATATTGTTACAACTTACCCTATTCTTAGTCAAATTTCTAATGAAATTAATAACATATGCTGAAAAAAAAATGACCAAAAATGTTGTAGAAAAAAAAGCAAGTTAAAAGAGCTAGAAAATACCAGTTCTTTTGGGCTTGCCATCATCATCAAACTCCCCATCATCTACAAACTTGTTATTATTAGCCAATGAATCACCACCACTATGCTGGAATTCCTCATCTCTTGTGCCTCCCATTTACCTTATTTTTGTACTTGTCTTTTTCCTTAACTCTACTGAGTAAGGCAGAGCCAAATCAATAGTTGTTGTAATCAATAATTAAGAAACACACAATAGAAACACTGATATTAATGCAGAGGCACAATTCTAGCTAGGACTTGTATTTTTTGTCTTCAAAATACTCTCATGTCTTTCTTTTTTGGGGGTTTTTTCAGTCACACTCTCAATTAGGAGAGACTGATGACTTGTGTCAATAGTCAATACTCAATAGTGTTGGGTCCTTGTATTAAAACTCAAGCTATTTATGAACATCTTCCTCCACTTCAAAAGAGGAGTCTTTTTGTTCAAATGGCAACTAGCTTAATTTTCAATAATTTAAGGGTATGATTGAAATCCCTATGTAAGAGTATGAGTCAAATTACTTTTACTTCGGATTTTTTGTCCATAAGTGCCTCAATTCTGAACTTTTTTGCGAGAATCTGCATTATGATTTTTTTTTTGTCCAAAACTGTCACTAAACTGGATTCCAGTTGTTGACAAATGCCAAAAATTATTTTCAGGCGTTGACTTTGATTTTCAGGTGACTTAGAGTCACGTGCTGGGCACGTGTTCATTTTTTTGTGTTTTTCGACCCAGATTATTCTTCTCTTTTGTCTCATACTCCCCTTCTTCTCTCTCCTCTTATTTCTCGAATTTGAACCCCTAATTTCCCCTCCACCCCAAACAAATGTCCATTCAACTCATTGTCCCTCTTTTCTTGATTCTGTGTCACTGGACCAGTGGACTTTGGCCTTCCTCCTTTGGACTTTATTGCCTTAGCTTGTGTTGGCTGCTTACACTTGGTCTTGTCATGGCCTACACAGCGACATTTAGAGCACTTGTTTTTCTTCACCTCTCTTGCCACCTTCCCTTCTCTAGGTTCGAAAAATAAAAAGAGGAGGGACAATAAGTTGAATGGAGAATTCTTTTTTTTTTTGGGGGGGGGATCAGGGGTTCAAATTCGAGAAATAAGAGGAGAGATAAGAAGGGGAGTATGAGATAGAAGAGAGAGGAATAAACTGTGCCGAAAAACATGAACACGTGGCCAACATGTGACTTTAAGTCACCTGAAAATCAAAGTCAAAACCTGAATAATTCCTGGCATTTGTCAAGAACCGGAATCCAGTTTAGTGGCAGTTTTGGACAAAAAAAATCATAAGGCAGTTTCTCGCAAAAAAGTTCAAAATTGAGGCACTTATGGACAAAAATCATTTCACTTCCTCCGTAACATAACAAATGCAACAAATGGATATTATTTGTGAGGTATAAAATAGGATTATTTGCTTCTAATAATGCAACCTTTTGGCGATTTGCAATTAATAAAGCAACCTTAAGATTATTCGAGAATATAGCAACCTTTATACCCCATTAACTTTGAGTAGAATAAAATGAAATAAAACCTATAAAAGAGGTAATCCTGAGCACTTGTTGCTTAATAATGAGTCAAAAGGTTGCATACAAAGGTTGCATAATACCTATAAAAAGAAAAGAAATTAGCAATTCTTTAAGTAAATTTTCATTTTATCCTACTCAAAGTTAATGGGGCATAAATGTTGCTATATTCTGGAATAATCAAAAGGTTGCTTTATTATTTGCAAATCGCCAAAAGGTTGCATTATTAGAAGCAAATAACCCTATAAAATATTCATTTGTTGCATTTATTTTGTTAAGGAGGAAGTACATAGTTTTGTTAAAAGTTAACTGATCATTAACAATTGTTCAATAAGATTACTTTGACTAATACTTCCTCTGTTTCAAAATAGTTGCACCATTTGCTTTTTCACGTTTAACGATGCACTTTTTTGGCCGTTAATATCTCTAATTGCGTATAAGTCAAAATTATAAAATGTTGATATTTGAAATCCTCGTATTGAGACGAATTTAAGAAAACCTTGACTATGTTTTTTTTTATATAATGGTGAGAGAAAGCTTGACCCTCCCTATGTTTTTATGAATTAGTACTTATTTGGTTGCAATAGGAATTATTTTCCCATAGGAATTTACAATTCGCGGGAATTTAATTCCTTATGAAATTCCTAGGAATTAGTCTAAGTTGTTTGGTAGTGATAAGGGAAGTTGTAATTCATAGGAATTTATGTAGGAATTGTGAGTGACCAAGGGGAGGGTAGGTAAATCAATTCTTACATTTTGGGGAATTTCAAATTCACATAAATTCTCATTTCCCCCATTTTTGCCACTTCCTGTCAACCAAACAACTACTTAGTATATATTTTTTACATTAATTACACTATTGAAATTTCCCATGGTTACAAGAAAGAAAATAAAATGTAAATATTTCACAACGCACATGTTTTTTTGGTGCAGAAATATTGTGCAACTCATGGTAGAACTACTATTTCAATTGTACACCTAGCTTATATACATCCATATATCCGGTTATATGCCAAGTAGTACTTGGTCTAGTGAGGTTGAGGTTGTGGAGTAGTGGCATCGCTTCCCACCTCATCCCTGAGGCCTAGGGACCAAACCTCATGGGGCTCATTTGAGTATTTTCCCTTATCCCCCTCAAGTAAGTCCCCTTCATTTTACCTTGAAAAAAATGTAGTACTTAGTCTAGTGGTAAGGTTTGTACCTCACAACCTTGAGGTTGTGGGGTCAAACTATATTAGAGGCACTTGGAGGTGGGATTCCCTTACCTTTCACCCCCCTCCCTTCCAAAGAGTCTTGCCTGTGTAGCTCGGTCGGTCAGATTAACCTATGCATATATATATATATATATATATATATATATATATATATATATATATATATATATATATATATATTATAATAGAAGTTGTGTTAGAACACAAAGAAAAATCAACAAAGCAAACGTTAGAAATTTAACATGTTAATTGGTGCTTGGTTGCAAGTTGTGTGATGTGTGTCCCCAAGAATTCAACAAAGTTAAGAAATCATATGTAAGCATCTAAACTTTCTTAGTCTTGATTAGCTTTACTTAACCTTTTTCGTCACCTTTAAACTGGATTTATGTTATACGGGAATTTAGAGGCTGTAAATCAACGGGTTTACATTACTTCTTAAGGTTCCAATCTCTTTTCATGTAAAAGCAAGAGTTATGATCATCTAAAATTTTTAAAGTTGATCTTTGGAACATTAAAGAATGTATGAAATTAAAGTGTTTCTGCTAGATGATAAGGGAGTTTATTTTTCCACCCACGTCCTCAATTTTTTTTGAAGTGATGAACTAAGTTGGCCTATAATAATGAGTTTCATTAGTATTCCCTGATTTTCTAAAATATATGACCAGATTTTCTCTCTTACGTGATTTTCTTCCCTCTTTGTTTCTTCATTGTCACTAATTCACATGTTCTGCTAATTAGAACATATGAGGTGTATGTTCTTCATAATACACCAGCTTACAATAATTGATGTTTTGAGCCTTATTATGTGTACGTGGCAATGCAACTCTCTCACAAACCGAAAAATAAAAGAGCTTTTAATTGGGAATTTAATTAAATAAAAATGTATTATAAATTTGTTCCATTAATTAATAGGTAATGAATTGTGCTACACATCATATACAATGATTATTTTTTTTGGCAATATGTACAATGATTATGATTATTACTACATATGATCTTTTCTGTAGATAAGTAGAAATGGTCAATTGTGAACCATGAGATGCAAGGGAAACTTTAGAGAGAGAAAGAGAACTCCTAGAGAGAGAAAGAAACCCCCAAATCGAGCAAAACCCAGCTCCTCCAGTACTTGCCTGCCTCACCATGTATCCCTTCCTTGCAAGCTTATCTCTTCCATTAGAAATACCACATCCATTTGGTCCAATCTTCACCATCGCTCCTCTAAATTGCCTTCGAAAACAGCGCCAACCACCGAACCCAGTGACTTCATCCTCCACCGTCGGCAGCCTCGCCTGAAAATTCGTGGAGGTATCCCGCACACCACCTCCGCGCCCACCATCTTCAGTTCTAATGGCGATGTGGCCTGCCCTTACCGCCAGCTCACGCGCTGTTGTGTGTGCTCCTTCAACCGACTCGCCCAGGTCAATAATCGTCTTTGGACTTCATCCAATCAAAGTGGGCACAACTTTTAGTCTCTCAGATACTGGGTCTACTCCAGATCAAGACCATTATAATATCCTTCATTGCAAACATAACATGTTATATATTGTTTTGATTCATTTACTACAACAATGTATGTTTACTACTATTATGGAACGGGATTGCAGCCCCATATGGAATCGAGTACTTCGACACTCGCTAAAGAACAGGGTTGTTTTCACACCCCCTAATCGTGTGTTACTTGGGTGCAGGATTGTTAAGCAAGCTATTTACCCCATGGATTACAGATTCAAGGAAAAATTTATATTTCTGCATTGTGGTCCATTATCTATTTAATTCACTCGCCTTTCTTTAATTATTGGAACTTCTATCTGCTCTCATTTTTGGATTCTTATATGGATTGGGTTTCCAAAACCCTATGGACTCGAGTGCTCCATCACTCGCAAATGAATTGGGGTGTTTTCACACCTGTTAATGACTCTTGCTCTTGTTGCAGGTACTTAGTAAAAACTCTAATTTGCAGGCTTTTACTGCTGGCACATGTTTTCCTTTCTAAGACGATTGTTTTTGCTAGATCGGCTCTTGTTTTTCACTTATGTATTTCGTTTTGCTATTCGCATTGCACCATCTTTCTTGTTTATTTTGTCTTCTCCTTCTATATCCTGCGTGGATTGTTTCAATCCCTTATGAACCGGATGTTAATCATCCGCTATGGCCCTTTGGTGCTCTTTGCACCCATCTTGTCACAATAGTTATCATATGAAGATCATTAGTTGGAATATTCAAGGCGGCAAGAAACCCGAAGCCCTTGCCGAGCTTGTGTTTCTAAGAAACAAATATAAACCGGACATCATGTTCATTATTGAAACTATGACTTCGCGCCAAAATAGTCAAAAAATTCTAAAAGCTTTACATTTTGATAATAAATTAATTATTGACCCTATTAATCATTATGGTGGTCTTTGGATCGTTTGGAATAATAATAATATTGATGCTACTAGCCATTCCACCACGAATAGGTGTGCGCATTTGAATATTACTTTCAAGCCATTGAATCAAGCATTTGTAATTATGGGTCTTTATGGACCAGCTCAAGAACAAGATAAACCTGAGTTTTGGCAATATTTAACAACTTTTATTCAATCTTGTACTTTGCCTTGGCTTGCTCTTGGCGATTTTAATGAAATGCTATCTTTTGATGACAAGTTGGGTGGTCGTCCGCTATCCCCCAACCAATTAATAAGACTACCAAATCTACTCTCTAATGCTAATGCTCAAGATATCCCTTTGCTGCAAAATTCGTTTTCTTGGAAAAAAAGTGCTTTACAATCAGTGCATTTATGAACGGTTGGACCGTGCAATAGCCAGTCTATCTTTTTTAGATGCCTTCCCGCACTGTCAAGCATCTTATGGTGCCTTCACTGTTTCAGACCATGCTCCTCTTATTTTGATTCCAAATTTAATGTCGTGTCCAAAGCCCCTAGTTTTTGGTTTCAAAATGCTTGGACAATTGATCATCAATCGCATCAAATTGTCAAAAAAGTGTGGACTCACTCCATCTGGGGCTCGCGATTTTTTAGAATACAACACAAACTTTCGTAAATCAAGGTCCATCTTAAGAATTGGGCAAAGCATCGATATGGTCACACGAACAATAAATTAACTGAAAATAGTGAGAAAATTGTTGCTTTAGAACAGAGATTATGGGTTCAACCTTTTAACCCTTTCCTAGTTCAACAAATTAATCGTCTCATTAGGCAAAGAGAACAATTGCTTCTGTTTGGCCAGTCTAATTGGGGAAAGTTTAATCGCAAACAGTGGCTTACTCAAGGAGCTCGTAATTCACGATTTTTCCACAACAAAATGCGAAAAAGAACTATCAACACTACCATCTTTCGTCTAAAGAATGATCTTAATCAATGGGTTGATTCGCGATCTGGCATTAATTCTCTTCTCACTGATTCTTTTAAAGAACGATTTACTTCTTCTTCCATTTCAAGCCGGGAGTTTGATCTCTCCTTTATCAATCCTTTTGTCACCGATGAAGATGCAGCTAACCTCATAGCTCCATTTACGGATGACGACATTAAATCAGTCTTTTTTGAGATGAATCCTCATGAAGCACCAGGATCTGATGGATTTGGAGCAAAAAAAATTCAAGCTTATTGGCCAATTGTGGGCCCTCAAATCTGTCTTGCTATTCATGGTTTCTTTTACCATGGTTGTTTACCTCCGTCTTTAAACCATACGATCATTACACTTATCCCAAAAATGAGCACTCCGGAAACGCCTAACCATTTTCGGCCAATAAGCTTAATTAATACAATTTATAAAGCCATTTCTTAACTACTTGTTCAAATATTATGTCCTATTCTCAAAACAAATATTAGCCCGCTACAAGACGCTTTCACACCTGACAGATCAATTCATTATTATATCCTTATTGTTTAGGAGATTTTGAACTCCTTCCAAAAGTCCACTAGTAAAATAGGATGGTGTGCGCTTAAACTCGATATGGAAAAAGCTTATGATCGCATTGAATGGGATTTTTTATGGCAAACGTTAATCAAATTGGGCTTTCCATCCAAATGGATTCAATAGGTAAAACAATGTGTTACTACAGTCTCTTACTCCCTTAAAGTTAATGGTAGCACCACAGACTGGTTCAAGCCTTCAAGAGGTCTCCGTCAAGGAGATCCTCTTTCTCCGTATCTATTTATTATGTGTATGGATGTTCTCATACAAAAGTTAGTTAGTAAGAGTGCCAAACCTAAATCAGGGTTGGGCTTTAAGATTTGTCCGAGAGGTTCCCAAATCCCTTGTTTAATATTTGCCGATGATAGTCTGGTGTTCTGCAAAGCTACATCTACAGCTTGCAACAAGCTCAAAAGTATCCTTGATGATTTCCGCCTCATGTCTGGTCAACTGGTGAACTTTCACAAATCAGCTTTGGTCCTGTCAAAGAACATCCCAAATGCTAGAAAAGCATCTCTTGCTGGCTACTTCAATATGACCCCCAAATCTTGTCTTGGTAGGTATTTAGGAGTCTTTTTTAGCTTCTATTATCCCATAAAAAGTGATTCTAGTCATATCCTGGCTAATTCTCTCCAGAGGATTCAACATTGGTCGTCATACCATGATTCAATCTAATCTGGAAGCTCTTCCAGCTTATACTTGCTCCTCATCTCTCATCCCCTCTGATATCTGCAAAACTATCGACTCAATGCATTGTCAGTTTTTCTGGCGTTAAAACAAAGATAAAAATAGCACCCCGCTTATAGCATGGACTAACATTTGTTCTCCTAAATCTCAAGGTGGACTGGGACTAAGACGAACTCTACCGCTCAATAAAGCTTTCTTAGTTAAGCTTGGTTGGAATTTGTGATGAGTAATATTTATATCACTCAAATACCTTATTTTCCTCATGTTTAGAGGCATTTTTCCTCTTCATTTATCACTTTCTAGCTTATTTTGTTTAATTTAGAGTAATTGAGTTATTGGTAGCTTATTTGTGAATATTAGTTATTTGTGCTATTTATATATGGTTTGGTAATGCTTATTTGTGTTTGATGTTGTAGGATCCACCTTAGAGGTCTCCATACCACACACCAAGCATAGAGTGAAGCAATTTTGCCAAAATAAGAGCTTTTGGAAGGATTTGTGCATAAGGGTCATATTCAAATAGTCATAACTTTCAGCACACAAAGTATTTTTCAGTGATTCAAGTTGTAAATAAAAGTTTGGCTCGATATCTTTCCAACGAGTGGTCACAAGCCCCATTCCGATGAAAAACAAAAGAGATATGGCTGTTTGAAGTCAAGAGCGTCTGCCAGAACTGCGCGCCCGCTCCGTATTGTCTAGCGCGCCCGCGCCATAGGCCCAGAAAACATTCTGCCTGCGTTAAATTGTATGGAGAGCCCGCTCCAAACTATATGGAGCGCCCGCGCCGCTTGAATTCTGCGGAAATCCTGTTTTTCGGCCCGTTTAATGATGTAATGTTTAAATCTTTTAAATGGACGGATCCCTAACTTTTGAAGGGGTGAGATGAGAGCTAGCCTCCATAAGCTCAGTTAGAAGTTTTAGTGAGGGTTTTTAGAGAGAGAAACTCTCATCTTCTAAGCTTGGATTTTGAAGAATCTAAGAAAGAAACTTGAAGATTTGGAGACTCCTTGCAACTTTAATGAGAATTTCTTCATCTCTCTCTTGTTTTGTTGCTTTATCTATTTATTTTCATGTCATTTTCACTCTATTTACTTGTTCATCCTAGATTAGTGTTTGATTTCATGTTTTTAGTTTGTTATTTAGTTCACTTTTTATAATTTATTATGATTTGTGAGTAGTTATTTTGCTTGGGAGGGGATGAAGCCATTAATGATATCATGAGCCTTTGGGTGCCTTTGGGTCATATTTGGGGTTATTTTGGAAAATAAAATCAAATGAGCAATAGGGGTTTTATTGTTGGTTTTTGTGATTGGCCTCCATGGAAACTTAATTATTAGTCACTTCAATGAAGGATTGAAAGATGAAATTGAAGAGTTGACTCCCTATTTGTTCACTTAACTAAACTTGCATGAAAATAGGGGTTTTAGTTAAGGGATATATTTAGTCATCTTGTTATTCATGCTCTTGAGTTGGGGGTTTGTTGCATGAAAATAGGACATAATCTCCAATTTGAGTAACCCTCTTTAGCTTGAAAGAGTAATTAGGGATATATTAGATGATCCCTTTGATTCATTCTCTTTATACTACCCCCTTATTTGCCTAATTGTTTTCATGATTGAAATAATTGGTGAATTCCCCTACCCTAGTTCCTTTTGTTTAATAGTTTTTAGTTGATAATTAACAAATCTCTTCCCTATATCTTAGCCTAGCTTATTATAATTAACATTTTCAGTGATTACCCTTAGTCCTTGTGGAAGAATGACCCTTGCTTGCCATTATACTTAGGTTATTGGTTAGTTAGGTTGTTTGATTTAGGAGTTTTGTCCAACGACCAAAATATCCTTTGTCAATTTGCTATCTCAAAAACAAACCTTTTGGGCAACCCTTATCAAAGAAAAATATCTATCAAATAAGTCCTTCTTTGAGTATTCTCCTAAAACCAATGATTCTCATATCTGGAAAAAGATCCTAGCACAACGTGACCTTCTTAGGAAAGGCATTAGATGGAAAGTCGGAAATGGTCATTCAATTCTCTTTTGGCTTGACAACTGGTTATGCCAGGCTAATTTATGTGATATGCTCAAAATAGATCGGAGTAATATCGATCTAGAGCTGAAAGTAGCCCATTTCATCACAACAGACCATACTTGGGATATCAACAAATTAGCTCCTATTCTGCCTCATCACCTCCTTGTCAAAATCAAGGGCATTCCCCTTCGAACCAATGACATCCCTGATGTACCAATCTGGGGACCTACTTCAAGTGGTGAATTTTCAGTAAAATCTGCTACTTGGTTAGCTCATGATTTGCCTAAAAGACCTCCGTGGCCTTTTAAATGGATTTGGAAGCTGGATATTCCTCCCAAATTACAACTTTTTATTTGGAAAATTTGCCACAATAGCCTTGTTGTGAGAGCTACTATGTTTAGTAGAAAAATTTTGCCAACAAATCTTTGACCTCGTTGTAATTCACAACCTGAAAATATTGACCATCTGCTTTTCCATTGCCCAAATTCCCAAAGTATTTGGCAAATTGCGGAGATTACTTCTTGGTGTTCCCCGCCAATGTCCTTCCATTCCACTTTAGACTGCTTACAAGATTTCAAAGGTAAGCATACCTTGCCGAAATGCATCTTTCTTTTCTGGAGCATTTGGAAAGAGAGAAATTCTATTATTTTCAACAATGAAAAGTGGTGCCCCCAACGTGTCATTCACCGAGCTAAATTTGCTCATGAGGAATGGCAGTGCCAATTACAAGTTGATACTTGTCAGGCTATCGGCTCTCCTCTTAGAGGAGACTCACCCCCTTCCCCTAACCCCCTTCCCTCGACTACTCTTGTAGCCTGGGATCCTCCACCTCACTCATTCTTCAAGTTAAACTTCGATGGTTCGGTTCGTGGTTTGGAGGCAGTTGCTGGTGTCATCATCCGTAATCATGAAGGCCAGCTTCTTCACGCCAAAGCCTTCAATCTTGGCTACTCTTCTGTTCTCATTGCCGAAGCCACTGCACTACATCAAGGTATCAAGATCGCTTTGCATTCGGGTATTCACAACATAATCATTGAAGGGGATAACCTTTTGGTCATCAACGCCATTAATAATCTTTGTTCTACTCCATAGAAGATTGCTAATATTATTGTTGATTGTAAGCTGATGCTCAATCAATTTGCCTCGTGTCAAGTCAGACATGTGTTCCGGAAGCAAATCGTGCTGCTGATTGGATAGCCAATGTAGGACATTTAGTAATGTCTAGTTTCGATATTTCTCCTTGTAATAACTCTTCTCTTACTTCCATTCTTGTATCCGACACATTAGGTATTCCCCTCGCGAGGAAGGTAGCCTAATGTTCTTTTCTTACCTTTAAAAAAAAAGTAGAAATGGTCAATTAGCATTACTTTGAGAACAAACTTGGTTGTAGACTTGTATTTCCCTCTATGTCATACATTACATTATTTATTTAATTTTGCCATTATCTCTTGGCTGGCCTTTCCACTCACTGTTTCTTTGGGTTTAGTTAATTTCGTTATCACCTTTTAAAGTTTTAACTAGTTATTAGGCCCGAGCTACGCCCCGAGTAAGGAAAATTTCCATTTATTAATATTATACTTTAAAATGATAGTACTAAATACCACTTAGTCTAGTGGTTAAGACTTCAATATATAAACTTGAGGTCATGGGATCAAAGCCTATACTATGCAATTTCTAAAAAAATTTAATTGTATGTGGCTTACATGAGCACCTTTAGGGAGAGCGCCACGTAGCACCGTTCCTTATTTAGGAACGCCTTTTAATATATTAGTATAGATTTATGGGACTTTATGGTACATATAAGTCACGCATTCACATTGCTTTTTTGAGGCTTTCATTTGTTTTAAATTTTATCAAAGTATAAGGACGAGGTAATAATTTACTAGTAAATTAAATCTTAAGATAATTCTTTCAGATTAGATGAATTATGACAATCAGTGTCCTCCATTAATTATGACAAGTTTCTCCTAATGTCTAGTTAGAATAGGTTGTAAACTAGTAATAATATGTTTGTTATTGTTGTTGTTATCGGATGTCAAGAATAAAAATAACTAAAACAGATAAATGAAAATCACGAAATTAATAATAGATTTGCTTTTCATTTGGCATATTTCAAAACAAACATAATTAGTTTAAATATGACTAATTTTAAATTTATACATAAACAATAATATAGTAGTATGACTTTTAAAATCATAAAACCAAAAGGTAAAAACTGTTAAAAATTCTAAACAACCTCATAATTTCTTAACGACTTATATTCAATTCATAAACCTTCTATAAATATTTATGTACATATTCATAAAAACAATGTACTAGCAATCTTTTTGAATGTCACAACTAAAATGATTCAGTGGTCCATAACCGTTGACTCAACATGTTGATTCGTATTTTTGGTGCATGCCTTTCATATATGCCATAATTATTAGCATAATTATTCTGGATCATATCATATCTACTCCAAAGATTAAATGGATAGGGGATGATTGAAAGTTGTTGCAAATGTTTAACCCATATTCTGCACATTATAAAAGTATAGGAGAGAAAATAATCACCTTAAATTTGATAAATTACTGTTCTCATTGCCAATTTATTTCAAGATCGAATCTCCTTTAATCTTGTAATTAATAATCCAACTATCCTCCTCGCTCGTTTGTGGGAAACTTAAGCCTGTTCTCTAATTCTCAAGAGGTGGGTCTCATAACAGTAAACCTTCTCGTTAGGGATTTTTCTTTATTTCTTGGAGGAATTATGGATTTTTCTTTTGATGAGAATAATTAACCATAAAAGTATTAGGAATGCCATGCACTTATATCCATTAATTAAGGGATTTCGCATAAATCCCTCCTCGTGATTGTGGTACTATTACCCATCAATTAAGGAATGGCACATATGTGTCATTGATTTCTTATCTCAGTTCACCCAATTTTTTTTTATTTTTTTTTTTTTGTTGAGGGAAAGCTCACCCCATATTTAATTTAATTATACAATTATTTTGAAGAAAAAAAATTACAACTTGGTTTATATTGGATGTCAAAAAGGCTCCATCTTATTGTACCCAAAAAAAAATGGAAAACATATATTTTACTTCCTTTATTTGATTCCTTAATTGCATGAAAGAATAGAGATTTATGGAAGAAAAATTATGGGATGGACCGATGGAGAGGATGGATAAGAGGAGGTAAAGGAGAAGGTAAATAATATAGGTGAATATCGGATTTCTTCCTTTGATTATATTTTTCCCCCTTTGAATTATTTTTCACCATATGAAAAATCATAATTCACCTTTTACTAAGTAAGCAAAGAAAAATGGGAAAAACCACATTTGGAAATTATTTTGATGCTCAATTTAACACTCTCAAAATATTTTATACTCTTTTCTATTATGTAGATCATACTTTGAATATCAAATTAGGACAAATATAGCTCTATGTAAAGACACCCAAAATAAGAAAATATAATTGTTGTATTTGAAATACAACGTAATTGAAAATTTTGATGGTAACAATCTCAAGTATGCACGCTTGCTTAAATAGTCCTTAATTGTTGATTATTTCATAATACACCCAACTATAGGTATATAGATTCCCAAAGCAATTTCTTATAACTTGAGAACTCTCGAACATGTAAACACAATTACTTTCATTTTGAAGATTATTGTATTGACATCACATTTTGGCTGCAATTACTCCCTTATTTAATTTATTCAACAAGTTATATGTCATGTGAGACTATCTTAAAGAGTTACGCTCAATTGAGATTATATTATTTCGACTTACTAAATAGTTCAAACTGGTTAAAGAGGAGGAATCCTAGTTAGATGTAGCTAATAAAGTTTGGACAGAAATTAATGGTTACAAAATTTACAGTCTTAAATTGTGAAAAGAGAACATTCAAACATTTGTTGAACGACAAAAAATAAACTTTAAAGACAAAGTGAAGATGTCAGAAATTCAAGCAAAATAAGAAGTATTATGACCTTGCATCAACAACAACAAAAAAGTACTATGATCAAGAAAATCAAAATGTTATTATGCAACTGAGTGTTGGACAAGTATTGTAAGAACTCATCAAAACTAAAAAGTGCTATTTTAGGCTTAGACAAAAAAAGCACCCAGAGCCAAAACTAATCATTATGATTGACTAAGCAAGATTAAGTGATTAACCAATCTTAATCCATAGGTCCATCCTTAAGGGGCCCAGAAGCATGAGGTGGGCTAGGTGGTTTTGGGCCAGAACTATTCTCCACAGCATCACAATAACCCCTTAAAATATCACCTTCTTCAGAAGTAAAGCCCAATGAGCCTAACATAGCGGGCCAGCAATCATGAACTATAATAAAAACTGCATTGCAACAATCAGGGCCCAAATAAGTCTGACCATTGTAGAAAAACTGGATTAACTCGGCTGAGCAAGATTGAAGCTTGAACAATGAGTCCCAGCAACTCGTTGAGTTGCCATCCAACTCCAAGTTGAGCCGAGTCACCAGAGTACGTGACTCGATACGACGAAGATCATCATGCAAAGGACGTGCTTTGATGCTTGTGGAAAAGCATATTGTAAATGCAACCAAAATTGTGAAAAGAATTCTTAGTGAGAAAGCCATTGCATATGAGAGTGTGAATGTAAGTGTGAGATGAAGAGGAAGAGAGAAAAGGGTTGGAATATATTATATATAGTGTGTTTACTAGGGTTGTTATTTGAGATCAGTGAAATGATCTACGTTATAACTTATTGAATGTAATCAACCATTTTTTATTGAATGTAATTAATTATGAGGAGATGGAAAGATCTTGTACCGACTAAATTCAGTTTTTAATACGAGTAGCGACTGAATTTAGTTCACTTTTCTTAGATTGTTGGAAACCTTTGGCATGTCTACCTTTGCATTATTATACGTTGTGTTCTTGTAACTTAGAATAGATTTGGTTATATGAGTTGACACGTAGCAAACTCGTTAGCTATATTCATACTACCGCGGTTCACTACTCTACAAATTAATAAAATTTATGATTTAATAATATTATGAAACTAGTTTTGAAGCCCGTGCGTTGCACGAGTTATTGTTTATTTTATTTTTTTGCAAATTTTTTGTTAACATTATTGATTTTTTGTTGCTGTGAAATGAGATTTTCAACACCATTATATTTATATAATTTCTCTATTCTTTTTCTATTGCAACAATTACCATTTTGGGTAGTTTTATCAATTGAAATCATTCCACTTTTGGTAAAAAAAGCAATTATAGTTGACAACATCGCCTTTACTTTATGTTATTAAAACCATCATTAATTACTCAAATTACCTCAGAAAGTTGCGTTACTTTATTAAGGATTTACTTATCCCATACTCTAGTTAATTAACCCCTTTATGCTAAACTACCCATTTTTTTATTTTCTTAAAATCCATTCCCGAACCCATTGTTGCAGTAGAAAATGACAGAGAAAATATTCTAGATTTGTTATTGTGATATATAAATTTTATATTTTTAATGTTCAATTGAATACTATAGCTAAGTCTATTATTAATTTATTATATAGTATCCAATAATTGGTATGACTAACAAAACAGCTAACACAGTTTTAACATGGAAAATACCCAAATGATACTTTAAGAAAGTAGAGAGTAATAATTTAATAGATGCAAGATAGAAAGAATAGAGAAAAAACATAGCACATAAACACTAACGCATATAGGATAGAAGATGGAAAAGCCAAAAAGAATATCATAATGATGGTATCATGAATAAAATAAAATAAATATAAAAATAACCTCTATTAATAATCAAAAATACTATTTAAGAGAAAAAAAATATCTTCATCAATCATGAGTCATGACCATATCAAGACTTATCAAACTTCCTCTTTTTTTATGATTTGCGATCTCAAATAGTCTAGAACTTGAACCTTAATTTCCCAATTAGCTCTAATAGAATTAAGTTCATTGAGAAAAGAATAAGATCTGACATATAGATATATGAAAAAGAAAAATATAAATAATTATTTATACAACAAATATTCTAGGAATAAAATAATTAGTCAATTGCATAATACCTCTGCAATGTCGTTGACAAACTTTCATTTGATTCTTCATGTAATGTCATCATGGTATGCTATAGGTTCAAAACTATATGTATGTATTTTTTATATTTATATAACTCAATGTTTAAAAGTATGATTTTTTTAAAAGTATGATTTGGAAAGACATAATTGCTATGTTACATATAATACGCTATTTTATAGTTAATTTTATATGTATTTAAAATAAATAATACATTATTGTTCATCTAGATAAATATATTTTCATAAGTTGTAAAACTATATTGTATATGGAACTTATTTAAAACATATTTCGAGCACTCTCCGATGGTAAAAAAAACATAATATTGTGAATTATGTAGCAAAAGTTATATTCAATTTACATAGTTGAATAATTTAGGCTGTTTATTTAAAATCAGAGTGTAATCTTCACTTATTAAAAACATCTTATATGTATTTATATCTATGTTAAACACTTTTTTTTTTTTGAAAATAAAAATTAAAAAGAATGACATGTCATGCTTAGGTGGAGCTCTCCATAATATTCTAAGGTTGTTTTTTAAAATTATACTCTAGTTCTTTCATCATCCAAAACTCTATTATATAATGTTTTGAATTAGGTAGCAAAAGTTATATTCAATGTACATAATATAATAATTTAAGTTGTTTATTCAAAATGAAACTCTAATTTCTCGTTATCCGAAACTCATTTTATGTATTTAAATATATGTAAAACTCTATTTTTAAAATATTTAAAATAAAAATTAATGACATGACAATCCTACGTGGCGCTCTCTATTTCATAAGTTGTATTTTATATTGTAAATGAATCTTATTTTGGAGCATATTTCGAGCACTATCCAATGGAACAAAAATTAAAATATTCTGAATTACGTAGCAAAAGTTATACACAATTTTACATAATATAATAATTTAGGTTGTTCATGCAAAACCAAACTCTAGTTTTAGCTCATCTTCAATTTACATAATATAATAATTTAGGTTGTTTATTCAAAATGAAACTCTAATTTCTTGTTATCCAAAACTCCTTTTATGTATTTAAATATATGTAGAACTCTATTTTTTAAAATATTTAAAATAAAAATTAATGACATGACAATCCTACATGGTGCTCTCTATTTCATAAGTTGTAGAACTATATTGTAAATGAATTTTATTTCGGAACATATTTCGAGCACTATCCAATGGAACAAAAATTAAAATATTCCGAATTACGTAGCAAAAGTTGTACACAATATAATAATTTACATGCAAAACCAAACTCTAATTTTAGCTTATCTAGAACTCCTTATATGTATTTAAATCTATGTAGAACTCTTTTTTTGTAAAAGACAAAAATAAAATTTGATGACGTGACAATCCTAAGTGGCGCACTCTATGGCCTCGAAATCTTGAGGAGCTCTCTATGCTCCCGAAAAGTTCCTCCTTTATTTATATATATTGATTAAGTTAAAACTAATGGTATATGTTTTTCATTTTCTTTTTGAGGGGAAAATCTAATTTTACAGTTTTAATAATCTTTGGGACTGTTCGTCAAAAATAGATGTAACCATTTCTGTTAGTTGTAGTCGTAGCTGTCAGCTGTTGTAATAGTTGTTAGCTGTCAAATATTAACTATTGCCTATTAGAGTTTGACAGCTTAGGTTCCTTTTATCATAATTAATGTTCAGTAAAGCTAGTTATTTAGGAAAAAATATAAATAAACTATATTCAATTTTTCAAAGCTACTCCAAAAACTACCTCTATTAAAAGTATAACTAGTTTTTAAGCCCGGGTGATGCCCCGGGTAATCATAATTTTCACTTAATAGTATTTTACTTTGAAATTATAACACCAAACATTACTTGGTTTAGTGGTTAATACTTTAGTATACAAGCTTAAGGTCATGGGATCAAATCTTATACCATGCATTTTCAAAAAAAATTATTGTATGTGGAGTATATGAAGTCAAAACTCTAAAGGGTAACGCCACATGGCACAGTTCCTCGTTGAGGAACACCTTTTAATATATTAGTATAGATATATTTACAAATTCCAAAACACTAGTTTAAACACCAAAACCTACTTCAAATACGACTTCACCAAATACACATTTTACCGTTATTAGAGTTTTGACTTAGTTCAAACACTAAAAGCTACTTCTAACGTTATTGCCGAACACACCCTTTATTAGTCATGTTAAACGTCATATTAGTTATCAAAGCAAATATTCAAGAAGTGTGCATCCTTATTAGGGGTGTTCGCGGTTTGGGTTGGTGCGGTTTGGGATGTAACCCAACCCAAACCGCAAATATACGGTTTGACATTTTCCCAACCCAAAACGCACCGTACTTTTGCCAAAACCAACCCAAACCAAACCGCGTAAAACGGTTTGGTGCGGTTTGGTTTGCGGTTTAACCATTTTTTCCTCCGCAACATTAATTTTGTAATCTAAGAGTAAAAAAAAAAGTTGTTAATAAATATAAAGAGTCCAAATAAATATGAAGTTGACTTCATAATTAAACATAACTAATAATTTATCAAAATTATCCAAGTTCTTTACCTCAAACTTATTTTTTCAATTGTATACTTGCATGCTACCTTCTCAAGTGTATTTAAAAAAATCAAAATAGATAAAAATATATATTTTTTTAAATCATATAAAATTGCGGTTTGCGGTGTGGTTTCGGTTTACAAAAATTAAAACCCAACCCAAACCGCAAACCGCGGTTTGCTTGAATTCATAACCCAAACCGCATTTTTGAAACCGCGAAAAAACGGTTTGGGTTGCGGTTTGGTGCGGTCCAGACCGCACTCTGAACAGCCCTAATCCTTATATTTAGAAATGAAGGGAGTATTACATAGACCAGAGTACACAAGAACCTTGATATTACAGTAACATAAAGTTACTTAACCTTGTTAAGTTGTTATGTACAAACTTACCTAACATGATAAAACTAACCAGTCCTTGTAGCCGAGGACCCTTAAATCATATCTTACCGAAGAGCACTGAATAAATCCAAATCAGACAGTGCAGTTATATTTAGTAAAAGTCACCCCCGAAAAAAAGCCATACACTTAAGAAGCTTACACAACTCATATAGTGGGGACATAAGGATGGTCCCAAGACTCGAGATCAAATCTCGTATGTATCACTGCTAGCTATACACACCAAAATAAAAACACACGACAGCTATATTACACCACAAAATTTGATAGATCCGTTACAATCATCATACACACAGTAAGAGTCATTGCATATCTGCACTAATCATTAATCAACCCTTGGGAACTTTAGAAATGAACAAAAGGACATCTTGAGGGTATCTTGGTAAGATTGTTAGCTACTTAGAGCCTATATAAACTACAAATTGCGACTCCAAAGTTGTAGTAGACATCAAAAAGGAAGAAAAAAAAATCATTTGGAAAGAAAGATGGGACTTCTTTCATCTGATCAGTTGAGTGAAATTGCTTTGGATTAAAATATGACTTGATCTGCTACCTGTACCTAATTTCTGTTTAAAGTCCGTAGAATGTACACATCTAATGTCATCTCATGCTTCCAATGTCAGTCGAATCCTCTGACATCTCTTCTCGCTGATGAAGTAATTCAACATCTGGAGCCTCCTCAATCTCCTCCTCCGGCTAACACAAACGTTTTAAATTGAACCAATTACATTCACACTTTTTATGTGAAAGATGATGATATTATGTATTTCAAGATAGGGTTGAGTCATGAGTGAGCGAATACCTGCCATAAGTTTAAGAAACACCAGAAAAGATGATTGATGATCATAACCAAGCAGAAAAGCTTGCCTGCCCATGCGCCACAAGCAAGGTACCTGATCAATTTATCTCAATCAGAAAACAAATAACCAATACTCTAACTTTATATTGGATCATTTCTCCAATCAAGCATAAAAGACTAGAGCAAAACCTACGTTATTCAAAGTCTTCATTTCTCTGTAAGTACCCTTGTCGGATGCTCAACACTCCGAAATAGGTATGGACACTTTGACACTTCAATTTAAGCCAAATCATAAATAACAATAATAATTTCATAAAAGAGCTGAGGTGGACACAGGACACCATGTCCAACACAAGTACCCAAGTATGATATGGTTTGATATGATATGGGTTGATATGGGTGGTTAGAATTGGCGCCAAAAGTTGTTAGTCTAGTTTGTTAAAGTTGTTAGTTGTTAAAGCTGTTAGTTAGTGTTAGTACTTCTTTAGCTATTGTTGTATAAATAGTACATTGAGTTGTAATAATAAGATCATCCAAGAAATTAAACACAATTCTCTTCTTCTGTCTATTTCTATCTTTCTGATTCTATCTCTCTCTCTCTCTCTCTCTAAATCTCTTCTATCAACCTATCCTTTTCTTTCTAAGACTGTTAATACCAGTAGGGAGCTTCGCTCCTGCATCAGTGGTATCAGAGCCAACCCACTTCACAACTTGCTTCGGCCATTAAAACTACCTAGAAACCTTCATTAAACAACCCAGAATTATTTCTGCCTGTAAGGTGTTTGAGAAAAGATACCAGAGAAATTTTCTTTGTTCCTATGCCAGCAACCAGAAGACAAATTATGGAAGACCATGTTAAAGCATTGGAAAAGAAAATTGAAGATCAAGCAAAAACAATGCAAAGCTTGCTACAAATGATTCGTGAATTGAAAGAATCAGCAAACAATACCAGTGTATCATCTGAAGGAAGTCCAAGAGTACCAGGTAACAATCTGAGAATTCCTGGTATAAACCCAAAGATTGAATTTCCAAAATTCAATGGGTCTAATCCTAGAATTTGGATTAAGAAATGTTGTAGATACTTTGCTCTTTGTAGAGTTCCTGATGAACAGAAAGTCAATTTAGCTTCTTTGTATATGATTGAAAGAGCTCAAAATTGGGTTACTAGTTATCTGTCATTAAGGGTCAATGTGGATTGGGATGATTTTATCATTGACCTGGTGGCTAGATTTAAAGACAGCAAGACTGATAATGTAGTTGAAGATTTTAATAGATTGCAGCAGGTAGGATCAATGGAGGATTACATAGATGAATTTGAGAATATGAAAGCTATCTTGTTGCAAAGTGGCCATGTCTTGCCTGAATCTTATGTGTTAGCTAGCTTTGTGGGAGGACTGAAGTTAGCTATCAAACCTCTTGTTAAAGCATTAAAACCAGAAAACATAACTGAAGCCATTGAATATGCTAGGTTGTCAGAGGAACAAGCAGCAGCTGTAACCATACAAAAACCTTACAAACCTTTTTCAGCCAAACCTTTACAGTCTATACCCTACAATGCAAACACAAACAAACCTCCTTTGTTACCCACACCTGTAAACACAGATAAAACCCTTACAAAGTATCAACCTAGACCTTTTAAGCATATACCAGCAGATGTTAGAGCAGAAAAAATTGCTAAAGGGCTGTGCTATTATTGTGACCAAGCATATGAAAAGGGTCATAAATGCCAGTTTAAAGAAGCTCAGTTGTTTACAGTTGAGTTTTTAGGAGAAGGAAGTCATGAAGATGGGTGTGAGGAGGAAGAAACTGCCGAACTTGATGAAGCCTTATCTGTGACACCTTTGATTTCTGTCAATGCATTGTCAGGAAATCAAAATTATCATCCTATGAGAGTTAAGGGGGTGGTTAATGGTAAACCCTTACATATATTGGTTGATTCTGGTAGCACCCTTAATTTCTTGGATTTGTCTGTTGCCAAGAAACTGGGATGTTCATTAGAAAATATATCTACTCAAGCAGTCACAGTAGCTTATGGAAATCACATTGCTTGTCAGCAAATGTGTAAAGGGTTTTCTTGGAGTATGAATGGTAGAGAATTCAAGACTGATGTGTTAATCATATCATTAGGGAGTTGTGACATGGTGTTAGGGGTGTAGTGGCTTAGTACACTAGGAGCAATTACTTGGGATTTCAGGAATTTAATGATGGCATTTATGTGGGAAAATGAAAAGATGTTGCTTAGAGGAATTCCTCCCAGCAAGCTCAAGGTGGTAGAAGGAGAGCCATCTGCAAAACTGTTCAGCACAGATTTGCTTACTACAAGTAGCAGATGCTTCTTTTTTGTCTGTTAAGGTGGATCATGGCAAGGCTGTGTGTTGTCCTGAATTCTTGAACCTCAAGGACAAGTATAAGGTGGTCTTTGAAGATCCTGTTGATTTACCTCCAAGCATAGGGGTTTTTTATCATAGGGTGCCTTTGGAGGAGGGTAAAGGACCTGTCAATATAAGGCCTTATAGATACCCACTAAAGCAAAGAGATGTAATACAACAGTTGATTCAGGAAATGTTGGATAGGGGAATCATACAAAATAGTTGCAGTCCCTTTGCTTCACCAGTTGTGTTAGTAGGCAAAAAGGATGGAACATGGCGTTTGTGTATAGATTATAGGGAACTTTAATAGGAGAACTATAAAGAATAAATTCCCTATTCCTGTTATGGATGAGTTGATTGATGAGTTATCTGGAGCAAAAGTTTTCAGTAAGCTTGATTTAAGAGCAGGCTATCATCAACTAAGAATGCATGATGCAGATGTGTATAAGACTGCATTTAAGACGCACACAGGGCACTATGAGTTTTTAGTGATGCCATTTGGCCTCACTAATGCCCCTGCTTCTTTTCAAGGGTGGATGAATCAGGCTTTTAAGCCATTATTAAGGAAATGTGTTTTAGTCTTTTTTGATGATATTCTAGTGTATAGTAGTACACTAGCTGAACATTGGCAGCATTTGGATGAAGTCTTTCATCTCATGGAAGTCCATCAGATGTATGTGAAGGCTAGTAAATGCACATTTGCTAGTGAGAAAGTGGAATATTTAAGCCACTTTATCTCTGGAAGAGGGGTAGAAACTGACCCTCAAAAGATTGCAGCAATCTCTAGTCGGCGTGTTCCAGCTAATGTTAAAGAATTGAGGAGCTTTCTTGGATTGGCAAGGTATTATAGGAAGTTTATAAGAGGTTATGCACTCATTAGCAAACCTTTAACAAACTTGCTGAAACGAGGAGCTTTTTGTTGGACTGATGATACATAAAATTCCTTCACCCAGTTAAAACAAGCACTCACTACTGCTCCTGTTTTGGCTGTTCCTAACTTTGACAAAAAATTTGTCATTGAGACAGATGCTTCAAAGTTTGGCATTGGAGCTGTGTTAATGCAAGATGACCATCCTATAGCTTTTATTAGCAGGACTTAGGTCCTAAATGGCAAGTGTTATCAGTTTATGAAAAAAAATTGCTAGCAATTGTCTTTTCAGTCCAGAAATGGGAACAACACTTGAGTAACAATCATTTTATAATTAAGACTGATCAGAAGAGTCTTAAATGGTTGTTACAACAGAAGGTGTCTACTCCATTCCAGCAATTTTGGCTGTCAAAATTGATGGGGTTCAATTATGAAATAAAGTATAAAAGTGGCAAGGAAAATCTAGCTGCAGATGCCCTATCAAGAGTCACTGGAGCTGCATTTTGTGCATGGCCATTTCATTAGTATCTTCAAATTTGAGTACTCAGATCCAAGCCAGCTATCAACTAGATCACAACTATGTGTTTTTGCTTCAACAACTACAGCAAGACACAGCTGTCCCTGGGTATACTTTGCTGGATGGAGTACTCATAAAGTCTCACAAGATTGTGGTTGGACCTGATGATACACTAAAGTCCAAAATTTTACTTTGGCAACATGCTTCACCTGAAGGAGGCCATTCTGGAAGAGAGGGGACCCTAAAGAAAGTTCAGAGTTTGTTTTATTGGAAGGGTATGACAACTAATGTTAGGCAATTTGTCAGAAATTGCACTATTGGTCAAGCATCAAAATATGATCCTGCAGCAAAGCCTAGTCTCTTACAACCCCTTCCATTACCTCAGGAAGTTTGGCTTGATATTTTCATGGACTTCATAACAGGCCTTCCTAAGTCCATGGGCAAAGAGGTAATTTTTGTGGTGGTTGACAGATTTAGCAAGGCTGCACATTTTATGCCCTTGATTCATCCTTTTTCAGCAGTTCAATTTGCCCAAAGTTATTGAGACCATGTCTTTAAACTACATGGGTGGCCCAAGTCAATTGTCAGTGATAGAGACTCAATCTTTCTTAGCAATTTTTGGCAAGGTCTATTTTCACTACATGGTATCGACTTCCTCCATCGTCATCGCCTTATCATCCGTAAACCGATGGAGATGCGAAGTTGTGAATAGGTGTTTGGAGGCATACCTTAGATGTATGTGTGGAGCTGCTCCTAAGGAGGGTGCATGGCTTCCCGTGGCCGAATGGTGGTATAACACACATTTTCATACATCTACTCAACTTACACCTTATGAAATAGTTTACAACCAACCTCCTCCTGTTTACTTACCTTATTTGGCTGGAGAATCTACTAATGATGAAGTAGATAGAAGTCTTCAGAGAAGGGAATCTATGATTTCTAAGGTCAAGTTTTTTCTGGAACGAGCTTAATGCAGAATGAAGAATATGGCAGATAAGCATAGATCTGAAAGAAGTTTTATTGTAGGAGAGTGGGTTTGGTTAAAACTTCAACCTTACAAACAAGTTTCTGTTCAGCAGAGGAGTAACCAGAAACTTAGCAGTAAATACTTTGGGCCCTTCCAAGTATTAGAATTAATTGGTAAAGTAGCTTATAAGCTTCAATTACCAGCTTCTACAAAAATACACAATGTCTTTCATGTTTCTCAGCTTAAAAAGTTTTATGGCACTTTGCCTCTAGCTGCACATATTCCTACTTGGGCTCAAGGAAAGGATTCATCTATGACTATTCATCCTCTTGCTATTTTGGATGAAAGAAATGTCACCTTAAATGGTCAGAATCAGCTTCAGTACCTGATTCATTGGGCAGGATTTCCTATTCATGAAGCTACGTGGGAAAATGCCACTGATATTACAGCTCAATTTCCTACTTTTGTAACTGAGACTTGAGGACAAGTCTCTTATAAGGGGGGAAGTATGATATGGGTTGATATGATATGGGTTGATATGGATGGTTAGAATTGGCGCCAAAAGTTGTTAGTCTAGTTTGTTAAAGTTGTTAGTTGTTAAAGCTGTTAGTTAGTGTTAGTACTTCTTTAGCTATTGTTGTATAAATAGTACATTGAGTTGTAATAATAAGATCATCGGCATCATCCAAGAAATTAAACACAATTCTCTTCTTCTGTCTATTTCTATCTTTCTGATTCTATCTCTCTCTCTCTCTAAATCTCTTCTATCAACCTATCCTTTCTTTCTAAGACTGTTAATACCAGTAGGGAGCTTAGCTCCTGCATCAAAGTATGAGTAACATAGAGCAAAACTACAATCACAACAGAGTTTATTGTCCAACTTAAAAAGATGCAGAAGCCATTCATCTAAAGTTTCATCATGCAAATGATAAATTCCAACAATTCTGTTCATATGCTACTACCTTTGAAGCCTAGCATATTTATCAAGCATTACCTTGAAAGCCGTTCAAGGAGATTCTGATCAGCACACTTCAGAGCCCGCTCATAGACTCTCTCTGTTCTCTTAGCAACATCATGCCAACTATACAGCCTTTTCATCTAGGCGCAGCACGAGAATGAAATCAGAAAAGAGAAACAAGAGGGGGGGGAGAAAACCTGATGTAAAAATGATTATACTCACTCGAAGGTGCATAGCTTGTGGGTCAATGTTAGGGAGAATGGTTATCGCCTTACCAACAGCTTGCACCATATCTCTAGGGTCTGGTTCTGCAAGTACGATCATGTCATCTGGCAAAACCTAATAAGTAAAAGGGGAAATTTGATAAGGTGAACACTAATCATACCTAGAATGTAGTAATTTACCCAATTAATATACAACTTTAAAAAGCACAAATATCAGTTCCATAAACAGCTACATGATTTGAAGACATGGATGACAACGATGAAGAGAGATACAAATGAATGTATAGATAATTCGAAACACTTGCCTCCGGGACACCACCTACACGTGTGCTGACTGTTAACAATCCACAACTAGCTGATTCCAGTATTGCTATGCAAAACGCTTCTGTTAAAGAACTGTCCAGAAGTTCAAAGCAAAGAAATTATATGGCGGAAAATTCTGAAGCAAGATAGAATCTTATACATCAAGAAGGTCAAGACTACCATATAAGACAAAAGAAAGAGGAAACTTCGTAAATTAACTAATTAAGTATGAATTTCTGTTTGCTACATTTACATGTAGAAAATCTTGAAGATCATGCTGCTTGTTATGCTTTAGCCATAACATTGGATCATGGGTTCTATGTAGAAAGACTTAAAGTTTTTTTTACGAGGTTTCAGTCTTCACTAAGTACGAAGCCTAAACTTCCCAACATAAAAAAGAGTCAAACATAAACCACAAACAAATAGAATGAATCAATAAAGGTTTCTCATTCATCTTTTCTTTTTAAAGAAGCATCAAAATGTTTATGTGCTGGCGAAACTCGTTAAACACTTAGTAAACATCAGCTAGGATGCTTGCAATATTAAGCAAACACCTTATATTATTAAAAACATCTACCTTCCATTATTTCCAAGCTCCTTCTACAGAAGTGAAAGAATATTTCAAAATATTTTACCACTCAATGATCACTCCCACAAAATGTCCATATTGACTTCATAAATCCATGAAATATAAATAAGTATTTGCAACCCATCAAGTGTAGCCAAAGTAAACATGCTGAAGAAATCCTTTGGCTTAATCCATCGGAAGAAAGTAAGACTGCCAGTCACTCATGCTTACTCACATAAAAAATACAAATGCAGATTTCAAACTGGAAGCAGGTGTCTAGACTCTTAGAGTGTAAATTGGATAAAGCAACAAATGAGATGTTAGGTTTATCTCCAAAGTTAAGAAAATCAGTTGACAGGAAATCTGAAAGCCAAGGTTTCCAGGAAATCGAACAATTTTTAAGTACTTCACTAGATAGAAGTAAAAATCCAATCAAATAAATGATATGGAGCGATATCTCTCGCTTCATTGTTTTCTAGAGATCACAAAGTTTTACCTGTTTAAAAAAATATGTCCAGATACTAACACAGATCGAACTTGAGCATGTGGAACGGCACCCAACATTTCAACCCTATCTTGAAGAGAATGTTTTTCTCTCATCTCTTCTAGTCGTACTCTTTTGGGGCCATCACCTCCAATAATGAAACGAACCTAAGATGATCACTAAATATCAAACTTTGATAGTAAAAGTTAAAGATAGAAAAGCAAATGAATAAAGGTTCTATGACTGATGAAAGTTTTCAAAATCAAGCATGACATGAGCTAATTCATGACTTATAGGAGGGAAACCTAACACTATCCCAAACAGATATCACTAACATTGGGATGTAGACGACAAACTTCAGGAATGACTTCAACAAGTAAATCTGCACCTTTTCGGTAAACCAGTCTACTAATCACAACAATGACAATTTGGTCCCGTGGAAGTCGTTCAGGTGCAGGCTTGAACATAGCTGTGTCCACAGCATTTGGTATCACATATACCTTCTCAGCAGGAATACCTGACCTTAGCACTGTATTTTCCTTGCTAGTATGGGAAACACAGATTGCTTGAGTTGCATCAGCTAAGGTAAATTGCAGGACTTTGTTCATATGTATACTACCCACATCAGCAAAACCATACAAGGAGTGATCAGTAAAAACAACTTTGTATCCCATAGTGCGTGCATGCATCAAAGCTTCATGGCAGAGAGTAGAAAAGGCTTGATGTCCATGAACCAAGGAAATCTTCTCGCGCACAAAAATAGTCCTCATGATCGGAAGTGTCCCAGAGAATGTGGGTAACACGCTCTGCATAAACAAAGGCTTCCATGGAACATAATAAACCTTCAGCCCATTCGTCATGTATCTCACCCCAGAGCGATTTCCATATGCATGAGTCAAAACTACCACCTACAACAGAAAAAAGTTCCCAAAACCATCAAAATTGTTTTCTCACATGCTAAAAGGGAAAATCATCACAAGCCTATGACACACGTGTTAACCTTTTAGCACGTAACCTCGATTAACGGAAGATACAAAATCCACCATTCAAAAGAGAAACTTTTAGGAAGTTTTATGACTCCAACAACAAGGGCATGATTACACAAAAATGCAATATCCTATTATTTGACAATTGCTAGCACTTGATCAAAACAATCAAAATTGTAGCTTCAACCCATAACAATCTGGCATAAATTAAGCAAAACAAATACACATTCCAGCAGCAAAAGTATTAACACAGTCTTAAACAATTTCTCTAGATAATAAACAAAGTGGAAAATATAATAATTTCACTTACCTTGTGACCAAGCTTAAGCAAACATTGAGATAGATAATAAATGTGACTTTCAACTCCCCCAAAATTTGGGTAGAAGAAATCAGACACCATTAATATCCTATGCTTCTTCTTTTCCCTCATTGAACAACCTGCAATCAAGTAACCCAGAAATGAAACAATGAAATTGACTCTAAAAACTTAAACCCCATTTGATTTTTTCCCTCAATTCAAATCAAGATCCCAAAATTTACATTCATTCACCCATTTCCAAAGAACAGTAAAATTACAGTCTTAATTTATACACCCACAAAAATCTAATAAGGTGAAATTCTTCATATAATGAAGAATTATACCACTTAATAACCTGAATTTGGAAGTAGATAAAAGCCACGATATTTAGAGGTGATGATTGGATGAAAAATGAGCAAATTATGAGAAACCAAGCAACACCCAAGTAGTGATAATGGAGGGAATGAAATCACACGATGTGCATGTTTAGTTCAACACAAAGGGAATGAAATCAAATTTGAGGGATAACAATAATTCCTTTTTTTCCCATTGCAATTGCAATTGTTGTCTAAAAAACAAATGATCCACTTCATTCATCAATTAAAAACCAAAAAAAATCACAATTACCAAATTACATTGTTGATAGGAAAATTTACCCAGAATTTGTACGCAACTTGCAAGTTCGAGTGCACCAATCTCCACTTACCAATCTACCAAAATTTTCTACAGTAGCTCTGCACTTCCTTGATTAGGCAACATAAAAACCTGAGACAGTGGCGGACCTAGGAATTTCAATTTGGGGGGTATGGACATACAACAAACGCAAAATTGGGCGAAAAAATTTTGCATAATTGTTTAATACGTACATAAATGTTACAACCAAAATATGCATAGTTATACAACCCAAAGTAAGAAAAAAATTCATATGGTTCAAATTGCATTTGCATCCTACAAGTCCTCATATTTTGAAATTAAACAATGATATCAGATATCTTCATCGGGGGAAATCATTTGATTATTTTTGGTTGCATTTTCAAAAGTGACATTTTTAACATCCTCACATTATTTCCCTAGCCATTTCAAAAGTTCAACAAAATTTCCCCTATTATACAATTTAACCAAGCCTAAAGGCTAAAATGCTAAATCACTAAAAATTAGTTGATTTCAATCTTCAATTTCAATTAGTTGCTAACATACAAGCAAAGAAATAAAAAATGTGGCAATTAGATAAACATAGTCAAGCATACACATTTAAAACATACCAATTGCAAACATTAAACAATATAATCTAGCCCTAAAAAACTAATCCCTAAAACTTATAATTGATTTCAATCTTCAATTCCAATTACACACTAACTAATGCATAATATCAACAACTTACATATAAATATTCAAATAATCTAAGAATCTAACTAACACACTTCTATATATATAAATGTATGCAAGTATAAAACAATCAATTAATTAAGCAAAGTAATCATTAAAAATGGAAAACAAAATTAAAAACAATAAAACAAGAAACTAACTGTGCTGTTGTGCATCTCCTTCTTGTGCTATGGTACCCGGCGAGTGGGCGAGTGGGCCTACTGGCGCCTCTGACGGTGGCCGGAGGCTGATGGGCTCACGCGTGCAGGCGGCCAGAGGACTCAGAGAATGCGAGTGAATGTGAGAGAGAGAGAGAGAGAGAGAGCTGCGATCCTGATTTCTTTTTCTTTTTCTCTATTAAATGTGTATGCATGACTATTAAGAGAATGTACTATGGTCTAGTTTTTAGTTGGTTTAGCAAATAGTAAAGCTAGCCTTACTTAGTTTTGTTATTGGAGTACTTGGCCCTTTGGGTTGGTTGGTCTGGATTTTCAGACCATATGCACCTCGAATGGAGTGCACAAGATGAATGATAAACAATTGTGTTTTTAATAAGTTTTAATATCCCAACATAGGATTATAGTAGGTTATTGCCTAGCAAATCCATAACTTATGCCTTGTTTGGTAAAGAGAGGTTTAAGGCAAAACTACAGGTTTAAACTCATATTAGAGGATTTTACTAGTCAATCCTTTAATTTGAGTGTTTGGTAGAGAGATGTTTCATTTAGCTGATTGGGTCCCCAAAAAAACTCTTTTTGAAAAAGTTTGGGGGAGGACTGATGAATTTTTTAACATTATAGGTTTGGGAATGAGTGGATCAATTACATTTATGTCCTAAAGTTTTATAAAATTACACTAATAAACAACAAAAAGTACAGCAATAGATTATGCACATGTCCTTATTGGTCATTTTACATAATTATGTATCAATCAGCTATCAGCTACTTACCAAACACCTTTATACAAACTGCTAATACAATAAGCTAGTCAAATTAGCTTATACAATCAGCTATCAACTATCAGCTAATACAATCAGCTAACAACTAACAGCTATCCGCTAATTGCCAAATTAGTCCTTAGTTTTTCTACACTTTTCGTAACTAAAGATCTGCAATGAGTAAAGGTGATTTTTTTGGGAGTTGATAGGGTTAACAACAGACCAAAAGTCTAACAATTCCATTAAAATTCGCATTTTCTCCGTTTTTAAATAGTTGCAATATTTTAACTTTTACACTATTTATTTTAATATACATATATTTTGACTAGGAATTTATAACCATTATATAATACAAACTTTAGAATGTAAGATGTTGCTGGATTTACCACAATATATATCTACAATTTTAATTTTTTCTCTTAAAAAAAACTAGAGATATTAATGGTCAAAGTTGTGTATTGACAAATGTTGCAACGAAGTACTCCCTATGTTTCTTTTTAATTTACTCACTTCACTTTGGGGGAGAAACAAGAATTAAGTACAAAGGCATGAGAAAGAGAAATTGAAAAGTGAGCAAGGGAAACTAAAAAGTATGTTAAAATATTAAAAAGTGGATGACATGGGTGGAAAAAGATGAGAATGTAGATGGGACATGTTACCAAGAATAGAAAAGGCAACAGTGTGTAGATAAAAAACAGACCAAAAAGGAAAGTGTAGATTAAAAGAAACAGACCAAAAAGGAAAGTGTGTAGATTAAAAAGAAACGGATGAAGTCTTAAATAACGGAGGAAGCACAAAATTTTAATAAGTTACTCAATTCGATAACATGGTTGATGAGAAACACCAAATCGCGAACTGTTATATGCAAAAGATGCATATATCAATGGCAATATCATAAATAAATCAAACTATACTCAACAAATAGAGAATGTTGTTATTAGCTTACAAATGTTGTATTTTAGTTTATAAGTTGTATATTTAACCCCTAATGTTGTACTTTATATAGAAAATATTGTATGTGTAACTACCTATTTTACATGTTTATTGAGTCATGTATTAAATTACAAATAAATATATTGTATTTATTTATCAATATTGTACTGTAGTTTATAAATGTTATATCTATTTTGTAATTAACCATAATGCTCTTGATATGCATTTGCATATCAATTTTGAGATTGGGCAAAGCTCCACATTTGGTTACACCAATTGTTTGGTAAATCAATAATTTGATTCACTTATGTTGTATGTAGCTTTTCTGCAAGATAATGAAAATAAGTAATCATCGTGAAACAACTTCTTTAACATGTTTATAAAATGAATTTCAACTCTTTTATTTTAATAAGGAACTCAAAGTAACATTTCAATATAGCACTCCTTATATTTTATTTAATACATATGCAGGGGGAAGCCAGATTTGATTAAGGAGGAGGGCCAAGTATACTTCTCTTGTTTTTATTACTTACATTTTAAGGGGCCACTTTACTACAATTTCTAATTTTCTTTTATTTAAATTTCTTATATATTATAAGTACGATTGAGCTAGCAGGGATCATGACCCTCTTAGACCCCTTAATAGCCTTGCTTTTGTACATATGTCAAATAAAGAAATAATTATAGGAAACTACCTTTTATAAGAAACTTTTTGCAAAAAAAAAAATATCTTTCTAAACAAACTTTCTTTTAAAACAAATCCCTTTCAAATATTGTCAGATAACGTTTTTTATTAAGTTTGTCATTTAATTTCGCCATTGACTTACGTGTAGTAATCATGTTACCTTTTTTGCCCCCATTTGAAGCCCAAATTTGAGGGTTTTGTCCAATGATCCTGCAAACTAATTGTAGAAAATGGGGATTGTTAAACGTCGACCCGAAATTACTTAAAATCGCCCCAAGTCCACTTTTATAGACTACCCCTGCCACCACCACCGCCATCACCTACCTCCCCACTCCCACCTGCCACCTCCTCCACCACCCACCTGGTAAGCCACCAAAATTTTTTTGGGACCATGGGCGAACGTCCGGGCTGGACGTTCCACCCATGGCTCGAACGTCCAAGCCAGACGTTCGGGCCGTGGATGGAACGTCCAACCCGGACGTTCGCCAATGGTCCCCAAAAAAATTTCGATGGCTTTGCACAAGAAGTCGTTCACCCATGGGAGGAAGAAGATTCTTGTGGAGTTGTCTTCAGTCAAGGGATGATAATCTTCCAGCTTTAGTCTATGAAGCGAGGCCTACGGTTTCCAGGTCTAATGGTGGAGGAAGAAGAAATGGGGGTTGGGGTTTGATATTGAGGATGAAAGAGAAAGAATGAGGTACGAAGGGGGCAGTGATAAAGGGGAAACAGAAGGTGGGGGTGGCTGGTGAGGGTGGGGGCTGCTGGTGGGTGGATGTTGCAATGGGGTGGTGGTGGCAGGAGGTGAATGGTGGTGGAGTAAGGTGGCTGGTGGTGGGGTTGGTGGTTTAGGGAAAAAGAAAGAAAATGTTAGATATGTAATTTCAACCTTTTTTGGGGCGATTTTAAGTAGTTTTGGGGCGACGAATAGAAGTTCAGGTAGAAAATTTTGGGTAGTGGCATCACAAATGTTGGCAAGAAGGTTAAAGAAGGTTACGTGACTATTATGTACAAGTCAATGGCGAAATAACTGGAAATTTAACAGCAACTTTCATTTGATAGTATTTTAAACGGTTTTTTCACCATATACCCCTGACAAATTTTTTTTTGCACCGTATACCCTTTCAACTTTCCAAATTCACTATATACCCCTCACGTTTGAAAAAATACATCCACTTGCCCTTTTGACTGACGGTGTTACACTTCTGTTAGTTATTAGTCTCTAATCCTACCCTAACCCTAATTAACTAATTAAATCAAAACCTAATCCTAACCCTAACCACCCCTCCCCCGAGCCCCACCCCTTACCCCCTACCGCCACATCACCCCCTCACCACCACCACCTCCCTCACCACCACCACCCCCTCCCCTTCCCCGCCGACCCCATCCCCTTCCCCGCCGACCCCCTCCCCTCCCTTCCCCCGCGAACCCCCTCCCCTCCCCAACCGCCGACGCGAACCCCACTCCCCTCCCCAGTGCCGTCACTAACCACCACCCCTCCCATTCCCCCGTTGACCCCCTCCCCTTCCTCGCTAACCCCACTCCCCTCCCCCGCGAACCCCCTCCCCAATTGCCGACACGAACCCCACTCCCCTCCCCGGGTGCCGTCGCTAACCCCCGTCCCCTTTCCCCGGCTGAACCACCGTCCCCTTCCCCCGAACCCTAAACAAAATTCGAAATTCGAAGGGGAGGGAGATTGTGTTTCGAAAATCTGGGTTTTGTTTCGAAATTCGAAGGGGAGCGCTGCGAAGAATCGGTGGTGGGGAGGGGGTGTTTCAAAATCTGGGTTTCGAAATTCAAAGGGGAGCACTGCGAAGAATCGGTGGTGGGGAAGGGGTTACGGTTTGCGGGGAAGGGGGAAGGGGGAGGGAGGGGGCGGTGGTGCGCCCGGTGCTATGCGGGCGGGGAGATGGGTTGCGGCGGCCGGGGAAGGGGAGGGGGAAGGGGAGGGGGAGTAGGGCTCGGGGAGGGTGGAAGGGGGTCTTGCGGGGGGAGGGATGGGGTCTTGCGAGGGAAGGGGACTGCGGGGGGAGGGGGGGGGAAGGGTGGTGGTGCGGTGGGGTGAGGGTTGGTGGTGCAATGGGGGTGGGGGGGGGGTGGGGTGGGGGTATTAGGTGTTAGGGTTAGGGTATTAGGGTTAGGGTTAGGGTTAGGATTAGGGGTAGATTTAGGTTAGTTAATGAGGTTAGATGGGGGATTAAGGGTTAATGACTAACGGAGTTTAACGCTGTTAGTCATTAAGGGTAAGTGAATGTATTTTTTCAAACATTAGGGGTATATGGTGAATTTGGAAAGTTGAAAGGGTATACGGTGCAAAAAAAAATTTGTCAAGGGTATATGGTTAAAAAAAACCGTATTTTAAACGAAATCTGTTGTAAAAAAATAGTACATTTTGGAATAATTTTTTTTATAAAAAAGATAGTCTTAAAATCTTCCATCAAATAACTATTATTGTATCAACGCCTTTAATATTTTAGCTTGTTTATATTGTGAATAAAGATGGTTACACTTACCAGTTACCAGTTACCAGTTACCAGTTACAGTCACCACTTAAACATAGGCCTTATTTGGCAATTAGCGAATAGTTGTTAGCTAATTGTATTAGCTCATTTGATTAACTGATTGTATTAATTGTTTGTATAAAAGTGTTTGGTAAATAGTTGATAGTTGACTGCTACATAATTGTGTAATATAACCAATAAGGACATGGGCATGATCAATTATTATACTACTAGCCTTATATGCATGCGATGCGTGCGTTAATTTCAAAACTTGTTATTCTATTATGTACTCCATCCGTACTATATTTACGATTACACCTAAAATGTGAAATATTAATAGTAAGATGAATTTAGATACATTAATTCGCTAATGTAAAAACTAACAAAGTTGGTTTGATTGAATTAAAGAGTATCAAATGTAGTAAGTGTTTCAGACTTTTCAAGTGGACAAAAAGGTCAAGATAATTTGTCCATTTAATTTTTTGATTAATAAATTTGATGAATATACCATTTTTTAACTTGTTTAGAATGTCAAGTTGAAATGAGAAGGGTTCTTAAATTGTTTTCTTTTGTAATTTTTTTCATTCCATTAAATCATTAAGAGTAATTTAGTATTTTCATATGGGACATCATCTTCCTCCCCCTTCTCTTATATAATAGAGATTTATTATTTATTAGTTTAATTTTCAAGAACTTTAGTATATAAATGTTATTTAACACATTCATTCCCTAACCTCTAATGTCAAAAGCTTCTCTCCCAACTTTTTCAAAAATAGTTCTTTTTGGCCTCAATCATTTATTTAATGAACCCTCAAATTAGAAGATTGACTCCCATAAAAAAAAAAAAAAAAAAAAAAGATTAACAAGTCAAATCATCTAATATGTATACAAACCTCTAATTTTTTTTCCAAAATTTCTCCTTGTCAAACATGGCCACAATCTTGTAAGTTCAGTGGTTCAGGGTTCAGGGTTTAGGGCAACACCCTCTTAATTCTTATTCTCCCTAGTCTAAGAGACTAAGATTGTCCATTCCAACTTTCCATCTAAAAGTTTGATAATAACACGCAATTTGAGTTTTCGAGGATAGAATTTGGAGCATATTAAACCTTTGGACGAGATTAGAACTCGAATCTTCCGAAATTTTGAAGGTTTGTTTATTTAGAGGTATACTCCTGTTAGTTCAAGATTGGAAACTTAGCTTGGATCTTTCAAAATTTGAAGATTTGTTGGTTCACCACTAATTTCATTTTAATACTTTATGTATCATTGTTAAACTCTTTTGTATACACATTCCCCAACTTTGAACAGAGGGTTCAATTTCTTTTAGTTGGAATACGACCATTTTACCTTACTATTTGAGTTAATACTTAATAGGGGTCGTCTAATAAGTTGCGTAAATAAAAACTAACATCTTTAGATAAATAGGTATTGTTTGGTTGAACGTAGGAGGTTGTATCTCCTAGGAAAAAAAAATTCTTTCAAAATTCCAATTATAGAAAGTGGCAGAAGTTGCTTGGTAGCTTGTATGGGATTTGGAAAGTTCTACTTATTGATCTCTCTAAGTAAAGAACTTTGTCCATTTTATGAGTGCGCCTTCTACATTTTTCCCAGGCAAACAACTTCGCCTTATTTTACTTTATAGGAATTTGGACTTCTCATATATTTTTATGTCAACCAAACAACCTCTTAAGTCTTAGTGACACAGTCTTATTGTCTTATTTGATAATTCGCCAATATATATTTCTTTGATTTTCTTAAATTTAATAAGAATTAAACTCAAAAATATTAATGTGAATGTTTCAATTATTGCTCTTTCACCAAGTTGTGCAATGAAATATCAGACAAGTTATGTGGGATGCTGTAGATATGATGAGTATTGAGTCACTAGGTTGATGCTGCAAGAGACACTTGTGATTTTGAGTAAGAAAGCAACTTTTTTTTTTTTTTGGCCTTTGATTGATTCCTCGTCGCCCACAAGATTTTTATTTTTTTAAGCATATTCTTCTTGTGATGGATAAGTTATCAACAAGGCGTAGCAAATGCTCATCATGACCTCTCTATTCTTGACACGTGTTTGCTCTTATATTCTCTTTCAGGTTTCTCTGCCATTCCTACTTTGATCAAGTGATTCTGTTTAGTACTAACTATTTCTTGCTTTCTGAGTTAAAGTTAATGCATTATGTCAGCCATTTTGTTGTTTTGATTTGATAGTTTGTGTTTTTTATGTGAATCTTATATGTTTCGTTAATCATAAGTTTTGAAGCTCTTTAGTTTTCACAAGTGTGTACAAACATAACTGATCATCTCATGGAAAACCCTTGTGAGTTATCCCACGTTGACTAAAATGAGGGGAAATAATCAAATAAACTACTTTATAAGCTTGAGGAGTTATTTTGGTCGGGCGAGGATATGGATGTTTAAATTAAAGCTTCAATGTTAGTAATACTACTTTATTTATTTTGTTTGAAAAATATCAAATGCATGGCTTCCTTTCTCTTAATCGGAGTTTACCATTCTGTAATTATGTTTATGATATGTTATTATGTAACATTTTTTACATGTTCATAAATTATAAAGTTTGCCTTTTAAGTTATGACATGTGTATTACATATATTATCCCTAGCTTGAGCAAACATAATTATTGAGATCCCACGGAAAACTCATGCGAGTTATCCTGTCGCTCCTTGAAAAAGATGAGAGAAATGAACAACTTTATAAGCTTGAGTAGTTATTTAAATAAGCGATTTTTGGTAGGATTGGAAGCAACTATATGGATGTTTAATCTCGAATGATAAGAAAACTACATAATGAAGGGTTGCTTATCTTAAACTCAAGTAATCTTTTACTCCAAAGAAAATGCAAGCTCATGAAAAATAGCAAGTTGGGTCTATTGTGACATCTTTTCGTCGGCATTTGTAAGGCTGGACCTCATTGTACAATTTTATCATGTCTAAGATGGAATTCTTATCAACATGAGAGACAATGAAAGAAAGGTAGAATATCTTGTGTGGTATAACTCGGAAATAAAAAACGCGGAAAAAGAAAGTTCTAAGATAAATGATTACAAGATTCAGGTCACCAACCAATAGCTTTTGCTTATTTATCTGGTCCACATCCATTTGCAGAACTCATAGCAATTAGCAAAGAAAGAACAAAGGATGTCCTTTTACTAAAAATGAAATGAGATGGAGACTTCTAGGCTCGACACGTATCCTTGGTTGAGATACATAGTGAAGTAACCAGAGAATGACTAATGATAGACCATTCTGCTGAATAAAGGTAAGGTCTAATCATTGGGGATGATTTTCTTGGGCTTTTTTATCAGCTGTTTTGTCTTTCTTGAAATCTCATCTCTTGTACTTTGGATCCTTAAGCCTCTCACGTTATTTTGGCTCCTTTGTCTAACATATGGGGAGAATTAATGAGATAACATGATATTACTGGGTTTGGTTTGAGGATGCTATGTGTTTTTTTTCTCTTCATTGCTCCTCTGATTATGCCTACTGTGCTTTTACTGATCATCATGATTAGGAGTAATTCTAAGATAAAGAATGCTTATTGCTGTTTGTTGAATTACTGCTGTAATTTTCTTTCCTAACATAATAACGAAATTTCGTTCGTCCTAAAAAGTTTCATGCTGGTGCATAATTGTAGCCATTTTTCTTAGCTTTGCTGATCTATAACTTTCTTCCTACTCTTAAGTCATCCTTAATCATTCAAATATCAGGCATTTTACATGTAGATGATGGCATTAAGGTATATCTATATATCTGAATGAGCCGTGTATTTATGCTGTGAATTTGGATTGCCATGTCGATAATTTAAGAAACACGAGCAACTTCAACATTGTTGCCAGTTTAAATGACCAGCTTGGATTGGGTAGTTGTTCATTATGTCTGTTGGTGGACATTATATGAATGAGCAAAAGAACTTGTCACACTTGTGAATGCAACTTAGCATAGAAATCTGGAGACTATGAATGCAGAACTAAGTTGTGTAGAGGTTTTGTGTTATAGGTCCTGCTGAACAGATATGTCCTAAGAAATGACCAAACGTTGTGATGCTATTACTGTCAGAAACTTCAAATTGACAAGCCACTGCATGTACGTATTCGGTGTTATTCTTTGATAGTAACATTTCAGTTGATGTTAGGTGCAATAAATTATCTGATTTTATGTAAAAATCTCATGAAAGAATAATGCAACTCGCTCTAAGGTGATTTTATGTAAAAATATCTCATGGAAGAATAATGCAGCTCCAGAGTATAGAGTCACATTAATTAGATAGGTTCCTTCTCTCTTTATGAGAAAGAACTGCACTAAATATAACATTCACCCGAGTCTTTCAAAGCTTGCCTTTCATTTTGCCTTTTTTATTCCTCCTATACTTGAATGTATCTCTCTATGTATAGGTGTTAGGAAATGATATAAGTGCTAAAGAAGATTCCAATTTCAAGGTTATTGTAAAGCGGGTTCGAAAGAATCTGCTTGGTTGTTCATAAGGATAAGATGTTAACTTATATTCGCAGTCAACATGAAAGTGAAATCTTGCATCATTAACTGCATGCTGGGGAACCATAACTATATATAAATAGCACTTCAAGGCATTCAGACAATCAGTGCCTACATAGCTATTTTTTTCTAAGGCCTGTCTGTTAAGACTTGTATTAAACTTCATAAACCAAGAATGGATACTAAGTTTTCGCAAGAGCAACTAGTGCAACTACGGAGATCTCTTTTTGACGAGGTCTTGTGTTTCTTTTCATTTGTGCATCTGCAGAACTCATAGCTATTGGTTTCAGTTGATATTTATTTATAGCTTTGTTTGCTGTGAGTTTTAAAAGAAAAGGAAGGATTGAAAAACATTTTCTTGGGGTTTGGTTATTGTGGTCTGATTTACATCAAAGTCATTGCTATTTTTGCATACTCATTTCATTATGGAAACTTTATAACCTGAAAAGTTTGATGCATGTTGTGGATCATCTGAATTTGAGGGTATCTGAAGGCCATTGAAACTCTAACCCGATAATAATTATTACTTCGGAAATCAATCATTGAACAGAAAGATGGAACATCTTATTCAAATTATGGAGACAAAACCATTTTGAAATAATATGTTTACTTTTCTCAAGTAAAAATATATCTTCTGTAATATATGAAAGTGGTTGTCGTGAAACAACTTCAATTATGGGTGCGTTCAACATGTTAGTAAGCAGTTTTAGTGATCATGCATCAAAAGTTTGTCTTATGTTGCTTTGCATGAATGCCCATTCTTTTCAAATCCCTCCTCCTCACATTTTTGTAGAGGTGGGTTAAGACATGGGCTTAGCCTTACTTCCAACAATCTAGATTAGTAGATTGATAGTTTTGATGCTGCAGGGATATCTTGATGAGCAGTTTATTCAACTGGTGGAGTTACAGGACGATGCCAACCCTGATTTTGTAGAGGAGATCGTGACCTCATATTATGCCGATTCAGTTAGACTAATCCAGAATATTGACCAAGCACTGTAAGTATAGTACTCTTAATCAATGCTTGAATGTTGGCTCAAGTTTCTGTATAACTTATAGATTACTTACTTCATACAGAGCAAAACATCCACTAGACTTTGAGAAACTGGACAACTACATGTACCAGTTCAAGGGCAGTAGCTCAAGGTACGATAAATCAAGTTGGGTTATCTAAAGCTGTTATTATTTATGCCTTGTTCAGTTAAACTTTTGAGTTGTAGCTTATTTTAGAAACAAAAATGAGAGAAAAGTATAGCAGTGCCAAAGATCCATGCAATTAGTTTAATGTTGCTAGTATTTTTACAGTAAATAAACGATTTCACTGAGCAAATCTATCTTGTTCTTGAAATTTGCTAATTTTTGCAGCATCGGAGCTAAGAAAGTAGTACTTGAATGCGCGATGTTTAGGGAATATTGTGCAGCAGGAAATGCCGAAGGGTACATCTCCTTAACAAAATTCCATTGACACCCTACTTTCACCTAGTATCTTTTACTTGAGAATTACTTCAGTATAACAGGTCAGTTGATTCCAATTTAAAGGCTTAAATATTGAGCTGATCGAGTTTATCCCGCATGTTGTAGGTGTGTCAAGACTTTTCAGATGATAAAGCAAGAGCGTGCGATGTTGAGAAAGAAACTCGAGGCTTTTTTTTAGTTGTCAAGTTCGGCTTGTGGGATTTAGGGACAAGAAGTCACCTTAGAATCAGAAATCTTGTGTTACTAATGTGTAATATTCAGTAATAATGTTGTACCAATTTTGATTGTAGGTCATATTACATGATATGTTTGTCGCCTCCTGCGAATAAAGTAGAGCAGCTATATATACCAATGCAACAGGATAACAGCAGATTCATTACACCTGATCCGCGTTATGACTTGTGTGTGAATGTATACTTTCTGAGTGGTCTTCCGAAATGCACTTATGTAGAAGTTTGTTGTAAGAAGAATTTAACCAGGTAGGTTAAAATTGTATGTTAAGAAGAATTGGACTAGATAGCTTCTCTCAACATGAGGGCAATTCATATTCTGTACACACATTGTGTATTGATATTACATGTCCCATTTAATGTCTCATATTGTATCTTACTCTATAATCTCTTAATCACCTCATCAATCTAATATTAACTACATTAAAAAGTTTATACAAGTGGTTGAGGTGGCAAGATGAGAGTTATTTAGAACGTTAGATGAGATACCAAATGGGATAGAAGAACTCTATAAGGAGCGAGCTCCCTTTACATGCTAGTATCCGGATGACATGTGCCAGCATATGGTTGAAAGGCATGCGCTGAATACGTGTTGATGTGTTTGATTAACGTATCGAATATGTACTCATGAGACGACACATGTATTTCTCATAATGATGCATGTAGGAACTGAATATGGTTCAGTGTGGAACTGGATATGGTTCGATGAGGAACCGAATGTGCCATATGTAGGAATTATAACATGAATATGATTTACAAGGCTTGACTACGGAATAATAATATTCGCTAAATACCCAATTAAATCAACAAAGATCCATTTTAGTCAATAAAGATAAGTTTCGGGTTTAATAAGTTCAATTAATTTCAGATCAGTCTGTATCAGTTTATCACCTTATAAATGAACTTAGATAAGTTCCAATAAGGATCTGTTCTCCCTAACTTATTTTCAGTTCAGTTCAGTTGCAATCAGTTTAGTTCAGTTCAGTTCAATTCAATTCAATTAAGTTCAGTTCCTAAGTTATTTCTCTGATAATAAAACAATGATAATTATTATTATTATTATTACAATTACGATTATTTTATCATTAATAATAATAATAATAATAATAATAATAATATTATTATTATTATTATTATTATTATTATTATTATTACTACTACTACTACTACTACTACTACTACTATTACTATTACTATTATTCAATAGTTTATTATTATTACTAGTTAATATTTTATCATTATCATTAGATAATTTATTATTATTATTTAATAATTTATTATTATTTAATAACTTATTATTATCAATAACTTATTATTATGAATTTATTATTAATTAAATAATATTTTTATTATTATAATTATAATTAAATATTAACATATTATATTATTAAAAACTATTATTATCATCAATGAATGTTTATTATATTATATTATATTATATTATATTATATTATATTATATTAATATTGTTATTACTATTATTTATTTATTAATTTATATTTATTAATTAATGAAAGCTAAATTATTATCATTACTATTAGTTATAATTTAATTCAGTTCAGTTGCAATCAGTTCAGTTGTAATCAGTTCAGTTCAATTTAATTCAGTACAATTCAGTTGAGTTGAGTTGTTTTATACCGAAGAGAACATGACCTAAGTTCGGATGAGTTTAGGATGATTCAGGTGAAAAGAACGCATCATTGGCGAATAACACTAATTATTATTAATAATAATAATATACCTTGGCGCGCATATTTTATCAGGAAGATTCTCTCAATCATAAAGCATCATTGGCGCGCATATTTGTGCACGCATAGTTATACTCTAAGTCTCTAACATCCTCACAGCAATATAAATTTTCAATTTTTAGACCATCCATATGAATAACACTTGACAATGGTACAAACTGACTAACTGAGTGACAAAAACTTCCACATCAAGAAGATGGCAATTGATTTACTAATTTGTGCTTGTACACTGAGTAAAACTTGAGAGATGATACACATAAACAAGGTTTATGTGGGGACCACATACACTACTAATAGAATTGTACCACCTCAGCTAAGCTAAAAAAATGAGAGGGAAAATGAAGTATTCTTTGGGGGGAAAATTTTCACAGTTTGGAGCCAAGTACTTGTTGAATTAAAAGGTTTTCAAGGCTAAAATGAAGAACAAGAAATTTGAACTTGTTGTGCCGTGGTAAACAAACCACTGCCTTGAAAACAAGATTCGGTGCAACCGGGGTGCACAATTGTACTCACCGATTCGTTCCCTAAGGTTTACACAACTCTCACCACACAATGGCACTCTTGGATGTGAGATGGAGTTACTAGAACTTATGCCCAAAAAACATGAAGAAAGGAAGAAGAGAAAAATGAGAAAGATTCTACACAAAATCAGAAAAATTGAATTATATTTAAAGGAGTGAAGGAGAAGAAGTAACCTCCAAAGGAAATCAAAGGACCCCAAGGAATCCAATGATCAAAATCAATCCCAATAAACACAAGATAATGGAGAATACAACTCCCATCATCAATGGGAATAATGGAGAAGATTAAACCATCATAAAAGGATGATCAACACTTTTAAACCATGTAATTAAGAGGAGGTTACAAGAGGGATCCAAGGAAATAAAGGAAAAAACCGAAAACCGACAAAAAGGGCCTTCGCCCGGTCGATCGGGCGAACCCCGGTCGATCGGGCCCGAGACCAAAACTCCAAGGTCAATTGAGTGACTACGAAAAGTTGCCCGCCCGATCGGGCGCCTCTTTTCTTCCCCTTTTTTCCAACTTTAATCCCAACAATCCCCCACTAAAGATGAGAAAAAGATACCAAACGAAAGAAAGGAAATTCCGGGCATAAGAGGAGATCAATACATAACATCCGGTGTTACATTTAAGTAAATTGAAACCAAATGTTTAGTGAAGTGGTACAATGACTTACAAGTCCAAGGATGGACGAACCTTGAAACCCTCAAACTTTTGATCAAAGAGTGGACTAACCTTGAAACTCTAAGATTTAAGTCACGCCCCCCACAACACATACATCACTCCAAAAATCTAGTTAACTCCGCAAAGTGAACGCGTTTTTAAGCCATGCGTTTACCTTAGTTTTCATGGAAGCTCTAGGAAACAAACTCAAGTTTCCATAGAAGATGGCGAGTCTTCACAACCATATAGGTGAATCCCTTGTGCTTCTCAATAGCACAAAACATCTCTTAGGATTCATTAAGAGTTTAAACAAACTCAACCTCCACAAAAATTACAACGACGGATTTCTCAAATGCTTAGCTAGAGCACCTACCACGTAAGTATAAATCCATTAAGAATTCTCAACGAATTCATCCTACTACAAGCATTATAACACAAAACGCCGTAGGGATGAAATATTAGTAATGCTAATTAGATACACTTCATGGGCTTAAGCCCCATCCCCCTCGACGAATCAAGAACTTGGTTCCTTGCCAACCCCTTAGTCAAAGGATTCGCCAAATTTCTTTCGGACCTTACATAGTTCAAAGCAATGACTCCATTCTTGAGTAATTGTCTCACCGAACTGTGTCTAAGGCGTATGTGCCTCTTCTTACCATTATAATTGTTATTGTTAGCTACACCAATTGCAGCTTGAGAATCACAATGCAAAGAAACCGGGGAATATCTTTCCCCCCCCCACAATGGTATGTCGGCAAGAAGACTCCTTAGACAATCCGCTTCTTGACCTGCCAACTCAAGAGCAATGAATTCAGATTCTATGGTGGAGCGCGCTAAACATGGTTGTTTTGAGGACTTCCATGATATAGCACCTCCACCCAACATAAAAACATAACCACTAATAGAGACTACTTCATCATTATCAGATACCCAATTAGCATCACAGAAACCTTCCAAGACATTAGGAAATCGATTAAAATGCAACCCAATTTCCATGGTGCCCTTAAGATACCTTAGTAACCGATAAAGTGCATTCCAATGTTTACTACTAGGATTATGAGTATAACGACTTAATCTACTTACCGCATAAGCAATGTCGGGACGTGTGCAATTCATCAAAAACATTACACTCCCTATTACCTTAGCATATTGCTCTTGTGACACACTAGGACCCTTGTTCTTCATAAGCCTTACACTTACATCATAAGGAGTTTTACAAGGCTCCACATCATAGCAATTGAACTTCTTCAAGATCTTCTCCACATAGTGAGATTGATTCATTGAGAAACCATCCTTTAGCTTGGTCAACCGGATACCAAGGATCACATCGGCTTCACCTAAATCTTTCATTTCAAACTAAGTAGAGAGAAAATTTTTAGTGTAATTTACAACCTCAAGGTTAGTACCAATAATAAGCATGTCATCAACGTAAAGACAAATAATAACACAAGAGAAATCCAAAACTTTAGAATATACACAAGAGTCCGAAAAATTAGTCACAAAACCATCACTCCTAAGAGTACAATCAAACTTTTCATACCATTGCTTAGGAGCTTGTTTCAAACCATACAAAGACTTCCTAAGCCTACACACCTTGTGTTCTTGACCCTTAACCACAAAACCTTCCGGTTGAGTCATATAAATCTCTTCATCAAGATCACCATTAAGAAAAGCCGTTTTAACATCCATTTGATGAACCAGTAAGTCATGAATCGCCGCTAAAGCAACCAAAGTCCTAATGGTGGCAATCTTAGTCACGGGTGAGTAGGTATCAATGAAGTCTATACCATCTTTTTGAGTGAAACCTCTAATAACAAGTCTAGCCTTAAACTTATCAATAGAGCCATCGGGTTTCTTCTTCTTAGTAAAGATCCATTTACAACTTATGGGTTTAGACCCTTTAGGTAAATCACATAAGTCCCAAGTATGATTAGACCTGATTGAATCTAATTCACTTTTAATGGCCTCTTTCTAAAAACTAACATCTATGGATTTTATAGCTTCACTATAAGTCTTTGGGTCTTCTTCCAAGAGAAATAAAGAAACAACATTTTCACTCAAACAATTCACATCAAAGTTCTCAACAAGAAAAGTGGTCAAGAAATCTGGGTCCAAATATGGGAGGCACCATTGGAGTTGTTCTTGCGGTGGACACATTGATAGGCCTTGTGTCCTATCTTTCCACACACATAGCATGCTCCTTTGGTCTTTTGAATCTTGTTGTTAGAAGTGAAGTTCCCTTTGTTTCCATTATTCTTCTTCTTACCTTTGAACCTGTTTCTAGCCATAGGATCACTAGATTCAACCAAGTTAACTTTAGAAGAATTCAAAGAGAGAGAATCAAACTTATCTTTAAGGCGGTTAGCCTCCTCGGTCCTCATGTGACCAATAAGCTCTTGAAGGTTCATGTCCTTCTTCTTGTGCTTCAAAGAGTTTCGGTGGTCATTCCATGAAGGTGGGAATTTCTCCAAAAGCACATTGGCTTGAAGAGTCTCACACATTTTCATCCCTTCACCAAGGATATCGGTGACAATGTTCTCATAGTCATGAACTTGATCCATGATGGATTTGTTATCCGTCATCTTGAAGTTAATCCACTTACCAACCACATATTTCTTCTTACCGACATCATCTGCACCATACTTCTTTTGCAAAGTGTCCCAAATGGACTTGCTTGATCGATTAGAAATAAGGAGATCAAATAAGATTCCACTTACATGATGAAGGATATGAGCTCGAACAAGCTTGTTGTCTTTCTCCTTCTTGGTCAATGCATCGGCCGCTTTCTTGATATCCTCCGCCGAAAGGAAGGCATCCGGGGCTACCGCCTTGCTTGCTTCAATCACATCCTCATAGAGGACATAATCAATTTCAAGTTGCTCAAAAAAGATCAACAATTTTTGTGACCATCTCTTATAGTTCTTGCCATCAAGAGGCTCCAACTTAGAGATGTCGGGAAGAGTCTTGTTCAACATCGGATTAGCCAAAACAATCGACATAATATCTCGTTTTCAAATTGTTGAATTAAAAGGTTTTCAAGGATAAAATGAAGAACAAGAAATTTGAACTTGTTGTGCCGTGGTAAACAAACCACTGCCTTGAAAACGAGATCCGGTGCAACCAGGGTGCACAATTGTACTCACCGATTCGTTCCCTAAGGTTTACAGAACTCTCACCACACAATGGCACTCTTGGGTGTGAGATGGAGTTACTAGAACTTATTCCCAAAAAACATGAAGAAAGGAAGAAGAGAAAAATGAGAAAGATCCTACACAAAATCAGAAAAATTGAATTATATTTAAAGGAGTGAAGGAGAAGAAGTAACCTCCAAAGGAAATCAAAGGACCCCAAGGAATCCAATGATCAAAATCAATCCCAATAAACACAAGATAATGGAGAATAAAACTCCCATCATCAATGGAATCATGGAGAAGATTAAACCATCATAAAAGGATGATCAACACTTTTAAACCACGTAATTAAGAGGAGGTTACAAGAGGGATCCAAGGAAATAAAGGAAAAACCGAAAACCGGCAAAAAGGGCCTTCGCCCGATCGGGTCAGGCGAACCCCGCCCGATCGGGCGCCAAAAGCGACTACGAAAAGTTGCCCTCCCGATCGGGAGGCCTGCGCCCGACCCAATCGAGCGCCTCTTTTCTTCCCCTTTTTTCCAACTTTAATCCCAACAGTACTCCCCTTTGGCGGTATGTTTGGAGCCAAAATTTCATCTTTTCCCCAAAAATTTAGTTAGGAAAATTTTAATTGTTTATTGTAATTATAAAAATCAGTAAATTATTCAGTAAAACCCCATTATCTCCCTTCCCTGGCATGTCCTCTTTCCCTCCTCCGGTGCCCCACGCTACCCTCACCGGGGCTGCAGTCACCGCCGTCTGCCGCCATTGCTTGTGGTGCTCGTTGCTGCGATGCCTTCTTTCTCTCTCCTGCTGCCCAGTAATTCAAGTTCCTGCCGCCGAGTATACTGTTGCCGGGCCCGACACTGTTGCCTTCTCCGGTGACGTGCATCTCGAATCTGGTGGTGTCCCCTGTATCCTTGTTCGAGTTCCATGATGTGGCCCGTTGGTGATTGTGGTAGAGAACATAGTTCAAAGTATTTAATTTTTTTCTTCAATTAAATAGCTAGGCTGCTATAGTGAATAGTGATTGATTGTTTAAAAGGTCCGTTCTTAATTGATGTTCGTGCTTCTTGTTTGCATATTATTATGTCCAGAGGATAGTTGTGAATTTATGTTCATGAATTTTGTTTACGGATTAGTATCTATCACTTACTTGAGTTTGGAGTGGGGATTTTCTTCTCTTTTGCTTCAGTTAATCTTTTGGCTTTTTGCGTAAATCTTTGTCCTTATGCGTAGACTAGGAAATTAGAGGGCCATTGTCACTGTTTTTCTCCCTCCTCTTTCATTGCAGCTGGTGGTGGTAGTTTATTAGTAATTTGTGTAGCTTGTGCTTAAGATCCACGTTCATACAATATAATTTTGTGTCTTACCTGGGGACACAAAGCTTGATCATATTGGAGATGGAAATTAGTTCGCTAGTTGAGTCTTGCTACTTGCTAACATGTTCATTATAATAACCATATAAACATTAGATTGCTAATTGTTGGTAGCGAACCCAGATTGCAGTAGCCTAAATGTCAAGTGATAATCCTTAGTTGTTGGTTTTGGAAAACAAATGTGATTATAAGTTCTTAAGTTAGTTTAATAAAACTTGTTAGTTTATTTTGATTATTATAATTAAGCCTTATTTTATTTATATTGAATACTAAGCTATATAATTGGATTAATTTTCTCGATTATAGATTGTCATCTAGTTTATTGAAACCATATATACTACTTTTTCGGCCAAGATTATCATCCCTCTTCTTATGCGGCAAGATTGTTGGTGGTGGAAATATTTTTCCATGCCCAAATATTGTGATACGAAAGAAAATATTATGTTAGTACTAAAAATAGTTTGATACGAAAGCAAATACTATGTTACTACTACAAATATTGTGATACTAAAAATGAAAGGGTTACTCTTTGCCTATCCTAAATAGTGTTCAGGTTCCATAGAATGCAGAAAGTTTTTTTTTAATATAAATGATACTATATATAATCTTTACTTTTCTTTATAAATAATCTTCAAAAAATATACTTTTTTGGGCGCTTACAAATGTGTTGGCACCTCGTACCATCTTGGTTCAATGGTTAGTCGCTAAATATATTAAGCCTCGCCTCCACGTCAGTGTAAGAGTTTCAATTTGGAGTAATTCAATGTGTTTAATAAATTTATAACCATAAGATTCTATTTATAACTTTTTGTTACTAATTAAATAGTTAAAATAAAAACAATAACTTATTTCTATATATGCCTTTATTATAATTGATTAGTTTTATTTTAAAAAAGTTACATACATCACCAATTATATATGCAATTTAGGTGAATATCGTTTAAAAGTGAGCAACACCACTATTATAAATTTTTGTTACGAGGGCGAGACTGATTATGTTTGTAAGGAGGGCGAGACTCATTCAATTCAATAAATGTAGTATTATTATTTTCGTTCATATGTCAGTAATTGACATTTATAATTGGAACCATAAGTTTATTTTTAGTAATATGTCAGTAATTGACATTTATAATTGGAATCATAAGTTTATTTTTGGTAGCATAATATGTATTTTAAAATGTTTATTATGGCCTGATAAAGAAAGGCAAAAAAAGTTTCGTACAACTTCATTGTTGTGAAGGTTATGTTATGTCAGGTTTACAATGTTTGAACGACTTATATTTCAAATATTTTGTATCTAAATAATAGTTATCAATAAACAATAGGTGTATTTTTGCATCTGTTCATAATCAACTTTATCGTCTAATGTTTTGTAGGAAATTAAGTACAATAACTAGGACCAAGATGTTGAATTAAAAAAAATCACAATTTGTTATGGGAAAATTAAAATATAGAGAGAGTAAGAAGTTTAAAATGAAACAAAAAATTATATGATAGAAAAACATAGGTCGAAAAAATTATCCTACAACTACAAATATTTTTCCATCCCCAAATATTGTGATACGAAAGAAAATATTATGTTAGTGCTAAAAATGGTGTGATACGAAAGCAAATATTATGTTACTAATACAAATACTGTGATACTAAAAATGAAAAGGGTTACTCTTCATCTCTCCTAAGTAGTGTTTAGGTTCCACAGAATGTGGAAAGTTTTTTTTTTAATATAAATGATACTATATATAATCTTTACTTTTCTTTATAATTAATCTTCAATAAATATATTTTTTGGACACTTACAAATGTGTTTGTACACCCTAACATCTTGGTTCAGAATATAAAATTATGAGATACAACTTTATTTCAAATATAAGTTTGATTCTTTCATAGCTATTAACACCATATTACTTACTATAAATTAATTCAAACTCCCATTTAAGATGATTTTCTCTATTACTTACTAATACTATAATTGATTGAATATATATATTAACATTATCATAAAATTACTGTATTAAAAATCGTATCTATAAATAGAGAAAAGTAGGACAAATTTGACATTTTATTTATCATTCTCCAAAATTCAGATTTTACAAAACTATTCTAAGTTTCTAACCATACAAAAACAAAAATTTGAGTAATTACAAAGTAATACGAATGAATGCAAACAACAGCCATATCAATCAAGGGTTCTGCCCATTTCAATTCTTCCTATTTAGAGGCTACAAAAACAAGAAAAATAAGAACATAAAAAATTATCAATTTGATTATTTAAAATAAGAAACAATTTCAAATGAAATACAAATTACCTTTAAATTTACTAGGGTGCAAGTTGATGCTAGGTACATGAGATGATGGTTCATTTTACTGGGGTTGGTTAATAGTTAGTAATGATTCTAAAATCTCAACCAAAGAACGACCGCAATACAAAAATTACAAAGAAATTAACTACACGCCCACCATCACCACCGCTAGCCCAACTACACGCCCACCACCACCACCACCACTGCCACCACCACTGCCTCCCCTGCCAACCCAACAACACCACCAACACCTCCGCCAACCCAGGTTATCGCACCACCACCACCGCCTACAAAGCCTTGTGTAGTAGAAACAAATGTTGGCTATGCAGAGCCTTGTGCAGTAGAAACAAAGAACAGTGAAACCAGAATATCATCAACACTATCAGCAATGGTAGACCGCAAAAACTTGCAGCAACAACACAACAAAAACCAACACAATGAATGAGTCATTTACAAGATACAAAAGAGAAACCATAAAGAATTACAATCTAAAACAAAATTCAGCAAATTAAACCTTATTAAAAATCAACGAAACTAACTCTATCAATTTTACAACCATTTGAAAACAAAATGTTGAGGCAATTGAGCACGACCAAACTAAATCAACATAAAGAAAACTTCCCAAACAACAAAAACAACAACAAAACAGCAGCAGCAAGATTTTATACCATAGTACGAAAATTGAGCAAGACTAGACTCAAACTAAAAGCAAGGTAAAAAGCCAAGTTTCAAGTCTTCGATCCGCAGAAATTGTGGCTGAAGCAAAACATTATATCCTAATAACTCACAAAAATAATGATTATGTTTTCATACCCATTTCAAGCCACTAGCTTGGGAAAATTGCAACTGCAACCTCCTTGAAAATCTACAAGAATAAAACTAATTGAGAAAGTAGTAAGAGCTATATCTTTAAGAATTAAAATAAGTAAATGAAAGTAGAATCAAATAGATAAAAACCTAAAATATAAAACAACGAAGTAATCCCAAAAACTGATTAAAAAACTTTTAAAAAAATATAAGTAAAATTGCCAGAATACCAAAATCTCTGCAATTCGGAGACGCCTTGTGAAGTCCAAAAACATCACATTTTGCTAATTTACACTGATGTAAAAATCGAAAGAAAATATCAGAATAAAATTAGAAAATAATTATAAAAATATAACAAAAAAACCTAAAAATAAATGATAAATTCAAAGCAAAATCCTAAACTAGTGCACCTAATCCGAGAGAGCAGACCTTGAAACCATAAAAATGAAAGCAAGAGTGAGAAAGATAAAGTTAACCTTTCTTCAGATCCTCGCCTTTTTCTTTAGATCCTCGCTTTTTTTCTTCAAATCCTCGCATTTTTTTCGTTAGATCTTCACCAGCAAACCTCCACTTTTTTTAGATCTTCACCAGTAACCCAATAACCCCCATATCAAAGCAAAAAAAAAATAGGGTTTTTGCGTTGATCCATTTCACTCGCACAATAATTATGGCTTTTTTACACTTGAACTCGCAAATTAATTAGGGTTTTTAAGTTTTTTGATTTAGAGAGACAGAGATTGAGAAGTGAGAATGTGAGACTAGGGTTTCACTCGGAAAAATGACGAAATGAGGGCAAAAAAAAGGCTTTTTATAATGGAGTTTGGGTTAGTGTTTTTAGGGTGTTTTTATCCGTTGGATGGAATGATTGAAGGGCAGAGATTTGCTTTCATGAATCTAGGGTTTTTTTTTTTCAGAAAATAGTTAGAAATTAGATTGGAGAGTTAATGATAAATGAAGGGTTGTGATTTGCTCTTTCTCTAATGAAGGGCTGAGATTTGCTCATTCAAGGGGGATCCATGACTAACTCTATTTGACCAATGAGCATTGAGTTAGAGCAACACATGGATTGCTTACATTGTTATTTTGATCAATGGTTGAAATCTCTTCTTTCTCAAATCAATGGCCTTTACTTTTCATACTATTTTCATTTGAGAATTCTAAATTTCTATTTTATAATTTTTTTATTATTGGTTTAATTAACTTTTTTAAGTATTAATTATTGACTTATTGTTAGAAATTAATATAAAAATTGTAAATTAGAAACTTAAAAAATTCAATTAGTATTAATGTATTATTAATTTTAAAGAACTTATTGTTATAAAAACTTCAAGAATTATAAAATGGCAATATGCGAAGTTGCAAACATCGGAACATGTTATCACTCTATGAGTTATATGTTATTTAGTAATTGTATTTCAATATTTTTGTACTTAATATCTAATAGTTAACTAATTACTAACTTAGTAAATTACTACTTAGTAGTTACTGCTTAGTACCATAACCAAACTAGTGAACTACCAATTAACAAGTAACAATTACAAAGTAACAAGTTTGTGAAGTTAGTGTCTTAGTGAATACTGATTAACACAAAATAACAATCTATTTATTGATTTTGTTTTTTAACAAACTATGAATTTATAACTATTCAAACAAATTAGGATTATAGCAAGAACTGAAACTGAATTATAAATATGCGAAGTTGCGAGCATCCGAAGATGTTATCACTTTATTAGTTTTTTGATATTTAGTATTTGACAATTTGTATTTCAGTATTATCGTGCTTATACTAGACTACTAGTTAGTATTATTTACTAGTACTTAGACCTTAGTACCAAAGCATCAATCATTAATCAGTATTATATTCTCATATACTGACTAATAATTCTTTAATTCAACTCATCTTTAATAGTTTAACTCTTTTTGTTGTTATATAGTGACCCAATGAGACTAAATAAGTCACTAACTAACTAAATGGCTAAGTTTAATGACTCTAATAAATAGTCTAATCATTAATCAGTATGGAGTATGGACTTATAGATTATGATTGTTAATTGTTAGGTGGTTTGTGTTCACAAAGAAATGAAGAACAAAAGTATTTTATCTTGATTATCGAATGTCCAACCTCCAAAGTCAAAACTATAAATTAGTGATTGATCATTATTCAATAATGATTAATCACTTTAAAGTTTAAATCTTTAATGTATATCAATATATGTATTAATGCAAGATTTGACATGTTAATTGAGTTTAACCTTAGTCAATAATATATATGTATTAGCCAATTATATAAGTTAAGTCTTAGTTTAGTTTAGTTACTTTTAGCATTAGTAATATAAGTTTGACATGTTAATTGTTATAACTTATGATTTTGTAACTTAATAAGTAATATAAGTACATAAGTAGATTACTATTATTATCTTGAATTAAACTTAGGGTACTGTTTAAGTATATGTTTTGAGTTTCAATATGAATTTAACTTAGAGACGATTAACTTAAATGAAGTATTGTTATATTGAACCAATCTACTGAGTTACATTGTTCTACATTTGTTGCAACTGAATCAGATTCTTTCGGTTCCAAAATGAATTCAACTTACAGATGATTAACTTAAGTAGAGTACTATTATTATCTTGAATTAGTTTATCGACTTACATTGATACACTCATCTCAATAATGACATGTTTCAATTTAAGTAAACGTTTTGAGTTTCAATTACTTTACCGACTTACGTTGATACATTCATCTAATCTAATACCAATTTATTCCAGTTTGGCTAAGATACATGATTTTCATATTGAATATAACTTGTTAACGATTAACTTAAATGGAGTATTAATATCTTGATTTAACTTATCGATTCACATAGACATCTTGAGCTAATCCACTATTAACTTATTTTACGTTGATTATAGGCTTTCAATTTTCAAATGCATAGAGCTTAATGACTAGTATAGTTATATTAATCCAATGATCTAATATAGTAAGAGTAAGACATTGATCTAATCGACTTTTAAAAAAATGTCTAACTCGTCTCTCGATGAAGTTTATAAGAATTTATACTGATATGAGACGTCCTTTTTAACCAAACATGATGTAATTTGCATATAACTAAAAGTTTGAATATCGACTTATATATAATTGTCTTATTCCAAATTGTCGAATATATCAGTCTTGTACACATATATCGATGTCACTTTCATACACTTTTTTGTGAAGTACAACCGTTTTTTTTCGAGGCAAGTGTCAGACTATACTATTTGCCACGTTAATTTTAATCGAACCCGGAAAAACTTTTGGCCAAAACCCGACATGAAGTTCCATTTTTCCCAAACAAATACAAGAAAGTGACTAAATTCTACCCGAACCGATGTGATTATTGTCGAACTTATGTGATTTTCGTCAATAACTGAAATAAACTAAAACGAAACTGAAAATAACTGCAACGTGTTTTAACTTCTATGGATTCAACCGTTGGTTGATTTAACTGTTCGGATAAAACTGGTTTAAACTGCAACTGAACTGAACTGAAACTACAAAGAAAAATAACTGAATTGAAAAGTTTGTTAAATGAACTGAACTGAATTGTTAATAATTCTAACTGTTAACTGAACTGATATGATCTGAACTGTTTGGATATAACCATAACTGAACTGTTGAACTGAACTGACGCCTCTATGTACTATTAGACAAGTGTGTGCTTATTATTAGGAACCAATGTTTAATTTTTTTTTTAGGAAATAGAACTTATTATTATTAATGTGTGTTTAATTTCATGTTAAGATTAAGAACTATTATTATTAGTAATATGAGTTAGTAAATGACATCGAATCATAAGTTTATTTTCAGTAACTTAATATGTATTTTAAATGTTTATCAATAATTATTATTATTAGTAGTGTGTGTCAGTAATTGACATTTATAATTGAAATCATAAATTTATTTTTAGTAACATAATTTGTATATAAATGTTTATAAGAATTATTATTCTTAATAACATGTGTTGGTAACTAACAATTATAATTGGAATTATAAGTTTATTTTTGGTAGCATAATGTGTATTTTAAAATGTTTATTATGGCCTGATAAAGGAAGGAAAAAAAACGTGTCGTACAACTTCATTGTTGTAAAGGTTTATGTTATGTCGGGTTTCCAATGTTTGAACGACTTATATTTCAAATATTTTGTGTCTAAATAATAGTTATCAATAAACAATAGGTGTATTTTTGCATATGTTCATAATCAACTTTGTCCTCCAATGTTTTTTAGGAAATTAAGTACAAAAACTAGGACCAAGATGTTGAATTAAAAAAATTCACAATTTGTTGTGGGTAAATTAAAATATCGAGATAGAGAGTAAGAAATTTAAAATGAAAAAAAATTATATGATAGAAAAACAGAGGTCGAAAAAGTTATCCTACAAATACAAATATTTTTCCATGCCCAAACATTGTGATACAAAAGAAAATATTATGTTAGTGCTAAAAATAATGTGATATGAAAGCAAATATTATGTGACTACTACAAATATTGTGATACTAAAAAAATTATTATGTTACTACTTTCAATCCGAAATCCCAAATCCGATGACAAAACGAAAAAAATTCCGGCTGCAAAGGCCCAGATCTAATTCCGGCAAGACTTCCGATTATAATACAACGAACATTCCGGCTACAAAGTCCGAGTTCTATTTCCGACAAGAACAAAATTTCCCAACAAGATAAAAATTTTCCGGTTAAGAATTCTGGTGGTGCATCGGTTAGTAGAGAGAATATGTTTGAAAGAGTATTAAAAATAGTGTGATACAAAAGCAAATACTATGTTACTACTCCAAATAATGTGATACTAAAAAAATTATTATGTTACTACTTTCAATCCGAAATCCCAAATCCGATGACAAAACGAAAAAACTTTCGACTACAAAGGCCCAGATCTAATTCCGGCAAGACTTCCAATGATAATACAACTAACATTCCGGCTACAAAGTCCGAGTTCTATTTCCGGCAAGAACATTATTTTCCGGCAAGAATTCCGGTGGTGCATCGATTAGTAGAGAGAATATGTCTGAAAGAGGAAAGGGTAATTTTCTGAGGTGAGAGAATTGTGAGGATAGAGAAAAAAAATTCAAGGGGTTAAGTCTTTGGGACCCACAATAAATTTGAGATTCAAAATCAAATTTTCAGATTTTGGTTTGAAATTCAAATGAAAATTTCAACTTAGTGGAATTTGGACCCCGCTTGTTCTAGCCAATGAAATCACTTGTGTATGTGGTCTAAATTATTTGGGCTAATTTAATGTGTTTAATAAATTTATTACCATACAGATTTTATTTACAACTTTTTGTTACTAATTAAATACTTAACTTATAACTTATTTCTATATATGTCTTTGTTATAAATAATTAGTTTTATCTTTAAAAAAAGTTACATACTTCACCCATTTATATATACAATTTAGGTGAATATCGTTTAAAAGTGATCGACACAACTATTATAAAATTTTGTTATGGAGGGCGAGACTGATTAAGTTTGTAAGGAGGGCGAGACTCTTTGAATTCAATAAATGTAGTACTATTATTTTCTTTCATATTTATATACAATTAGTTAAATCTAATAAGTTTCATCAAATAATTTTCGTTCGTATTCACATAAGCATTCGTCATATACAATTAAAAAATAACAAGAGTGATCAAACTCCGATCTAACGAGTTTGTTAGGAAGGGTGAACTGATTAAATTAAATCTTATAGTTTTCGTTCATATTCGTATAATATTCAACAATAACAATATTAATTTTACTCAACAAGAGTTATTAATCTCCGATAAAACAAGATTGTTACTTTAGCGAAACTAGTTAAATTCAATCTCATAGTTCTCGTTCATATTTATGTACAATAAGTCCATAAATAGTTGTATTCATATTGAACAAAGACTGATCAATCTCCGATCTAAATAATATTTTAGGAGAGCGAGACTAATTAAGTTGCATAAGTTCTGTTTAGTCTCCTTGGCTGGCAAGTAAACTATTATCCCTCAAGATGTTCTTCAATTGAAACTTGTGCAACGATGTCCAAATCGAGTAATCTGAACCTGAGCTCCGTTCCCAAACCTGTAGAAAAAGGAACCAACCCGTGAGGTTTGGGTGGTGGTTCCCCCTCCGAAGCTTAAGTCAGATATCAGGTGTAATAAAGGGAAAGTAAAGATAGAGAGAGAAAGTGAGAGAGTATTTTTACAGAGTAAGGGCATACTGTTCAATGAATTACCTTTCACCTGATTTCAAGGGGAGTATTTATGTGTTTGGGATCTGATTGCTGCCTTTTGAGGTCACCCTAAAATAAGGGCACCTGATTGGCTAGGCAATCAGATCATGACATGTGGCAGACAATGATTGGGAGTTGATCATCACCAATCATATTTATGTACAATAAGTCCATATATAGTTTTATTCACATTGAACAAAGAGTGATCAATCTCCGATCTAAATAATGTTTTAGGAGAGCGAGACTAATTAAATTGCATAAGTTCAATCTTACAGTTATCGTTCATATTTACATACAGTTATACAATACATAACAATATTGATTTCACATTGAACAAGAGTGATCAATCTCCGATCTAATGATTACTTTAGGAGGGCGAGACTCATTGAATTCAATAAATGTAGTATTCATATTTTCGTTCATGTTCTAAATGTTCAATCTGCAACTCTCATATGTCACACTTCAATTTTTGGATATATATGAGAATTTTTTTTTTGCATCTGTTTCATAATCAATTTTATCCTTCATTTTTTTTAATTTGAAATTAAGTACAAAAAACTTAGATCCAAGATGTTGAACTTAAAATAAATTCACAATTCGTTGTGGGAAAAATAAAAATATATAGATAGTTAAAAAGTCGAAAAATTTATCCACCAACTACACATATTAGTCCATGCCCAAGATTCGAACCCGGGTTAGCAGAGAAAGTAACTACAAGCAGTAACCAAGTTAGCGGGGTATCAACACATTGTTCATGTTGTAATTTAAAATATTTGTACGAATGAAAACCATACAATATTTTACCCTTTAAATATAAAGTTATACGAAAGAAAATACTATGTTATTACTATAGATATTGTGATACTAAAAATCTTTTCACGTTACTACTTCCAATCTACAAATCTACGGCTTCTTCATTAATTGACGTTCATGTTCTAAATGTTCAATCTGCAACTTCGAATGTCCAATCTGCAACTCCAAACATTCATGTTCTAAATGTTCAATATGCAACTCCGATCCGAATCGGGACAAAAATTATAGCAAAACAGAAAGGCACACGACATATAATTAATAGAAACAACGGGTTTTAAATCCCAACAACTAATTCCGGTCAAACCGACGAAAATTCCGGCAAGAAAACACCCAATTTTAATTCCGGCAACAATTCCGATGACAAAACGAAAAAATTCCGGATACAGATCCTCAGATCAAATTATGGCAAGACTTCCGATGATAATACGACAGAATTTTCCAGCTACAAAGTACCAGTTCTAATTTTGGCAACAAGAAAATTTTCCGGCAAGAACAAAATTTTCTGGCTAAGTTTTCCGGTGGTTCGTCGGTTAATAGAGAGAAGATGGAAAATTGTAAAAGGGTAATTTTCTGAGGTGAGAGAATTGTGAGGAGAGAGAAAAATTTGAGAGGGGTTAGGTCCTTGGGATCACAACAAATTTGAAATTCAAAATCAAATTTTCACATTTTGGTTTGAAATTCAAATGAAAATTTCAACTTAGTGGAATTTGGACCCCACTACTTCTAGCCAATGAGATCACTTGTATATAATGAGGATGAAGATGAAGATACAATCCCTCCTGTAAAAAAAAAAAAGAATAGAATCCCTAAATAATTTACTTTGAGCATGATTTTTATTGTATCTGGTTTTTTCTTCTTTATTTTTATTTCGGTTTTATTGTATGTTTACTAAATTCCAAATTTTCAATTTCAAAAGCTTTGAGTATTTGTACTTTTTAATGTCCTTATCCTCATATCTCAACTATAAAGAAAAATTTAAGTTAATAAACATTTTGTTATTATGTTGTAATTGATCAAATATACTATCTCTGTTTTTATTTAGTTACAACAAATGCCTTTTTGCACAAATATTAGGAAAGAGGATGTGAAAATATATTATAAAAGTTGGGTAAAATGTAAATTTGGTTTAGAGTGAAAAATCAATGAACTTGACATAGTTGAACATTATCAAGAAACTAGTTATACTTCCTCCGTTTTGAAATAAGTGAAACAAAAGAGATAAGTATTTCACTTATTTCAGAATGGAGGAAGTATGTCATAAAAGTACTAATAAAAAATTATCATGATAAAATTTGTATGTGAATTGCAGTACTATCATGAATTTGGTTCGGGTACAATTAAAATCAGTTTAAAACCTTTTCAGTTTAAATCGGTTTTAGTTCGGTTTCAGTTTGAATTAGTTCAGTTTATTCGGTTAATATTGAATTCAGTTTAGTTTAGCTGATCGATCAATTTTCAGTTTTTCACAGTTATTTTCAGTTACAATTTGTTTCAGTTGCAGTTCAGTTTTGGTTTTTCATTTACAGTTTATTTCAGTTCCAGTTCCATATTTTTCAGTTGATTTCAGTTACAGTTACTCCCAGTTCAGTTTAAATTTCAGTTGTTTCAGTTCAACCAGCAGTTCATTAACCAAACCGACATCTCTAAGCAACACCACTATTATAAATTTTTGTTACGGGGGCGAGACTGATTATGTTTGTAAGGAGGGCGAGACTCATTCAATTCAATAAATGTAGTATTATTATTTTCGTTCATATTTATATACAATTAGTTAAATCCAATAAATGTGATCAAATAGTTTTCGTTCATATTCACATAAGCGTAGTCGTATATAATTAAAAAATAACAAGAGTGATCAAGCTCCGATCAAACGAGTTTGTTAGGAAGGGTAGACTGATTAAATTCAATCTTATAGTTTCCGTTCATATTCATATACAATTAATTAATAACAATATTGCTTTCACTCAACACGAGTCATCAATTTCCAATAAAACGAGATTGTTACTTTAGCGAGAAAAAACTCAATTAAATCTTATAGTTCTCGTTCATATTCATGTATAATAAGTCAATAGATAGTTTTATTCACATTGAACAAACTAGTCTTATTGTCATGTTCATATGTACTATTAGACAAGTGTGTGCTTATTATTAGGAACCAAAGTTAATTTTTTTTTTAGGAAATAGAACTTATTATTATTAATGTGTGTTTAATTTCATGTTAAGATTAAGAACTATTATTATTAGTAATGTGAGTTAGTAATTGACATTGAATCATAAGTTTTATTTTCAGTAACCTAATATGTATATTAAATGTTTATCAAGAATTATTATTAATAGTAGTGTGTGTCAGTAATTGACATTTATAATTAGAATCATAAATTTATTTTCAGTAACATAATTTGTATTTAAATGTTTTTCAATAATTATTATTCTTAATAACGTGTGTTGGTAACTGTCATTTATAATTGGATTTATAAGTTTATTTTTGGTAGCATAATACGTATTTTAAAATGTTTATTATGGCCTGATAAAGGAAGGCAAAAAAACGTTTCGTACAACTTCATTGTTGTGAAGGTTATATTATGTTAGGTTTTCAATGTTTGAACGACTTATATTTCAAATATTTTGTATCTAAATAATAGTTATCAATAAAAAATAGGTGTATTTTTGCATCTGTTCATAATCAACTTTGTCCTCCAATGTTTTTTAGGAAATTAAGTAAAAAAAACTAGGACCAAGATGTTGAATTAAAAAAATTCACAATTTGTTGTGGGAAAATTAAAATATAGAGAGAGTAAGAAATTTAAAATGAAAAAAATTTATATGATAGAAAAACAGAGGTCAAAAAAGTTATCATACAACTGCAAATATTTTTCCATGCCCAAATATTGTGACACGAAAGAAATTATTATGTTAGTACTAAAAATAATGTGATTCGAAAGCAAATACTATGTTACTACTAAAAATACTGTGATACTAAAAAAATTATTATGTTACTACTGTCAATACAAAATTCCAAATCCGATGACAAAACGAAAAAAAATTCGGCTACAAAGGCCCAAATCTAATTCCGGCAAGACTTCCAATGATAATACAACGAACATTTCGGCTACAAAGTCCGAGTTCTATTTCCGACAAGGAAAAAAATTTCCGGCAAGAACAAAATTTTTCGGCTAAGAATTCCGGTGGTGCATCGGTTAGTAGAGAGAATATGGTTGAAAGAGGAAAGGGTAAGTTTTTTGAGGTGAAAGAATTGTAAGGAGAGAGAAAAAATTAAAGTACTAAAAATAGTGTGATTCGAAAGCAAATATTATGTTACTACTACAAATACTGTGATACTAAAAAAATTATTATGTTACTACTTTCAATCTGAAATCCCAAATCCGATGACAAAACGAAAAAAATTCCGGCTACAAAGGCCCAGATCTAATTCCGGCAAGACTTCCGATGATAATACAACGAACATTCCGGCTACAAAGTCCGAGTTCCATTTCCGGCAAGAACAAAATTTTCCGGCAAGAGCAAAATTTTCCGACTAAAAATTCTGGTGGTGCATCGGTTAGTAGAGAGAACATGTTTGAAAGAGGAAAGGTAATTTTCTAAGGTGAGAGAATTGTGAGGAAAGAGAAAAAATTCAAAGGGTTAGGTCCTTGGGACCCACAACAAATTTGAAATTCAAAATCCAATTTTCATATTTTGGTTTGAAATTCAAATGAAAATTTCAACTTAGTGGAATTTAGACCCCACTTATTCTAGCCAATGAAATCACTTGTATATGTAGTCCCCACATAAACCTTGTTTATGTGTAGCCTTTCTCGTAAAACTTCATAGAAACATCTCTATCGCTTTTAAAAGAAAATATCTTGTGTTGGGATCCGGGATTTACGTAGTGGTATTAAAAAACTAACAGTGAATGTCAAATCTCTGCTCCTCCAATTCGGCTACATTTGTTCCCTCACATCTATAGAGAAGCAAATCAAGTCGCTGACTATATCACCTCTCTTGGTCACCTCAGCATCTCTATTAGTTTTTTCAAATAACTTTATAGTATATGAACTTCGACTTATAAAGCGGGATCAATATGCTGGCAGGGTGTGTCAAATTTCTGCTCCTCCACTTCGGTTTCAATAGACCCTTTTCTTGGCAGTAACTTTTCTTATTATATTACCAAAGATCAGTGAGAGCTTAGTATTGAGAGAAAACCACACAACGATTACAATGTCCTCGATGTTGGAACACAGTGGCGATAGCCGACAACACCCTCAATGTCAGGACAGAGTCTCTCCAAGAGACATAGATTCGTGTGGAAGTACGAACAAGAGAGACATACTAGGAGAGATTTGGCAAAAGAAAAGGAAGAAAGAGTAATTGGAAGAGGAATGGAGAAAGAACTAATGCTAGGAAGTAGGGAAAAGGAAGGGAAAAGAGAGCGTGAACGACGGTCAAGGCCAACCACTGATATGACGATATAGGGCGAATGGGCATAGTCAAGCAACCAAAACATTTATAAGATATTAGTTCCCCGCCAAGACATTATAAAATTGTACTCTAGTACCCAAAAAAATTATAAAGTTAAACATTGTTTTCACAATTAGGTAGGAATTAGCACTGACATCACCTTTCCCCTTCCATATCCCCCACTTTCCTGTAAACAATGTCGTAAACTTGTAACTGACTTGCTCATTCCAGGCTTTCATTTTAGCAATTTGCTTCCTTGGAAAATTTACATTATTGCTGTTGATAATCTGGCTCATCTGGAGCTAGTTGAAAATCGTGAAAATACGCTAACTCAAGCATTGAATGTATGCGAATGTAACCATAAGTTCATAACCCAATATTCTCGGTCATTTCAGATATTCGTGAGACCTTCAAAGTTCAACCTAAGGCATAAAGCCACTAACCAAGCAATCAAAAGACCCAACTTATGCAATACAGAGTTACAGACACTCTACCTATGCACCATTTTTGCTGTCCAACCAGAGAGGCATTAAGCAAACACGAGAGCAATATTTTGTAACAGTCACCACTAATATCACAATACCAAAGGGTGGGCAGCAGAACAGGAACTAGGGGGCATTACGTCAATATTATGATACAATTGCTATACAAGAAGGGGAGTCTACATCTATTTGAACAGCAATCCAAACCTAAACTGAATGAAGCCTTCACTCACAAGGTGGTTGCCGTCAAAATACAGAAATTTAATCCGCACCTCCTTCAAAAGGCAAGGTAAGTAATCACATAAAAAAATAAAGCAGCATTTTATAAAAATGCATATTGTATGGTTCTGGTGTCAGCCTTCTGCAACTCAGCACGGCTGCTCAATAGAAGGTAGCAGATCTAATCAATAAAGTGCATTTCACTTGAATAAAATGATGAGCAAAACAAGACCAAAACTTAGGGCATGCAGGAGCACATTTTATCAATCAGTCAGAGGAAGCAAATAAGGGAACGAACTGACGGTAAATACCCACCACAGTAATATACAATCAGAAGTTTCGCTTTAAATGGCCTGGATCGAATTACATGTTTATGAAGACGAATTGGCACACAAAATTCTTGAAAACCTATGACTATCCATAGCATGGTGGCAGAAGATTTTTGAGACAGAAAGACAAATCATATGTAATTAATATGGACGGTACCAGGGAAAGAATGGATAATGAACAAGAACGTGCATAAAAACACTTCTCCTTCGAGCAGTAAACAGCTTCAACATCCATTGCTGGGAGGTTGAAAAGGAACAAATGGTATCAACTATCAAAGCTATCGAGGCTTTGGATAACAGGCATTTTACTCAATAGTTCCAACTATCTACAGAAGAAAAACTAACCAATAGCGGACCCAGAGATAGATTCACAGCATGAATAGCAGAACCCCCAAACTCTTTTTTTCTATTCTAAGTAAATTGAAATGATACAGCAGGAGATGGGGGTCGGAGACTTATGAACACATCGGTTTACTCACTTACCACCCATCCTTTTATGAAGAGAGTTAGCTGATGACTTCTTGGAAGTTAGCCTGGGTCCATCTTCTACAAACTGGAACACAAAAATGACACATGAAGAATAAGATGAAATCAGGTGATGCAGGTAACAGCCAAGCAGCAAGCCAACATATGACTTGTACTGTTGTACAAGAAACAGAGATTGTATGCTCAAGATATTGGGTAAAACAAGGTATTATTTCAGCATCAATTATTCTGTAAGACTGTAGTGGCTGCTATTGAACCAAATTTATAACTGGTTTTTGGCATCAATTATTCTGTGACTGTAAGACTGTAGTGGCTGCTATTGAACCAAATTTATAACTGGTTTTTTAGTGCTTTAATGACTTCAGTATATTTCAAATGACAGATATGCAGCCATTAGTGGAACATGAAGAATGATAACTCGTATGACAACTAAAGAGGCGCCACAAAGTAAAAACAAGCTAACTCCTGCAATAAGTGACCACTTGTCCAGCACTAATTTGTTTACGACGCTGACAGAACTAGCAAATTTTAAGACAGCACCCAGAATTTGTAAAATTATGTTGTAAACCATAGAGCCAACCGAAGCTTTTACTACATTATAAAACATCATTTATATCATTCATTAGGAAAAAATAAATGAACGACAAAGTTTGTCAGGCTGGGGTAACTTCCACAATTGGTTTTGTCTTAGCTAACTAAGTCACTACAGGGTATCTAACCTCAATATCCGTGACTTCAGTTGTTGAAACCTTGGATTGATCAGAACTGATGCAAAGGATAGTATCTGTAAGAAGGACCAAAGCGCGACATCCATCCATAGTCTCTATTGCTGACCATCATAGATTTGACAACCATTGGATTTGACATTTGACAACCTCATTTGCCAATACATAGAGCCCATTGGTTATAATATGTTCACATACGAGTGACTTGCTCACTTTAATATTCGGTGCAGCAGCTGATACACCATACCATGAAAGGGTGTTTGAATGTTGTTGGGAGGGTCAACCATTCAGAGATGTGAAATTTTCAAGGTTGGAGAAAGCATGCAATCATGAACTTAATGCAGGCCAAACAGCACCCTTTAGCAAGGCAATGTATCTTTCACGAAAGCACCAAGATGCTCACTACAAGCAATAGTGTAACGTACCAGGATCATAGGCTCAGACTCACATTAAGTTCTATATCATGTTTTCTGCAAATTATAACTGAAATAGGGTCTGTCATTCACAAGTATGCCAGTTTGTTTACTTAAAGATGATGTTTTCACATACGAAAACCAGCAATTGTGACATGGCATCATACCAAAAGCATTAGCACATATCTCACGGAAACTACGTAGGTTGAAAAATAAAATAGAAGTAAAAAGGATGAAAGAAAATTAGCCCGAACATAATTCTTCACAATAAGCAAGCACAAAAAGTTGTATAGACATCAGAAGGGAGACTTACATAGCTAAACCAACTTCCAATTTTCATGGGTCACTATATGGTAGCACCATTTAAATCTATCGCCACGACGATTGCTTGAAGTTATGCTTATCTATATTCCATTCTCCCTCAGGTTCCTTCCTTTTCATATGGCCTCCCATGCTATACATCCTCGCTTGCTCCTCCCCAAGGGACTGTGAACTGATGGTGGAGACCTGCCTGGATACAATTGGCAGTGACTCATCTCTACCCTCCACATCCGAAACCCCTGGACCAGAATTGAGATCTAGACCTTGCTTTCCCCATCTATGATTACGTTCAATTAAACCATTATTGCCAACGTCTGGAATAGAGCGAGAAACAACATATGCTTGAGGATACTGGAATGACACTGCTGCTGCATTTCCAACTAACTGTGAAGGGATAGCAGAAATCCGCCCACCAGCAGTTGGGTCCATGAATCCAGATGACCCACCAGCCAAGGCAGATGTAGGGAGAGGAAAACCAGTCCCAAATGGCAAGACTGGATACTGGAAAGGGGCTGGATGGAAAGGCAAAGCAGGAGAAGATGATAACAATGATCCTCTGTAGGCATCGGGATTATACGATAAGGCTGAGGTTGGACCACCCACAACACGCTGAGGACCACCACTTATCCCGACATTCGAAAAAGCTTCTCTATCAGGTAAAGCTGATGGTGTCACACTCACTGAGTAGCTGGTTCCTGGAGGATACCAAGAAAAGTAACTCCCTGTATCAGCGTTATTAATTCTAGGCCCCAACAGTGGTTGGAAAGGAAAATTTCCACGGTTTTGTTGACTAGATAATAGTTGCTCAACAGGTATCTCCTCTGTTGCAGGCCCATCGTTCAAATCAAAATCCCTCTTACCACTTGTTGCACCATTAGAGAAAAGATTTGATGTTGATTGTTTGACATACTGAGTCGGAATTTCGAATCTCTGAATGTTGCTAGCCATGTATCGTCCCATGTGGGACAGGTCTGGAGCTTCATCAACTTTATTCAGATCAAGGTCAAGTCCTCGTGAGCTACGCAGCGATGCTGTATTCATATTCTCGCGTGGAGGATTATTCCTAACCATGAACTCCTGACCAAAATCTTCATCTGCCACATTAAGGTCAATCTCCAAAGGAGACCGAGCTGGTCTGCAAGCAGGGTTATCAGGAAGAGCGGATTTGTTGGGACCCAGAGGCACCTCCATAACTTTTCTGGGCTCAGCTGGACGAAATGCACTGGTAGCAGCTGATCCTTTCCATCCAAGTTCCTGTTTATTCCACAGCAAGTCCTCGGCTGGAACAAATGGCCCCTTAGCTGCAGAAGCCACAGTAATTGATGCAGGAAGACCACATGATGCAGAGGAAACAGGGATTTGCAAAGGGCTGAGTGAACAAGTAATTTCTGGGCATTGACCACCAGCGAAGTTCAGAGGCTCATCATCCTTCCCCTCATCTACATTAAAGCCTTCATTCAAGTCAAATCCGAGCTTTTCCACATTTGGACACCCTGAACCAGATGGCAGATCAACATTTTCTGTAACAGATCCACTTTTCTCTTTACTCTTTTCTTCCACAGCAGTTGTTGACTTTGTTGATTTTGCAGTTGAATGTAATTCTCTTTCTGGCAAAGCAACTGCAGAAGAGCTTACTTGTGAGGCTGAATTGTCAAAACGCTGTGCACAAGCTTCTGTGTTTTCTGAGTTCTCATCTTTGCAGCTTCTGTCCAGATCTACATCAGCAAAACAAACAACAGGTTCACCTTGTTTCTCGAGAATAGCAGAAGGATCACGCTCTTTATTTGATATCATATTGCCTGCCTGCCTGGCAAGGTCAGGGTGAGCAACATCCTCAGTCTTTTCAGATTTAATTTTAGCTGAATTTACAGCAGCCAAATGCTGACTTTTACCAGAACAAACCATCACTGGCTTCTCATTTGTAGTTATAGGATCTGATTGCATTGCTACAGCAAGTGAATTTTGCTCCAATGTGATATTGCTTTGAAGCCCTTGACTAACATTACTTTTGTCATCATCATCATTAGAAGCCGGGCATAAAGAGGTATCATTGTGAGCTTCTATCTCAAACTCATTATCAAGAGAGGCAACCTTAATTTTATCTTCAGCATCCAAGGAATTAACAATCCCCTGACTTGCAACTGGGAGCTCATTTTGACTCTCTTTCTTGGCAATTATAGCGCTTCCGTTAATATTTTCAGCAACAATATCACCTGCACTCCTTCCTGTTGTGCTTGCGACGGACACAGTTGGAGAAGCAGTGCCTGTTTTTTCGTCCGATGTCCCATTGTTCTTCAAGCACCCTTTGACACTTTGGTGTAAATACTTAGTCACACCACACGATTCACTACTTTCCCCTTCAACTTTCGGTACACCTGCAACATCAAGATGGTTGTCAGTGCCAACAACATTAGTTGATTGACCTTGTTGAACGACATCTTCAAGACATGGCTGCTTTTGATTTCCAACATGGTTGCTACCGGAGTTTACAGCCATTTTGGAGTTTCTTGGAGGAGAGAGAGCGGGTGAAATAATACCAGACTTTGAGATTTCTCTAGCAGCTACACTAGCAAGCAAATTCATCCCAACATCGTCTCCAGCTGATACAGACGCATTAGCTTCTGAGAACTTGGCACAACTTTCGATTAGAGCATTCATGGAGCTGAAAGAAGAATCATGCACTTTGCTAGACTTGATCTCGTTTCTGGAAGGTGAGCCAGCAATATTTGAAACACTAGGTAATCTCCTAGTATCAATTGTTCTTTGGTGTACATAACTTGAAGATCCATCGACCTCCGGAAATTTGTGAGAGTCATGTCTGTTACCCCTCACAGAAACATCAGTCACATCGTGCTTCCCTGAAAGAGCGGGAGAAGAAGCTCCGCTGTTTCCGCAGGAAATATCTTCCATACAGCCTCCAGTAATGCTTTGTACAGGACCCCGAACTCGGTTGCAAATCTTGACAATAAGCTTAGCGTTGCTTTCTTGAACAGTAGCATCTATTGCATTATCGGATACCTTTTCTACAGCTGAATTTCTGGGAATAGATGAGCTTCTATTTGTTGCAGTTTCTCTGTGATCACCAGAAGATGGACCGTTAGCTGCTTTACGGTGCTTTGAATTACTGCTTAGAGTTTTATTCCTAGTCCTAGACCCAGCAGTAGAACTCTTAGTGTCTTCCCTTCCAGATGGAGCAAAAGTTTTAGCCTGGTCACTAGAGCATTGACTGTTTGTGTGAGACTGGCTAGAACTACTGCTTTTATCATCCCTTGCCACTGCCTGAGACTCAGAGCTTCCACCATTAGCTTTTATCCTAGAGTGTCCATCCTTATTGTTATCAATTGTTGAACTAGGTGACAATGTTAATCTTGCACCACCAGGATGAGCAGATGCAGGTTTGGAATTAAGATCCCCAGACACGGGTTTCAATGAAGCAGTTTTTAAAGAAGTGTGATGCGTCACAGAACTCCTAATGGCTGCTTCGGATCCAATGGGGTGCCTATTCCCACCATGAGAATTGTCATGCTGAGATCTGCCTGGCCACGGAACAGCTTGACTCGAACCAGATTTTGTGTCATGGATGTTCATTTCAGCCTCAACACGTTTCTTCCATGTGTCAACCAAACTCCTTGCTTTCTTCTGAATTTCAGAGTTCTTGTGAGAACGTAAATGATTAACAGATTTGCCAATGTTACACATCTGTAATGCATTAAGGTTCACAGGGAGCTTATCAAGTGCACGAAGTAACACCAAGAGGAAATCATCCACAGATTTATCACTGCTTTTTACATTTCCTGAATCACCAATTTTACCCTTGTGAATTTCCTGCAGCCATTCATTTAATACATGTAAACCTCTAAGTTGAACAAACTGATTAAGGCAATCATGTTTATCCGTAGCAGCTATAATACTAGCGAGCATGGATCGCCCAGTCAAGTCTGTTTTTTTCTCAGATTTCTGAGGCTGCATAAGTCGAACTAGCCTCCCTACAGCTTCTGAATCCACAAGGCCTCCTTTCTCCATAAATTTAGAAATTTCTAAGTTCAACATGCTATCTGATTTCAACTGACCAGAGTCCCCATCATCAGGTCTCGTAGTCCGCTCTCGTTTGATGGAGTTAAAAGACTGATCACCTCGTTCTCTCTTTTTTCCCTTTCTATGAGAAGAGAAGTTAGAGCTGCTAGTCTGTACACTGTCCGGACTATGCTTCAAAGGTGAAGTTGCTGCTGAACCATTCACCAGTTTCGGAGAACGGGGACCTTGCTGCTCTTCTGACGATGCACGCATTTCTTTATGTGTTTTATGCAATAGTCGATCTACTTCTTCCTGCCGCTCCTGCAGAATAATCCAAGACAAGTTGAATGCCAGAAACAAGAGGAAGCAAACACAGATCACAAAAGGAAAGGAGCACTTCAATCAAATTGACAAGTTAGCAAACTTACATTAATATAATCCTGATCAGTCAGCCACCACAGACACTTGTTTGTAATATCATAAACTCGCCGACACACAAATGAAAAAAACCCAGTGGGAAGTTCAACACCTTTAGGCAAAAATGCAACTTTACACGGGTGAAGTAATGATGCAGCAGGAATCTCATCACTGTGGAATGAGTAGAAAACTTCGTTTGGCGCAGCTTCAAGTGCAGCGCCTTTCGGAAGTTTAACTTCAGATGGTCGATAAAGCCAATTCACACGGAGCTTTAGGCTACTTTCTTTTTCAGATGTCCAGCAACGAATTAAACCTACAAAAGGTGGAGAGTCTTGGGCAGGCTTGAAAAGAGCAGAGTCACCAACACTGATCTTGCGACCATCCTACCAAAACAACAAAGTACTATGAGCAACATTGCCATTACTGCAACCAACTGTTGTCAAAACTCAAAAGGCAACTCATAAGACATAAAACAAGTAACACATAAGCAAATCAGAGAAGTTTAGTTACCATTATATACCCACCAAAAGATTATGTATACGTAGTAAGTGCAAACTTCACCAAGGCAAATCATATACAATCACTCTGGAGAGATCCCCTAAGGTCTTGTGAGAAAAAAATAAAAAGATGACTTACATCTATACTCCCTTCGTTTCAAAATATAAGTCGTTTAAGGTTTTTGCACAAAGATTAAGAATTTAGTTAATTTTAGTTAGATTTGCATGGGTAACAAGAATTGACATTAAATATTACAAAATAACCTATAAGCTTATCTTGATACTATAAAGTTGCATTTAATCTTACATTGGTATTGTAGAATGCCTTATATTTTGAAACAATTTTTTTTTAGCTAAATGCCTTATAATTTGAAATAGAGGGAGTATAATGGTTAATCAAGTCAAACCCTGCAATAAACTGCAATGTCCATATGAATATAATATGACAGGATTGAACTTAATGAAATATTATTTCTTTTGGATCGGTACACATGGTTCTGGGCTGGTCACCTATTTCAGGTTAGAACCCAGCCCCCATTCAAGAACCCCATAAGCCCCCTCCCCAAGACCTGGTAGGAAACTGTCACGTGGGTCCAAGCTTGAAAATGTAACCACCTAAACCAGTCCTCATTTCGAAGAAATCTTCATGATTTTACCAACCAAAAGAATCATAATCTACAAGAAGCAGCTGAAAAGATTTAAAAAGAATGACAATGTGGCTTTGAGGGTATGCCCAGGAATGCAAAGCGATAGAATCAGCTGGAAAAAAATGGTTTTGCCAATTAGCTTATCTGTAAGTATTTCAGTTATAGATTGAAATTGTAGGATAAGTAAATCCAAATATAAACAAATGAAAAAAATAAGTATACATCTTTTGACGAATCCGACTTCATATTTGGATCTTCTATTCTGGAACACCACTGGGGGAGGAAACAGGCACGTATAAAATTTTGCACTACACAGAGGTAATGAATACATAAAAGCATGACGAGGGAAAAATGTGATCCTCAACAGAGAATGAATGCAACAAATACCAAAAGAGGAGTGGCAGTAAAGACCAACTACTCTATAACAAATTATGCCATCATATCTTGCCAGATAACTTGGGACTTGTGGAGCTTTTTGCTAATACAAAAGAAAAGGAAAAGTATGTAGAAGTCAAGCTAGAACTCTATGTAATAAAATAATTAAGACATCCCTAAACTTTGATCCTAACCCTCAAAACAGAGCATTGCATAAAGCATGAGCGACTTAGTTCACAATTACAAGACAGAAAAATCATTATAGCTATAATAAGCTTACGACGACTTGTACAATATGCTAAATGTAATATAGGAAAGTTGGGAAGTATCATTGTTCCTATGTCCGTATTCATATTGTAGCTTAGCACGCTTGTTACTTAGTCATTATATCCTCCAGTTAAACATTCCCATGTATGCATAATGATGACAAGATTCCTACTTACAAATTCACAAGCCATAACTTCTTTAAGAAGGATGCCTAAGGGAAAAGCTAAGAGACATGAATGAGGCGACTTGTATTTCAAGCATGTTATGTGTTAACTATAATAGATGAGCTAAGTATAATAGATGAGCATAGGGATTTGGTTGAAAAAAATTTATCAAGAGTACTTTGCAAGGACCTTCGTGGAAAATGGTTATATATATAAAACAAAAGGAAAAGTACACCCTCTCCCCCCCCCAAAGACAAGTGAAGAAGCTTGGAAGTTATAGTCACAACATAACTCTATAACTATTTTTTCCCTCACTTGAAGAAAGTAGTCATAACATTTCTCACTTAAAGTCATAAAACTTCTCACTTCTCCCACAAAGGAGCCTTCTCACGTGAACTCATTTATATATATATATTCTCCGTTCATCACAGAATAATCTGAACACTTTCTTTTTTGATTTTTCCCAAATTAGTTTGAACACTTCTATTTGGCATGATCCCACTATAATTTGTTTTCTAGCACCCCTTAGGCTCCCATTCTATCTCTATCAATAAAAAAATACCCAACTTTCTCTCTCCTTCGATTAAAAAAAAAATTACCCCAGTAACACTCCTATAACATCTTTTTATTTAATAAAGTAACATTTAATAACCACACTACAACTTATCATGTTAAACTTCGTGTCCCAACAAGTGTTAAGATTTTTCTAAGACGGTGAAAGTGTGTGTGTATATATATATATATATATACAGACACTGTTGGGTTCTCATTAGAACAATCCTTATATAAGAACATGAGAACACTTTGTTGTAACCCGTTTTAGCTAAATTGTAACTACTTTTTACTTGCAAGGCCAATCTTTCAAAAGGATTTCATTTTTAGGAAAAAGAATTGCCATGTAATATCTGTAAAAAGGATCATATTTTCACTTAAATGGATTTTAATTCCACTGTTTTCAGTTTCTCATTTATGACAATTAAGAAACTTACGTGAGAAAAGAGAAGAACTTAGAGTCACAACCACTTCTTCATTAGAGTCACAACCACTTCTTCATTAGAGTCACAACACAATCATCTGCCCAAAACAATACTCCCTCCGTCCCAAAATACTCTCGACACTTATCAGGGCACGTAACTTTACATGATAAGTTGTTGTTTGGTTATCAATTGTTATTTTATTGAAAAAGTAGATGTGATAGGTGTTAGTAGGTAGTAAAAGTAGTATTATTTTATTTAGGGGAGAGATTATGGGCCAATAGCTACTATTGGTAGGTAGTAGGAGTGGTATTATTTTATTTGGAGGAGAGAGAATGTGGGCCAATGGTTAAAAGGTAGAAGGATTAAAATAATAGTGGGTCATATCCAAAAATAGAAGTGTAAAAAGTATTCTGGGACAGATGAAAAAGGAAAGTGTAAAGAGTATTCTGGGACAGAGGGAGAATTATTCTTTCATCTACTTTTTTAAAGGCTGGAGCCATAACACTTCTTGATTAGACTCACATTAGGGTTGGAGTCACATCACATCTTATTAAAGTCACAAAAGTTTTCACTTAGAGTCACAACAATTTTTTTGAACGGTTGGAGTCACGTCATTTATTGAGTCACGTAATTTATTTATTAGAGTCACGGCTTTTCTCATTCCTAACGTAAAAATGCATTCTCACATGAACTTCTCTCTCTCCCCCCCTTCTCTATTCTGATACACTTTTCTTTGCAATAGGAGTGGCAACAGATTAATATATTATTTCTAATCCTTTATCCAACACAGCCTCTCTGCAATAGTCCTTGCAAGATTGCTCCAGTGGCAACTTTATCACAACAAAACTGACCATATAGAAACCTGGAGCAACAACGTAAAATGCTACTAGATTGAGAGAGAGTAAACCTAGAAAATGAACTCCATATCTTTTGGGAAGAACAATCAACAGAACTCCATAAAATCTTATCTAAAACTCACGCTCAGGACAGAGTTGATATTGATGTACCCTTTCTCAAAGTTCTTTTTAAGGTAGAAATATGACAACTGATCTTCTTCAAAGTTCTTTTTAAGGTAGAAATATGACAACTGATCTGCTTCTTTAATCCACCCAGAAGAAAAGTTCGTTACTTATAAGTAACATATCAAACTTTTGAACTTCTATTGCTTCATTGCTTTTGTTCTATAGCTGACATGTCAAATTACAACGCTTATCTATCTCTTCTTATCATACCATTGAGTCATGCATTCAAGTTTGGACTCATGTGCATTGATGTTGTAACTAAACACTGAAAAATATTCCTCTTAAAATCCTCGTCCTTGTTTAATCATCGAATTCGTTATCTACACTTAGGGGAGGAAAAAAAATTGAAATGAATAATCAAGAAATAACAATCTATAAAAGTATGGTGTTGAAATCATAAACCCCAAAAGTTAGAACAGCAATAATCAGTGAGTTAAACCATATTATGACTATATGGACAGACAAGTACGGTACTATGGTGCTGAAGAAACGGAAATCTAGTTCTTCCAAGAGATTATGCCCTTAAGAGCAGCATAAAAATAGTAACACCATCCCATAAACCCACATTAAACAAATAGAGAAGTGGTCAATGGGCATGTGAACGATCGAGCTTTCGGTTGCAAAACAACAATCAGAACTTCAACACGGAGCTTTATTCTATATCTTAAAAAGGAGAGGGAGAGGAGGAGAGTTCATAATTCACATTCGACTTAATCGCAAACCAGTTATAAGTTCATTCCATTGAAGTACAACATTCTAGAAACGAGGTTCTAAGTTGAACCAATAAGTCTACAATTAGAACAACTCTTCAAACAAAAATTCTTAACAAAATACAAAACTATTAACAGTAATATATTATGTCCTTGAAACAATATACACTAATCTTTAACAATCCTAATACAAAAAAAAAAATCTGTGAACAATATAATCTTGAAGAAGCAAGAAATACCTTAAAAAAAGAAGATGATGAAGAACAATTAAAACCATTACCACCTGCTACAGTCGTCGTCGTCGTCGAAGGGACTGACCACATATGCCGACTCAATTTCCTATTCTCGCCACCTTCCTCCCCATGCATAATACCTTTGCATTTTCTCCTTCTTGAGCTTCCACCATCAATTTCAGCCCCAATTTTTCCACTTAAACCCTAATTCTCGGAAATTCGACTTCAACAAAGCTCATATTCATATCCAATTCCTCGTTTCAGCACATCAACAATCCCCGAATCAATCTCCGATACCAGAAACCCTAACTTTTTCCTCTCGGATAAACTAGGGTTAACTTTTTACAATAAATTGGGGATTAGATTTTGGATGAAAACGTAGACAGCTCAGATCCAGTGAAAGAGTGAGAAAGTATAGCCGTTTGTGAGATGAATTCGAAAATCGACTATCTGCGAGAGATTTTGTGTAATAGTATTGATGTGAGCTCACTGGTAGATGTCAATGGAGGGAGTTCATGAAACCAAGAGAGAGAATGAACAGAATTACATGGAGGAGAGAGAAAGAAGGCAAATTTTTGGTTGTCTGATTAACGATGATCTCAAAATCTCAAGTATTTAAGTACTATAGTGACTTTTTATTCAAAAAATTTAGATTAAACACTAAAAAGTAGCATGATGTCTAATAAACTTCTGGAATGATACTTCCTAAGTTCCTCCAATTGTTCAAACTTCAAATTAATTCATATTAACTTTTGACATTGTTGGACCTTTTTTAGTTATTTTTACATAAAGAAAAATATTGTCAAGTGGAATTTTATTATATTTGTCTTAATATATATTTTCTAAATATCAACTTTTTGTAATTTTTACAATGTACAATTACAGATATTAAAGGTTTAAGTTGTAGTACATGAATCGTTATTGTCATCATAATAGACGTTGGCCCGATCTTAGCTTGGCATACTTTATGTTTTTTTTTTATGGATTAAATTTGAATATTATAATGTTCGATCTTCATATTCAATCCAAAATCCTGACTAAATTAGTTCATAGAATATGATTTAAAAAGATGATCTAAGATTTATTAGTAAAAGAAGATAGTGGTTTTCTAATAGAATATATTTTCCCAAAATATCTCACAAAAGATCTAGGCGGAAAAATCTTTAATGAGAGAGTGACACGTGTCGCTTTTGGTTTTGGTTTTAGTGTAATGTAATAAATAGACAAACTAGTTATTAGGCCCGGGCTACGCCCCGCGTAAGGAAAATATTCATTTATTAATATTATACTTTAAGATGATAATACTAAATGTTATTTGGTCTATTGGTTAAGACTTTAGTATATGTTCTTGAGGTCTCGGGATCAAACCCTATACTACGCAATTTCTAATTTTTTTTATTGTTCTGGATTGCATGGAGTAAAACTCCCTTAGGGAGAGCGCCACGTGGCACCGTTTCTTGTTTAGGCACGCCTTTTAATATATTAGTATAGATTGTAAGTTTTTTTTACTATACTACTAAAAGATGTGTGCACTGCATATAGTTTAATTAATATAATCTTTTGAGGATAGTACCCAGAATCTTCGATCGAATCTCGTTGACATCATCGCACTTTGTCGCTCTCTAGTCCCACCCATATAAAAAATGTACCCTCTGTAACTTTTAATCTTTCCTACATGGATTATGCGCGTTTGTCAATACACTTCTTTCACCTTAAATATATTTCACTACATATTAGTAAAAATTATAACGACTGAATATTAATAATACTAATTGAGATGAATCAAATCATATTTTTTTTTTCTTCAGAAATATAGAAGATATTCTCTTATTGCGAATAGTTCAAGATTTCAAATGAGAAAGATAAAAACATACTGAAGGAGTATAACTTTTTTCTCTATGATGTTAATATATAATCATTCACTATCTTAGTTATCGATCGTATTACTTACTCTAACATAGATAACATGTGTTTCACTATTTTGTTTTTAACTAACACTACTTAGACAAATATTAAAAAATGTGGCATACTCATAAAAGCATGCTTTTAGAGACATACTCGGTAGCTTTTAAACTCTTGTAGTGCACTGGCTTAAAATGAACACTAAATATATTATTGTTCTTTACTAACTTTTATAGTTATCTAGTGCTTACACCCTACCTTCTCTTTATTTGCTAAGCCACCAAAATTTGTCCTAATCACCTCTAAACTTCTAACCCTAAGTGACTCATTGATGGTCTGAGTTATGTTACTCTAATCATAGATTGTCAACAAGCTCACCTTTGCCTATTAACCCTAGGGCCTAGTGACATCGCCTTTTGTTTGAACGACTCTTGTCGACACTTTGAGTTTTTTTTGCATTATTTTGTGTTTCTTATGTTGTCTTTGTTTTTCAATTATTCCTTCCATCGATTGTGATGGTTTTCTTCCCAATCTTTTTATGTCCTTCTTTCACCCATCCTTTGTGGGTTATTTTCTCCAATTTGTTGGTGGGTTGTAATCTATCATTCCGCTGGAGAGTCAAAATAGCTGATAGGATTGAAGATTTGAGGCTTCAAAACTACCTTTTCACCTTTGTTACTATATCGGGTGTGGTTACAGTGGGAAAGATGTACTAACAATTTGACATTGATGCATGTTATACTCTATTTTCTAAATATATACTCGACATGGTTAATGTGTTATGTTTGGTTTGCTTTGTCATTTATGGGTCTTGTCACTTGGTGGGTGGTGATGTGCTATTATTATTAAGTTGAAGTCATGAAGCCCAACAACTCAAGTTGGATGCTTGATGTGTTATAAGTCCAGCAAAATTTTGTCATTTAGGTTATAAGGCAATGACACTTGTGTTGTAAAATTGACTTAGCTATTAATGGAATTGCATCATGCTTCAAGGAGTATATGATGTAAATATATTTCAGCTAATAATGGTAGGTTTATTTTTTTAGGTCAGTAAGAATACTTTTTTTTTTATGGGGAGAAAAAACCTTAAGTTGCCCTCCTTAATCCGGAGGCCAACCTAAAACATCCTTGCGGATGAGAAGGGAAAAGTCAATACAATAAGTAAGAGACCAAAATAACACAATGTTGAAACGACACTTGATCAAACTGTTCCAAAAGCAAACCTGCATCAACAATAATATTAGTAATAAACCACGGCGGAATACCATTGGCTTTATAGAGTTAATAACAGTGATATTATCTCCTTCAATGACAATCTTCTTAATATGGAGATAAATGGTCCCTTTAATGTCTTCAAGCAACCTCATAGCTTCCGCTATTCGAATCGATGGATAGTCTCCCAAAGATCTGGCACCAGCCATCAAAAAGAACAAAGCCATAAGAAGCTTGCCATTATCTAGTTTAGAACCATCAAAATTTAACTTAACAACATCCTCATCAGGAGGGGCCCAAATAAGATTCTTACCAGAACGAGAAGGCAGCTTATTGATTTTGTTAGGGGAAAAGCTAGGGGAAGGAATAACTAAATTGGAACAAACAGCTTTATCCCACTTGTTAACATAGGAGTTAATGATTAAACTAGCTTGAGAGAAAGAAACACTCTCATTATTGAAAATTAGTTTATTTCTGAAATACCAAACATGCCACCAAACATTAGCGAGTAAGAATACTTTAATTGGAAGTAGATATGGGTTTCGAGTTTGGTTCTCTTCAATTTTATTTCGATTAGTGTCATGTTATAGTATGATATTAGTCGATCAAAAGCACTTTCCATTATTGCTTATCTTTTTGTGAAAAAATGGTTGGGAAATTCAAGTTGTTAGATTGAAAATGATGTCAACGTACTCGTTATTGTTGAACACCGCATGATTTATTATAAGCAATTATCTTTTATAAGAAGGCTACCATTGACTACTGAGTCATTAGACAATAACAACTTAATAACTAGTAATGTCGGTGTCTATGATGTTGTGTGTATCGAGGTGTTTAGTGATTTAGTTGTTTAGGATGCCATGTAGCTAGTATACAAATAAATATAATATGATTTCTAAGTCTGCCTGCTGGGATGAACCAACAAGCCAATAATGTAACGTGCGGTATTGACTTTCCTATTGATGAGACTTCAGTGTACCGAGTCATTTGTTTGCATGTTAATTCTTTTCTAAAGAGTATTTGAGCAAGGTCGTTAAGTACAATCATGAAAGTCAAATCTTTAACTATGCCAAGCACAAAAGGTTTTTTTCCCCAATGCAAAACATCGTTTTATGTGTGGCTCATCAAGAGGCACTTAAGAAAGATGATAAAAGGTTTGAGCAATAGGTGATTGTAGTATCTCTTGAATTATGTATTGAAGTAAATTGATATCATATAGGAATTTAAAAGTGGCATCTTTCAACTATATATGCTCTTATTGATTATATTTTGTAAACACGGTGTTGATTCATAGTTATGCTTTTACAGTAGGCTTTAGCTGCACATATATATCTTTTGTCTTAAGAGTGGAGTGTCTTCAACACCATGTTTGATGTACAATATTCATTACCAAATTTCACCAATGTTCATTTTCAGTAAAGTAAGTATTTTTGCAAAATTGAAGTGTTCGTTACCAAGATTTAGTTGTTAAGACGATATATAATTAATTGCATGCGTCTATACTTATTAAGTGAAGTAGATTTATGATATTATTGATTTACAATTGTAGATAATATGAAATAATACAAAAAAAGAAAAGAAAATGCACCGATTGGCTTATGCCTTATCATCATTAGCCTTGCAGAAAGCGAAGTAGCAACATAAGATAACTTAATGCACATCTCACAAAGTTTTTAGATTATTTTTCTAATTTTGACGTTTGTTTATTCTTCTTTGTGTATCATTGGTCTTATCGTCAGCTACCACAACTCCATAATATGTTTCCCCAATACTTGAATTATGTAACTAAGGGTCCATTCGTTATCGTTTTTTGTTTTCAGTTTTCAGTTTTTTTGAAAACAGGAAACCAGAAAAAGTGGTTTTCACTTTTAGTTGTCAGTTTTCAAAATCATCATGTTCCCAATAAATTTGACTAATTTTTTATTCAGTATAGGACATATATCATATGACTTTGAAAATAAAAAAACCAAAAAACAGAAAACCACAGTAATACCGAACGGGCCCTAAATTAGTAATTGAAGTTCAATGAATGGTTTTGATAAACATCCTTAAGGATCTTTTTTTTTCGTGAATCTTCTTTGAGAGAAGTTGATGACATTCAACATGGAGATAACTAACTAGACAAAAAATTAAGAATATGAGAGTAAAACGATGTTTTTCAATAAATCCAAAAAAACTTTTAAATAGAAAAAAGAAATTACTCGTAACAGATAACAACTTTCTTTTCCATGATACTATTTCATTTGAGCTCGAGCTTTTGTACTTTTTAGGTTGTGCTTCGAAACATGATGTGCAAACTATTACTTTACATAGCATATCAAATCAAAGATTCTTAAGTCTAATGGTACCACTGTCCATAGGAGAGACTAGAGATTGATCCCTTGCTACAATAAGGAAGACCAGAGGTTCCCTTTAAAAGGTTATGGACAAAACAACTGAGGGTTAAGCCTAACTTGGTAAAATTTGACCCCGGCTTCCCGCCTGAAAGTCGTAGATCTAGCCAACTACTCTAGCCTTCGGTGTCTCGAGTACCTAATCATTTTTGTTTAATAAGGTAAGGAGAAACTTCCCCAAAAAAAAAAAAAAAAAAAAAAAAATAGGTAAGGAGAAACTTTAATAAATTGGGGGGAATAGAGTACCTAACCAATTAGTCAATTACTCTACGGACTACGGATTGGCGTTCTCGTTTTGCCGTGTGTCGTAGTCTCACTCGTCACTGCTACCCCTTCCCTCCCCACCCTCTCTCTCTCTCTCTCTCTCATTCTCTCGCAATTTTCTCTCTCTTCGCTCAACTCAAAATCTCTGGCAAATCGTCGATTTTCGAATTCATCCTTAAAGGCGGCTAAGATTTTCATATTCATTCGCTGGATCTGAGCTGTTTACTTTTTTCATCCCTAATTTACTCCCTAAATTATTGCAAAACGTTAACCCTAGTTTATCCACGACAAAAAGGTTAGGGTTTTTGGTATCAAAGATTGAGTTAGGGATTGTTGATGCGCCGAATCGTGGAATTGGATATAATTTCGACCTTTCTCTAAGTCGAATTTCCGAGAATTAGGGTTTTATTGGAGAAATTTGGATTGAATTGATGGTGAAAGCTGAAAAAGGAGAAAATGCAAGGTTACTATACGTGTGCTGGAAGGCGGCGAGAATAGGAATTTGAAGCGGCACATGTGTTCCGTGCCCTCGACGTCGATTGTAGCAGGTGTTAGTGTTTCTTCAACTTCTTCTTTCTTTAAGGTATTTTTGCTGCTTCAATTTTCGGTCGGCTAGGTTCAATTATAGGAGATTCAAGGCTTATATATATAATTATTGTGATTAGGAATTTTAAGATTAGTGTATGTTATTTCAAATACAGGATGTATTACTGAAACCATTTTTTTTCCTGTGGACTTTTGTTTGAAGATCAGTGATATTCTGAAAATATGCACCGAGATAAATTCAACATCTTAAAATTACTGATATTTGTCTCTTTTATATATTCAAAATAGCAACTTTCAATTTTTTACTAATAGATAATTAGAGACATTAACCGTAAAAGTTGTGCATTGACAAGCGTGAAATCTCATATGATGGATTAGGAAAAAAACAGATGAAGTATAATATAGATAGGGTTCCAATATTAACTGTATTTATGTTAGTCAACCATAAAATGTTTGCTTTTTATGATCTTCAAAGTCCCAACTTATTGTTATTGCGAGTCTGTAAATTATTATGGTAGAAATTACGCAAATTATGATTACTGAAAATCTGTAAATTAATATTATTTTACGTTCTTAAATGGTGTAGAAGTTTGTGAAACTGATCTTTTTCAAGTTTCTTTGAGCAATGGGCTAGGACGACATGGCCCAATGTGCTGACATGAACTAGCTGGTTAGGCATGTGGTGCCATGCTTTGCTTGGCTAAGCTTTGTCCTTAAGTCGTTCATTCTATAAGATGAAGCTGAGCTATGTCTATTGATTATAATGTGCGAAGAGCCGAAGAAACCGACTTGATACTAGCTTCCATTTACAATGTAATGGTGGTTTCACTTTTAGGGTCTCGATGCAAAGTGGTTTTCCATGAAAAACATTTTCCAAAGGAGAACGCATTTGTACATTGATTTTCCTTAATTTGGTTTCAAGGGAAGTATGGAAAATAAGTGAGAGTACAAAGAAGATATTGGTAACCAAATCAGTGGAATAATAGAGAAATGAGTGAGATCTCCACGCCATGGTTGAAGAGAGAGAAAGTGAGATGGGTGGAGTCTTTAATGTAGTTCATAGAGTTATAGGAGAGGGAGTGGGGAAGTTTCAGAGGTCAATTTTGCAGTTGGTGACTAGTGGCCAGTAATAGTTCACCTTCATCTCATTGGGGGAGAGGGTGTGTGGAGGGGTCTGAGTGCGGGATGTAGAGAGGAAAGTAGTGTTGAAAGTAGTACTATACGTTCCCTTTTATTCTCTATCTCATTGTGCAAGAGGACCATCTCAAAGTAGACGCTTCATATTCCCTATGTTCTTTTATAATGTTAAGCATATTGTACAAGCCACTGTAAGCTCACTGTAGCTATGATGATTTCTTTGTCATGTATTTGGGATTTCAATCATTTTATGTGCTTCTGGCTCTTATAATAGGTAGGTAGCAAAAGTGTCTCATGCTTTATGCAATCTAAGTTTTGAAAATTAGAATCAAGGTTTTCCGAAGCTCTAAATTATTTTACTAGATAGGGTGATAGTTCAAATTTTATAGGCCTCCTTAACAGTGATAAATTATACATATGTTTTTTTTTTTTTAAAAAACTCCGTAATCCCCAAAGTTATTTGGTGAGATCTGCGATCTGAAGGCATTATTTGTTATAGAGTAGTTTTGTCTTAGCTGTCACCTTTTTTACGGCAATTGTTGCATCCATTCTCTGATGAGGATTGCATTCTTCACTTATCACGCTTTTATGTATTCAACTACTTATTACTTCTGTGTTAGAATTCACCTTAAACACTCGGACCGTGACACTCTGGATAATGTTGAATTTATATGTGCCTGTTTCTGCCGTCCAGTGGTGCTTCCAGAATGAGAGATCGGAATATGAAGTTAGACTCTGGTTATAAGATGTATAGTTATTTCTTTATTTTGTTCAATTTTTGATTTACATATGCTACAATTTTTAATTATTTTACTGAAATGCTTACAGATATACTTACTGGCGAAACGACGAAACCTTAATTTTATGTAGTTGATTTATATTGCTCCGAGTTGCTGGGTCTTACCTTCTGAAAGCCACTTTGTAATTCCTTTTGACTTCTGCTTACATTTTACAGTCCGTATCTACCTTGTAGTTGTTAATGGTATTTAGTTGCTGAAGATCATGAAGATGACTTAGGTAGGAGGGATGGTTGAGGTATCACGCTTTCAACCTCGCATCCATGTGTCAGGGGTTTGATTCGTACCAGGTCGGGGGTTTTTTATATGTGTCATCGTGCTGGGTTGCAACCTCAAATAGGCGGTCCAGAGCAGGACTAATTTTTACCGATCTAAAAGGAATAAATTTCATGAAGATTCAGTCCTGTATTTTGCAGTTCATGTGGAGGTTCCACTGTTTTGCAGGATTTGACTTGATACAAAAATGTCATTTAAGAAATGTATGTCATCTTTTGTTTTCCCATAACGCCCAGGGTTTCAATTTCTCATAGGGATCATATATATATTTACTGTGGTGAATTTGCACATACTACATAGAGATACTTTTTTGTTGTCTGCATATTTTGGTAGCCAAGCTTCTCTAATTTGCTGCTGTTTTACTCGTTTGATGTTCTATGAGTTGGCATTTGGCAACAGTTTGCTGCATGGAAGTTCTGACTGGCAATGATTTTGACAAGATCTTTTGTTTTGTAGGATGGTCGCAAGATCACTGCTGGTGACTGTGCTCTTTTCAATCCCGTCTAAGACTCTCCACCTTTTGTAGGTTTAATTCGTTGTTGGACATCTGGAAACGAAAGTAACTTAAAGCTCTTTGTGACTTGGCTTTATCGACCTGCTGAAGTTAAAGTTCTGAAAGGCGCTGCACTTGAAGCTGCGCCGAACAAAGTTTTCTGCTCATTCCACAGTGATGAGATTTCTGCTGTATCATTACTTCACCCGTGTAAAGTTGCATTTTTGCCTAAAGGTGTTGAACTTCCCCGTGGGGTTTCTTCATTTGTGTGTCGGCGAGTTTATGACATTACAAACAAGTGTTTGTGGTGGCTGACCGATCAGGACTTTATTGATGTGAGTTCCTGAAGTTGTCAATATGGTTGAGTTGCTCTCTCTTATTTTTTCTTTTCTGGATCCTGTGTTTGCTTTGTCTTGATTCTGGCATCAAATGTGTCTTGGTTCATATTTACAGGAGCAGCAGGAAGAAGTAGATCGACTGTTGCATAAAACACACATAGAAATGCACACATCAGCAGAACAGCAGCAAGGTCCCCGTTCTCCAAAACCAGTTAATGGTTCAACAGCGACGTCACCTTTGAAACATAGTCCGGACAGTGTGCAGACTAGCAGCTCTAACCTCTCTTCTCACAGAAAGGGGAAAAAGAGAGAAAGAGGTGATCAGTCTTTTCATGCCATTAAACGAGAGCGGTCCACAAGACCTGATGATGGGGACTCTGGTCAGTTGAGATCTCAAAGCACGTTTAACATGGAAATTTCTAAAATTACTGCGAAAGGAGGCCTTGTGGATTCCGAAGCTGTAGGGAGGCTGGTTCGACTCATGCAGCCTGAGAATTCTGAGATTAAGATAAACTTGACAGGGCGATCCATGCTCGCTGGTGTTATAGCTGTTACAGAGAAGCTTGATTGCCTTAATCAGTTTGTTCAGCTTAAAGGTCTACATGTATTAAATGAATGGCTCCAGGAAGTTCACAAGGGTAAATTTGGCGATTCAGGAAACATAAAAAACAGTGATATGTCTGTGGATGATTTCCTCCTGGTGTTACTTCGTGCATTGGATAAGCTCCCTGTGAACCTTAATGCATTACAGGTGTGTAACATCGGCAAATCTGTCAATCATTTACGTTCTCACAAAAACTCTGAAATCCAGAAGAAAGCAAGGAGCTTGGTTGACACATGGAAGAAATGTGTCGAGGCTGAAATGAGTATCCATGTCACAAAATCTGGCTCAAGTCAAGCTATTCCATGGCCAGGCAGATCTCTGCATGACAGTTCTCATGGTGCTAGTAGGCACCCTAGTGGATCAGATGCAGCCATTAGGAGTTCTGTGACGCATCAAACTTCCTTGAAATCTGCTTCAATGAAACCCGTATCAGGGGATTCCAATTCCAAATCTGCATCGGCACATTTTGGTGCGAGATCAACATTGTCACCTAGTTCAATGACTGATAACTATAAAGATGGACAGTCTAGGATAGATGCTAATGGTGGAAGCTCTGAGCCTCAGGCAGTGGCAAGGGAGGATAAAAGCAGCAGTTCTAGCCAATCCCACACCAACAGTCACTGCTCTAGTGACCAGGCTAAAAATTTGGCTCCATCTGGAAGGGAAGACACTAGGAGCTCTACTGCTGCATCTACGAGTTTGAATAAAACTGTAGGTAGTAGCTCCAAGCACCGTATATCAGCTAACAGTCCATCTTCTGGTGTTCAGATAGAAACTGCATCAAATAGAAGCTCATCCATGGCCAGAAAGTCAGCTGTAGATAAGCTATCCCATAATGCAATGGAAGCTTCTGTTCAAGAAAGCAACAATCATAAGCTTATTGTCAAGATTTCTAACCGAGCTCGGGGTCCTGCACAAAGCATTAGTGGAGGCTGTATAGAGGATATTTCCTGCGGAAATAGCAGAGCATCGTCTCCTGCTCTTTCAGAGAAGCACGACGTGACTGATGTTTCTGTGAGGCGTAATAAACATGACTCTCACCAATCTCCTGAGGTTGATGGATCTTCAGCTTCTGCACACCAAAGAACGATTGAAACTAGGAGATTACCCAATGTTACAAAAATTGCTTGTTCACCCTCAAGAACTGAGATCAAGTCTAGTAAAGCATATGACTCTTCTTTCAGCTCCATGAATGCTTTAATTGAAAGCTGTGCTAAGTTCTCAGAAGCTACTGGGTCTGCGTTATCTGGAGATGATGTTGGGATGAATCTGCTTGCTAGTGTAGCTGCTGGAGAAATCTCAAAGTCTGGTATTTTTCCACCTCTCTCTCCTCACAGAAATCTCAACTTGGCTGAAAACTCCAGTAGCAACCATGTTGACAGTCAAAAGCAGCTGCGTCATGAAGATGTCATTCAACAAGGTCATTTCACTAATTTTGCTGGCACTGACAATCATATCAATGTTGCATCTGCTGCAAAAGTTAATGAGGAAAGTAGTGAAGTGTGTGGTGTGAGTGGGAATCTACATCAAAGTGTTGAAGGGTGCTTGAAGAACAATGGGACATTGGACGAAAAAATAGGCACTGCCTCTCCAACTGTGTCTGTAGCAAGCACAACGGGGAGGAGCGTAGGTGATCTTGATGCTGAAACTTTCAACGGAAAAGTTATAGTTGCCAAGAAAGAGAGTCAAAATGATCTTTCAGTTGCAAGTCAGGGGATTGTTGTTTCTTCGGACGCTGAAGATAAGGTTAAGGTCACCTCTCTTGATGATGAAATTGAGAAAAAAGCTCACAAAGATACTGCTTCATGCCTTGCTTTGGATGGTGAGGATGAAAAAAATAATGTTAGTGGAGGGCTTCAACACAAAATCGCATTGGAGCATAGTTCACTTGATGTACCATTGCAATCCGATCCCACAGCTACAACTGAGATGGCAGTGATGGTTTGCTCTGGTAAAAGTGATCATTTGGCTGCTGTAAATTCAACTGAAATTAAATCTGAAAAAATTGAGGATGTTGTGGACCGTGCCAGTCAGGCAGGCAGTATGATATCAAAGAAAGAGTATGAACCTTCTTCCGTACCTGAAAAACAAGGTGAACTTGTTGTAATTTGTGCTGACGTATATCCTGACAGAAGCTGCAAGGATCAGAACTCAGAAAACACAAAAGCTCCTGCACAGCAGTTTGGCAGTTCAGCCTCACAAGTAAGCTCCTCTGCAGTTGCTTTGCTGGAAGCAGAATTACATTCAACTGCAGAAGTAACAAAGTCAACTACTGCAGTGGAAGATAATAATAAAGAGAATAGTGGATCTGTTGCAGAAAATGTTCTGTCATCTGCTTCTGGGTGTCCAAATGTGGATAAAAAGCTCAGGTTTGACCTGAATGAAGGCTTTAATGTAGATGAGGGGAAGAATGCCGAGCCTATCAACTTTGCTGCTGGTCCATGCGCAGATATTGTTTGTTCAATCAACCCCTTGCAAATCCCTATTTTCTCTGCATCATGTGGTCTTCCAGCATCAGTTACTGTTGCTGCTGCAGCTAAGGGACCGTTTGTTCCAGCTGAGGACTTGCTGCGGAATAAGCAAGAATTTGGATGGAAAGGATCAGCTGCTACAAGTGCATTTCGTCCAGCTGAGCCCAGAAAAGTCATGGAGGTGCCTCTGGGTCCCATCAAATCTCCTCTTCCTGATTCCCCTGCTTGCAAACCGGCTCGGTTTCCTTTGGATATTGACCTTAATGTGGCAGATGAAGGTTCTGGTCAGGAGTCTGATGTTAGAAATAATCCTGTATGTGAGACGATGAATACAGCATCTTCGCGTAGCTCTGGAGGACTTGACCTTGATTTGAATAAAGTCGATGAAGCTCTCGATCTGTCCCACATGGGACGACACATGGCTAGCAATACTCAGTATGGCAACCCATCAACATCAGATGTTTTTTCTAATGGTGCAACAAGTAGTAAGAGGGATTTTGATTTGAACAATGGGCCTGCAACTGAGGAAATACCTGTTGAGCAACTATTATCTAGTCAACATAACCGTGGCAACTTTCCGTTCCAACCACTGTTGGGGCCTATAATTAATAGCTCTGATACAGGGAATTGCTTTTCTTGGTATCCTCCAGGAACCAGCTACTCAGTAAGTGTGACACCATCAGCTTTACCCAATAGAGAAGGTTTTTCTATTGTTGGGGTAGGTGGTGGTCCCCAGCGTGTTGTGGGTGATCCAACCTTAGCCTTATCATTTAATTCCGACGCCTACAGGGGATCCGTGTTATCATCTTCTCCTGCTTTGCCTTTCCATCCAGCCTCTTTTCAATATCCACTTTTGCCATATGGGACAGGTTTTCCTCTCCCGACATCTTCCCTGGCTGGTGGGTCATCTGGGTTCATGGACCCAACTGCTGGTGGGCGGATTTCTGCAATCCCTTCGCAGTTGGTTGGAAATGCAGCAGCAGTTCCATTCCAGTATCCTCAAGCATATGTTTTTTCTCGCTCTATTCCAGACGTGAGCAATAATAGTGTAATTGAAAGCAATCATAGGTGGGGAAAGCAAGGTCTAGATCTCAATTCCGGCCCAGGCGTTTCGGATGTGGAGGGTAGAGATGAGTCACTGCCAATTGTATCCAGGCAGGTCTCCACCATCAGTTCACAGTCCCTTGCAGAGGAGCAGGCGAGGATGTATAGCATGGGAGGCCCTGTGAAAAGGAAGGAGCCTGAGGGAGGTTGGAATTTGGATAACCTTAACTTTAAGCAATCGTCATGGCGATAGATTCACATGGTGCTACCATATAGTGACCCTTGAAAATGGAAGTTGGTTTCGCTATGTAAGTCTCCTTTCTGATATCTGTACAACATTGTGTATGCCTGATTAGTGTGAAGTATGTTCTGGCCAACTTTCTTTCATCCTTTTATTCATCCTTTTTAATTTCTACTTTGTTTTCTTGTAATCTTTGCCTATTGTATTTTGTATCATGTCCATGTTACTATTGATTTGTGAAATCATTATTCCTCAGTAAACAGACTGGCATACGTGGACGTGTGGATACTAGATCCTCTGATATTATGATTTGAGAAATACATCATATGGAAGGTAATGTGAGGCCGATCGTATGATCATAGTACATCACACTTGAATTTGTAGTGAGCATTCGGAACTTTTATGAAAGATACATTGCCTTGCTTAAAGGGTGCTTTTGGCGTGTGGGAATTGCATTAAGTTCTTGGTGCCTTGCCATAAAAAAGGCATCCCATGTAGTTCCCCATCCTTAAAACTTTACGTCTCTGGATGGTTAAAACTCCCAACAATATTTTAACACCCTTCATGACCTGCACCAAAAATTAGAGTGAACAAGTCACTCACACGTGGATATATTATAACCAAAAGACTTTATGTATTTGCAAATGAGGTTTTTAAGTTTATGATGGTCAGCAATAGAGACTGTGGACGGATGTTGGATTTTGAGGTTAGAAACTCTGTAGTGATTTACCCTGCGAAGCTACAAACCAATTGTGAAAGTTACCCGGACCCCAGCCTGCCAAATTTTATTCCTTTTTTTTTTTCCTAAACAGATGACTAAAATTCTATCCTTCTTTTTCTATTTAATCTACACACTTTCTTTTTTAGTCCGTTTCTTATAACGTACACATTATTTTCTATTTTTCGCATGTCCTATCTACTTTCTCCTCCTTTTCCACTCATATGTGATCCACTTTTTAATTTAATAATCCACCTTAAAATTCCTCTCTTTACCTTTGTAGTTTCTCTCTCTCACTTTTCCCATTTCTCTCTCCACCGTTCCAGTTTCTCTCACTTTTGGACTTCCTCCTTGGTTCTCCCCCAAAGTGAAGTGAGTAAATTAAAAGCAAAATGGAGGGAGTATTGTAGTAAGCTTTAGTTGGCTATTTGTTTAGCAACTTAATTTTACGAATTTTAGGTGTTGGCTTGAAATTCGCTAGTTCTGTCAGTGTCGTGAACAGATTTGGTGTTGGACAAGTGGTCAATTATTGCAGGAGTTTGCTTGTCTTACTCTGTATTGCCTTTTGTTGTTGTTGTTGTTGTTGTTGTTGTTTTGTTGTACGAGTTATCGTTCCTCTTGTTCTAGTAATGGCTGTCGATCTATGATTTGAAATATACTTATGTATTATGTCATTAAAAGCACTCAAAAACTATGGTTCCAGAATACTGACAACTGAGTCCATTTATTGATATTTAAAATATAACTTGTTTTACCCGATTTCTTGAGTATACAATCTTTTGTTTCTTGTACAAGTCATTTGTTTGTTTTCTGAAACCTGCATCACCTAATTTTAGTCTCTCTTTCATGTTTTTTTAATTTTGTGTTCCAGTTTGTAGAAGATGGACGAAGGCCAACTACCAAGAAGTCATCATCTAACTCTCTTCATAAAAGGATGGGCGGTAAGTGAGTATACTCATGTGTTCATAAGTCTCCGATCCCCATCTCCTTTTGTAATAAATCAGCTTAACCAAAATAGAAAAATAAATAAATCATGTTGGGCGCTTTGCTATCCATGCTGTGAATCTATTCTTGGGTCCGCTTTTGGTTAGTTGTCCTTTCTGTAGATAGCTGGCACTGTTGAGTCCAATACCTGTTATCCAAAGCCTCAATTGCTTTGATACCATCCGTTTCTTTTCAACCTCCCAGCAATGGATGTTGACGGTCTTTATCGCTGTAAACAGAAGTAATTTGTATGCGCTTTTTTTTTTTAATGATTTATCCATTCTTTCCCGTATCGTTCATTCTTACTACATATGATTTGTCTTTGTGCCTATAAAAATAGTCTCTTACTTTACTAATGATAGTCACAGGTTAGGAGTCTTGTTGCTGATTCCTCTTCCATAAACATGTAAAAACATGGCATCTAAAGCGAAAATTTTGATCGTATATCACTGTGGTGGGTTTTTCTGGTTGATTCATTCCCGCATTTCCTTCCTCTCACTAATTGATAAATTGTGCTATCCCATGCCTGAAGTTTTGGTTTTGTTTTACTCACCGTATTTTTTCCGAGTAAAATGCACTTTATTTATTAGATCTGCTACCTTCTATTGAGCAGCCGTGCTGAGTTGCAGAAGCTGACACCAGTAACCATACCAAATGAGAGTGAGGGATTTAGAGCATCTCTCCTAGTTCCAAGAGGTATTGGGATCGATTCTCATCCTTGGCAAGTTGGGATTCCCTTTACTCCTCCAACTTGTCAAGGTTTCTCCTTACCCAAAAAAAAAGTAACCATACTAAATGCATTTTTGTAAAATGCTGCTTTTTTATGTGAATACTTCCTTTCCTGCTCTTTGGAAGGAGGTGCGGATTAAATTTATGTATTTCAACGGCAATTACCTTGTGGGTTATGGCTTCATTCCGTTTAGTTTGGTTTTTGCTGTTCAAATAATTGTAGACTCCCCTTCCCCTTTGGCCCCTGTATAGCAACTGTATCATATTGTTGACATAATCGCCCGCTTTCTTGTATATTTTGCTGCTGCCATGGCTTTGGCGTTGTGATATTAGTGGTTACTCTTGCATATTGCTTTCATGTTCTCTTGTTGCCCTCTCCGATTGGGCAGCAGAAATGGTGCTTACATAGAGCTGAGAGCATCTGTATGACTCTATTGTATTGGTTGCTTGAATTGCTTTGATTTCACTTTTCCTTACTGGTGTTTAAGCTTTAAGGTAAATGGACAACTTGGTCTAAAATAGATTAAATGTGATAACCCGAGCTTTTTCGCTTACTGGTATTCTAGATTTCTAGTTTATTACGTGATTTGTCTGTTTACGTTCCCTATCTCTTTCTTAATCTGTGTATCTAACTCACATGCTGTAAGTAAAAAAGAACGAAGTACATTGAACTTCTTATTTCCATTAGTTTCAATGCTTTGAGTTTCATGCTTATGAAAGCATAAATTTACGGTTAATATCTTAAAAATCTATTAGTGAAAATTTTGGATAGTTGACACGATGATATGATACAAAGACAACCACTTCTTATTTTCTTTGAACCAGTCCATCAGGCATGCCTATATTATTAACAGAGTATCATACCAAACTAGTATTTTGGCCCAGGCGATGCCTCGGGTCATTTACAATTATCAAATACTACCTCCGTTCCTTTTTAATAGGTAAACTTACACTTTTTACGCATGCCGATGCATTATTTTGAGCTTTTATATCTCTAATTTTGTATTTGTAAAAAATATAAAAAGTCGATATTCTAAAAGTATATATCGAGATGAATCAAACAAGATCCTACATGACTATAATTTCTCTTAACCATAAATCACAAATTATAGTTAAAAGGGAAATTTTTGAATAGGGTCAAAAGTGAAAGTGTAACTATTATAAAGAAACGGAGGTAGTATATTATTATTCATAAATCTCATATACTTGATTTTATTAGTTTTTCATAATATTTTGTCTAGTCCAAAATTGAAAAATAGACGTTATGACATGATAAATTGTTTTTTAAAAAATTTATAAGGAATCGAGGATAAAAATAACAATTTCAATGGAATTAGGGCAAGACTTAAGAGAATGTTATTACTTAATAAAAGTGTTAGAGATCCAAGAACTTGTCTATGTCTTTATAATTACATATAATATTAAGACTTTATTATGTTTTACTTTGAAACATTAAGCATTGAAATAGTGGATTAGTGGTTAAACTCTCACATTCCATAAAGGTAATGTGTTCGAATTTTAGTAACTACATTTTCTTAAATGAGATTGTAATGTGTATTAGAATTTAGAAGCTTAAGAAGAGTGTCACGTGGCACCGTTCCTTTGAAAGGAACGCCTTTTAATATATTTGTATAGATAGTACTACTTCAGATAACTTGGCGCTAACGCTATGGTACCCTCTTAACTTCAACATTTCAATAAACCCCAATTTTTTATACACATAATGTTTCAATAACCCCATTTTGTAACAATAATTCAAAGAGATAAAAGGAGAGAGAGAGAAGGAAGCAAATAAGTTTGTGTAGATCAGAGAAAAAGAGTGAAGTTATTTTCGTGATATGGAGATGGGGGAAATTTCAGAAAAAATGAGAGTAACCATAGATCTAATGTAAAAACTAAGAGAAGGAGATGAAAGGTAGATCGGTTGTACGAGGGGAAAGAAAGTTTTCGAAAGCATGCAATTGAATGTTATAAATAGTAATTTCATTGGGCATTTCGTTATTTCTAATGACAATTTTTGAGTTTGGCTTATTAGAGATGAGGGTGAAGTGATAATTATTTGAGTAAAAATCTTGAATTCGAAATTATTTATATAAGTAATCTCCCATTTATTTACAGTACTAATCCATAGTTTCGTCTTTGTTGTTCAATTTGCAAAACTCCTCCTTTTAGGGTTGAGTTAACGACTGTGATCTAAGCTTTCATAAAACTTTGCGTTAAGGAACTTGTTCAGGGTTCATACGTTAAAATAGATGAAAGCTGTAATTTTATCTGTTGCATAAAAGAATAAATCTAACAAAACATCCATTAGCAAAAGAAGAGTTCCTAAGAACATTTGGAATTGGAAAAATTGACAACAGAGGTCTCAGCTTTGGGTGATAATTTTTAAAAGGTCTGAACTATTGATTAACCTGTGTAGGTCTCAACTTTAGGGGGTCTTAACTTTTAGCGGGTCTCGGTGACTTAAAACTAGACCTGATCAAACACCGGGCCGGGCCGGGCCGGGTTCGGGCCGGGCCGCGCCAAAAAAAAGTGCCCATCTTGCGGGCCGGGCCGGGCCCAAATCCGGGCCAAAAAATTGTGCCCAAAGCCCGGTATTTCGGGCCGGACCGAACGGGCTTTTGCGGGCCAAAACGGGCCGGGCCCAAATTTTAGGCTAAAAAGTGTTTAAAAACGGGCGGGCCGGGCTGGAGTTGATCAGGTATACTTAAAACTGACGATTTTTTTAAAAAATCTCACCTAGTTCATGCATCCCTCCCTCAATTAGCCCTTCTGGTGTGACCCAAGTTTTACAAGTGATGAGCTATTAAGCCGGTTTCAAGTCACTAAGGCCCGCTAAAAGTTAAGACCCCTTAAAGTTGGGACCTACACAAGTTAATCAATAGTTCAGATTTTTTAAAAATTATCACCCAAAGTTGAGACATCTGTTGTCAATTTTTCCTTTGTAATTTGTACATATAATTCCTTCTACTTAGCTAGCTTGTCTCTTTTCTTGGGTTACACAAGATTATTTACATATGACGATCTTACATAAGACTTACTAAAGGGAAAAACATTATTTACTTATATCAAGAATGTAAAAAAATAACCGCCATAGTATAATAACTGAATAAGTATGCAATAAACACTAAAATAGTTAATCAAGTATAAAATTGCCATTAAATCACAAAGGTCAATATAGTATCTATACAAATATATTAAAAACCATTCTTAAGCAAGTTTACACGTCACATGACACTATCCCTTTAGTTGTTTCGTTCCACATCATCAACATACATTAAAAAATTAGAAACATGCTCCGAATAAGATTCGACCACGTGACCTCAAGTTAATATAACAAAGTGTTAACCAATTAACTATGCAACATTAGATGCTACTCTTTTAACATGAAGATATTAATAGCCCGGGGTATCATTCGGGCCTGATAACTTGTTTTTATGTACTAGGAGTAGCATACTAGCATAGATGATTATTTGAAAACATCAAGGAAATACGATTGCTTTGTTGTACCAATTTATTACATCCTTCTCATGCAACCTAATCAAGTACATAAAATAAAAATTACCCTAAATGGTTCAGGAATTATATCTTGAATTTGGGATCAATACGATATTTTCATCAAATCAATTTCACATAAAAATTTTGTACCCGAATTTATAAGATAATCGGCCTTCAATGGTGAATACACTTTGATGAAGCAAAAAACTCATAAAATCATAAATTCTTGAAAAAATGGAGGAGATTAAATGTTTACCTAGGATAAGGGAGTCGAATGGATTGTTAGAAAAATATCTCTTCTATTTGTTTATTATAAATTTGAACTTGAAGCTTCTCAAACGTCTTGTATGTGATGTCGTTTACAAGTCTCTGCAATATGATTGTATGAAATGCAAATCATTGTTACCTTTTTATCTTTTATATACTTTCTCATATCTTTTCTGAGGTACTTAATTTTTAAAAAAGTTTGCGTCTCAATTCTTATCCTAACTATTTTTTTGTCACTTAGGGTATGTTCGGTTCAACTTATTTTGTCTTATCTTATTTTATCTTATCTTATCTTATCTTATCTTATCTTATCTGATCTGATCTTATCTTTATTTTATTCTGAAATGAGTGAAGATAAGTTCAACATAACATCTTATTTATCTGATCTTATATTATCTGATCTTATAAAATCTTATATAAGTTAAAATAAGTTGAACAGAACGGACCCTTAATCCACAGTATAACCTCCTTTGCTCTTCGTACATCTTCTCTATTTTATCTCCCCTTTTTTTTTAAATTAAAAATTAATTCATTGATTCAAAGTCATACGACATCTACAATAGAAGTCAAAACTAAACAAATACATATCAAAATGAAATAAATACAATTCTAATATGATAAAACCACGATCGTTGAGTAGATCTAACACTTCTGAAAACCCTCGTCTTTCACATCGCTGTCTGATGCAGCCTTATGCAAGGGGGTCTATCGATCTTTTGTAGTTTTGAAGTAGAACTGGATTTAATTCAAGTGATTGTAAACGAAGTATTGACATCTGTTGCAACCCTGCACAGATTTCAATCAACAAATCAACCTCTTGAATCACATAAAAACCCAAAAACAAAGTCTCCAAACTCTCACATGGAGAGAGATAAAATCCAATATATGGGTAGATATAACCCAATAAATGGGTAGAAAAACTCTCAATTAGAGAGAGACTGGAGTTTATTAAAAATATTAACATAAAAAACTAGTAACAAAAGGAGAAAAGGGACTTACCACCGCCCAAAAGGGTAGCGGTAGCCCCTAGGTTGAAAATTAGGGTTTTGTGGGAGATGAGAGAGAAGAGAGAAAAATAAGGGTGAGGAGGCAATCGCTATACCTTCATAGCTTACCTCCTCTCTATTTTATCTCCCTAATTACAAACTTACACTCCTTTCCCAATCTATACATAACAACTCTATTAGCATAAATTATCCTTTTATATTTCCACCTCCTTTCCCGCCAATACTTATTATTCATTCGAGCCCTTCATTCTAAACAAAGTGTTATCGCCATATAAGTCTTACACTTCAAAAATTCAAACAAAATATCATAAAGTTTAGTTTCATTTCAAAAGCCTTGCAAATATAGTTACACATGTAAAAAAAATTTTAAAGAGAAATTCAATTAATTAAACGTTAAACGGTATCTACAATAGGTATTAAAGAAAAACAAAATACAATCAAACAAGATCAAATCAACTTCGTCTTCGATGAAACTACAATCAAACAAATCGAAAATTGTGGCGCAAGTCCCTTGTATTTGTTGTCTCAAGCAGCACTATTAATGGAACCGTCTATCATTTTGACATAGTTTGGAGAATAACATTCTTGATTTACCTATGTTGAACGCATCCGAGCTTCTAATACCTTCATGTTGATAGTTTTGAAGTTCAACCAATGAGAATAATTTCCCATACCTACAAATAAACAAACTAGACTCACAACTCACGTAGGCCATATGGGAGAAAGATACCTCCACAACAAAGAAGACTAAACTTCCCATAGCAGGGCACAAGAAACTCTCATAAAAAGAGATTAACTTATTCAACGAAACAAAATGACAAACTAGAAAGAGAAAACAAGAGAGGAAGAGGGGCATACCATGATGATCTCATCAATGGCAGACCCTAACTGATGAAACAAAAGGGGAAAAAAGGAAGCGGCTAGATAAAAAACTAGGTTTAGGGTTTAGTTACACATGTAAACTTTAATAATAATAATAATAATAATAGTAGCAAAACAGAATACGCTGCAATCTTATTATTTCAATTTTAATTTTTTCTTTAGTTTAATTTTAAATTATAAAAGTGGTTTTATCATTGGACAAAATGTACAACACATGACAATCGATTTTATCACTTAGAGTTATCAACATGTGCTAGGCACTAGTCGACTCTAGAAAAGAACTAAAAAAACACTGGTAAACTTGGTAAATGGTAATAGGTGAGATTTCTGATTGAGGCATTTTCTATTACTCTTAAGACAGTAGGCTCTGTTTAAACAAGAAGAAAGTTCAGGACATTCCCAGATTGCGGCATTTCTCACTTCTTCTGTTCTTCAACTTCTGCAAAATCCACAAAACTTTCTTCTAATGGACGAAGATCGCATTTTGGAGAGAGAACGGTACCAAATTGAGCAAATTCGTGAGCTCGATGACGAGGAATTGCAGATTGAAGAAGTCGAAGGCCTTCCTGACGACTCCGATGACGATCCTCTGTAATTTTCTTCATCAAATTTTACGTTCTCACTTTGATTTTTGATTCGTTGTTGTCGAATGTTACACCTTCGATTGTCACAAATAATGTTTGATTGAACTTTTGGCTCTTAATTTTTCTCATTTCGCATTTTCCGATTGCTGAAACTGCCGAATCTAGGGTTTCTGAGTGCTCAACTTATGCTTTTATGTGAGAATTTTAGTTTTCTTGGTTGTTGATAGTCTAAAAGATTAGAAAACCGAATGTTTATGTTAGATGAGGAGAAATCGAATTGAAAAACTGAATGTATGCATGCCATTTAGCAATTTTAGTTTACATTTTGATATGTCATTCGACATGACACTGCTGAACATTGAACAAGATATATTGGTTAAATTAGTTGATAAAATTCGCCTGTGTTACTGTGTACCTCTGAAAGTAAGCAAGCCGACTTTCTTCGCCTCAAGTTCGGTTCGATAATTACTTAGAGTACAGCTCTCTCTCTTCTTTAAAGAAAAGAAGAAAGTCAAGTTAGTCAAGATAGTTAGTAAGGATACAGGGGCATTCCTATTCTTGAACGAAAAATTACTGTATAAAAAGGCATGTTTATGTCTTGATCAGTGTAGGCGTTTTTGGATTTCTTGTTTAGGCCAAGACACTGATACCTATGCATTGAGGAGAGTTTAATGTGTGATTTAAGTCTTATGAGTTTGTCTATACCAAACAGCTATTTCGCGTACATCTTAGCTAACATAGAACGCGATGGAACTCGCCTAGAATATCTCCATTTTTTCAAATTCTTTTGTTGACAATTTTTTTTTTTTCATCTTTGGTGGTGTGAGGATTAGAAAAAGATGTTATGAAATAGACTATTGACAGTAAGAAGTTAGAGGGTGAGGTTTGGTTGCTGTGGAGTTTGTCGGGGAGTGGGTCAAACACAATAATGAACTTGAGGGTTGATGATGAAGGAGAGAATGAGTATGTGACAGGAAAAGAAGTATGGGATGAGGGAGGTGAAGGGTTATTGAAGGGGCTCTCTCTCCCCATGTCTTTCTCCTGGTGATGATGGCTTTAATAGTCTATTCCAGAGCGAAAATGAGGATTTGATATCTGTGTTTAATTTTTAGTTGCAAAAGTATGACTTCTTTGTTATTGATGCTTAGCCTCTGACTCTCTTGTTTTGCATGTTCTTCCTCTAGTTTCAGTGAACATGCCCTTGGAAGGCTGGGTGGTTGTACATTTGACACCTGTCTGGCGTCATTGCATACATATTTGGGCGGTAGGCATGTGTAGCATTAATACTATTATGTATTCTTGGTTATCTAAGTTTTTTTAACCTGATTCTGCATGAATATTGCAGTGGTGGAAGACACTCATCATAGGACAGCTTTTGTTGATACTGGAACCACTTTGACTCTTCCTCTTTTTTTTCTTGAAGGTTTTTGTATTAAGTTCACTTTGATATTGTGCCATATATCATAGTCAAACACAATTTTTTTGTACTTTTATCTTGTCACCTTTCTTTTTACTTGTGATACAATTAGTAACTTGATTACCTCAATTTTATGCTGTTCAGGTGTGGTACTTTTTCCGGAGGCAACTCTGCCTTTAAGAATTATACAGCCGAATTTAATAGCCGCTATAGAAAGAGCAATGGGTCAGGTTGATTCCCTTTATACCATAGGTGTGGTACGTAAACTGTTCTGCATCTTTGTCAGGAATTGCATTAATGATTTAAGATTGCTTGAGCAAATTTTGCTATGTTGTTCAGGTTCGTGTCTACTATGACCCTGAAGATGAAAACGTAAAATCTAAAACTATTGGGACTACTGCAGAGGTACTATTTCTGACTTTGCAAAGCTACTTATATTATGGTCATTGTCATGGCTTGAGGATATTCCAAATACGAAACCTGCAAAAAGATGTTCTCTGATAACTTTTTTACATGTACAGTTTTAGCACTGCCTCTTGAGTGGTATGCTTCTTCTTCCTTCATTGCAAAAATAGAAGTATATGTTACTACTGAATTGGAAGTTGGAAACTAGCTTCCACTTCCTATAGTATGTTGGTATAAATGTTTCTTATTATCCTTGGCTTTAAAGTCCAATGCTGTTTCATAAAGCTTATGAATTTGTTCATGTATATGTCTTTGTTTGATTGAAGTGACCAGATGGGACAAACAATGGTATGAACATTGTAGATTTTCCTCCCCTCTGTCCTTTGCTTGAAAGTTGACGAAGGTTGTGTCAAATCAGAGATGAGAGAACTTTTTAGATAATGGATAGGGACTGCTCCATATTTGGTTTGGAAAATATGAGATAGAAACATTGCAGGGTTTAACTGCAATTTATATACATAATTTATACCTCTTCTAGGAAGATTTGTGGAGAGATAGAATTGCATGTGCTCTTATGTTTCCATGACAATATAAAAATTAAGCTCCACAATCATTTTCAGTTTTCCAAGATAAGAAATTTGCATGTGCTTCAAATTTTTAGGAACATAAAGTTGTGAGCCAGAAGATAGTTCTTTGCTGTTGAACTTCTCCAAACATTGTGATAAACTTGAGCTAATCTGCATGTGACTGTTTATCTCCCTTAAGTTCTCACAAGTAGTATCTATCACTGTTTTACCCTGTCAAAAGATTATATGATTGAGTAGTTGCATTGTTGTCATATTGTTTAAGTGCTCTCTCACTTGCAAAATATCCCTTTACATGTTACTTAACTGCTGCTTCATTGCATGCCTATTGTTCCGAAAGGTGTTGGCCAGACAATAGCTACCCTCACAACAATGGTCATTTATTTGAGAGATTAAGCTCAGGATCAAAGACTAACTAGGAAATATGTAGTAGCTCAACTTGATCATATGTTTACTGTAATTTAATAATATTATCACTGTTTCAGATTCGACAATACCGTCGTTTGGAGGATGGAACTGTCAATGTAGTTACCCGTGGAAAGCAGCGATTCCGCCTTAGACGCCATTGGCGCGATGCTGATGAAGCTGTAAGAACAAACTTAATGTTGCATTACCTTTGCTCCCATTACTTTGATGCTGTCTTATCTAACTGTTAGAGGTTAATTTGACGAGTGTTTTGTCTTCTTAGCCATGTGGAGAGATTGAAATTATTGAAGAAGATTTGCCTGCAAGGACCCCGCGTGACGCGTTTGGAAACTTACCTCCATTAACGAACCTTAGTAGTCGGAGCTTTTCTGGCACTACAAAATCACATCATCAGGCGAAGAGACATTGCAGTGCAGTTGAGAACAATGATTCTGATGCAGAGTCTGAAGAAAGTTTTCTGACCGAGCTTTCATTATCAGAGATTAGATTGCATCAATCTGCTATTGAGTCCTGTGCTGCTTATGATATGATTGACGAGTCAACAAGCAGTGACGATGAGAAGTGTGTTTGTGAATCGGAGCTTCACTCAGGAAAGTCCCTATCAAGTGATGGTTCATCACAATCAAAGTATCAAAGTAGAATAGGTGCTGCAACAGGAGTTGAGAGAAAAGCTAGAATTAGGCAATTGCCTCAGAAGGGAGGTATGCCTGCCAGGTTAACTAAGTTCCGTTCGGTTTCCAGAGCATTCTGGCCATACTGGGTTTATCAGATGTATGATTCTTTTGCTCTTGCTCAAAAGGCAGCTGGTACTTTTCCACCTCTCCTCCCCCCCTCTTTTCCCTAAGTCTCTCCCTCTCTGTCATTTAATATTCTGATGTTCATAATCTGCACAAGGGTCCTGTATACCAGTGTCTGGTGTCCAAAATTTTGATGATATATCCTCTATATTGTTTGTGCTTTAAAATATTTTCACATTAGTATATGTAGAAGAACGAAGGTAGCTAAAAAAAAGTAGGTAACTGATGAGATGGAGACTTTCAGTGCAGTGATTTATAGATGCATATTATGCTACTTTGCTTTATTGTCTCTGTGACTGTTGTTGTGTTTGAAATATTGAATCTTTCGTATCGAGGGCTGTCACGCCTGCTATAGGTCCCACCAAAACACGTACTAGCTTTCAATTGGTAGTTTATAGCTTTCTCCAGCAATGCTTTCTGATATTATAATTAACATCTGATTGTGGATAATGGATTTGTGGGGGTTTAATAATAAGAGCTTCAAATCCTAGGGGACGGGAATGGGTTAATTGTAAAGTTGGGGAAAGCTTGTACTTTGGAATGGGTATGATGCTACATTTTTATCAGTCAAGTACTATAGAAGAGGGGCAATCAATTTTATTGCTTCTCCCAATTATATCCCCTTAAAGGTCTGAACCTTTTTGTCTGCTTTTTAAAATTTGGTTCCCTCCAAAGTCCAAACCAAATGGTCCACGTAATATGGCAGCTGTTATATTATCTTCTCTTGATAAACGTTTGTGATTTTTGGCATCAATAATGTAGCCAAAGCATCAAAGAAACTTTAACAATAGATAATCTCATTTACTGTAGATTTAGAACACTGCTGCAGACTTATAGGCTGAGTCGACTAGTAATTACCGGAATCTATTCTAACTGAAGGTTCAGAAGTGCATCTTTTGGTAATGGTGGCAAGCTTGTATGACCTTTTAGCTGCTGTTATGCAAGTAGATTGGGCCATTCTTTGTAAAACTTTAGTTTACCAATTCTGCCTTCTGAGGGTATGGAAATCAAGTTGGGCTGTGTTGGTTATTATAGTTTCTTACAAGGGGATTCCGCTTGTTTTGCAGATATGTGGAAGCAGGTAGTTGGGGCGCCAAATATGGATGGTTTTGTTCGAAAGCCTGATATCTTGTCATTTTATATTGCTAGTAAACTTCCTATTTCCGTGTCAACAAGACAGGAGCTACTGGAAATCAATGGAGTCTCCTGTAGATTACGCCGGGAAATTAAATTACTTGAAGGTTTTGATCGTGTTAGGTGTAAAAACTGTCAGGTACTTTTAAATTCTTCTCCTTTTCTCATATTTTCAACCTTTTCCTTTTTTTCTTGGAGGGAAAAAGGAAGGATTGATGAGGGGGTTATGTCCTTATGCCTTGGCCTTTTAGTTTGGTGTTGGCTATCTAAGGTTCCAGATCAAATAATGAGCGGGGAGCTGGCAGTGGTCACCTAAAGTTTCAGGTTTAGTTAATTAGATCGACATAATTGGTGTTTCTTACACGCAGCATGGACTCCACTACCGATACTTTCCTACTGTGTTCTTGATTCATTTGTCAAATGTGTTTAAATTAATCTATATTTTGACTAATATGATTCTACCTTGTTTTGCACTGTGATAGTCTGTAATTGCGAGGCGATGTGATATGCTGGTGATGTCTAATGAAGGTCCTACTGGTGCATATGTTAACCCAGGTGGCTTTGTGCATGAGATAATGACTCTTTACAAAGCCAATGGTCTCGCTCTGATTGGCCGACCTGGATTAGAATACAGCTGGTTTCCAGGGTATGTGTTTTGCAATTTCACATTTCGTATTTTCGGAATACCAAAATATTTGTTTCTATTCAGATCCTTATATTAACGTGGATCCCTGAAACGTATGTAAGCTCGGTTGTGCTCTCACATACTACTGATGTGAAAATAGTTTCCTTTAGCATTATACGTACACTTTCCATGTATGTTGAGCTTGATTTTATCATAATGCTGACCAAATACTCTGCAGATATGCATGGACCATCGCCAACTGTGATACCTGTGAGAGGCACATAGGTTGGCTGTTTACTGCTGTAAAGAAGAAGTTGAAGCCTAAATCTTTCTGGGGAATTCGAAGTTGTCAGATTGCTGATATCGTGCAATAAGATTTCTGGACTTGAATCTCAGTTACATGTACTTGTGTTTGTAAATGCTCACATATAGATATCACAGTCTTCTCAGTCAGAGAGTAGGTGCTTATACAAACAAGTAACAAACTGTATCAAACGTAGTTCTCCATAATTTTGCTATTAAGAAATTGTGAGGTTACAATAGTGTAGTTCTTTCTTGTTATTGTGTTTTGTTTGCAGTATGTTAGTATTGAGCAATGGAGTTTGTTCCCTTTTTCCGGCTCCACTTCTTGTTTATCTGTTGCTATTTCCGCCTCCCGGGGTTGCTGTTGGCCGTCATGAGGTTAAATCTGTTTGATTGTTTAAAGCTCTGGGGGCAATTTGCCACTTTCATGCGAACTGATGGGAGCTGGTATGACGGAGTCGTGATTACAATGTGACGTCAACGAAACCTTTTGAAGGGTGCCAGGGCTTTTGATGATTCCACTTTCCACTCAAGAGTCTTTCCCTAGAATATATGTGATCATTACTCATTAGGGATAAAGTGATATCATGAAGGAAACCCCATTGGTTTGCAATGCAATAACAGTCATTAAGCCAAGAGTGCAAGGATAACTATTCTACCTTGGTTGTTATATATATATATATATATATATATATATATATATATATATATATATATATATATATATATATATATAGCATTCTACGATGTTGAGAATGTATAATGCAAAATCGTTTGAAATTACTCTGTGTGTATTCTATGCGACGTCATATGGTAATAAATTATCTCATTTTTCCAACATACTATATATGCAAAAGTACGAGTGTGACCATCTCACTATGTGTTTGGTGTAGCATATTCAAAATCAAAGAGACAATTGACCTATAAAATCTATCAAAAGTCTCATACAGACACACGTTGATAACCATACTATAATAAACACTATAGAACAAGCTTAATAACAAAATGAACACCTCCATTACTGATTATAAAATTAAGGATGCAAACAGGAGCCAGAAGCATGTTAAATCTAATCACATTAATTTTGTTGTGCTGAATACAAAAGTGCAAGTACTGACAAGTGACAAAAATTGCAAGAGGTTTGATGGTGAACGTTTTTTCTGCCATAAAGGACACATTTCAATTTCAGCTCATTGTCATGCTATGAACGATAGTGCAAGAGAAGAACGGGAACAAAACAACGAATTTTTTCCATGAATAAGCCTAGCGCAGGCTTGCTGTGCGCAGCGCAAGCCTGGTGCGCGGAGCGCACAGCTCCCACGTGGCGCGCATTGCTTCTTTTGTCTTGCGTTGATCTTAATCTGTAATAAACCGCTACTCTGAGTAGCGGTTTATATGCGTGCCTTATAGCTTGTCTTTAGGACACAATATAACCGCTATTTGAAGTAGCGGTCAACCTCATTATTGCTATTAACCGCTACTTGGAGTAGCGGTTTATTAAAAAACCAAATTTTTGGCATGCTGTCCTACGTGGACGGTATCCATGGAATTAATTTCAAGTTCAGCACATAGGAGAAATTAATACTCCATTTGACATTATTCATGGAAAAAAATCCTAGAACAACCATAAGATAACAGTACTAATAGCGAGTCTTTTAATTTAGATATTTTTATATAGAAAAGATCATAGCTGTAATAGATAGTACTTCCTTCGTTTTTTTTATTGCTACATTTTTATTAAATGTTTGTTTCTTTTTAATTGCCACATTGTTTATACTTTCCTTATTTGGCGTACATGACCCACCAAAAAGTAATACTATTATACTCCCTCCGTTCCAGAATACTCTTTACACTTTCCTTTTTCATATGTCCCAGAATACTCTTTACACTTCTATTTTTGGATATGACCCACTATTATTTTAATCCTTTACCTTTTAAACATTGGCCCACACTCTCTCTCCTCCAAATAAAATAATACCATTCCTATTACATACCAACTCTAACCATGGCCCACATTCTCTCTCCTTAAAATAAAATAATACTACTTTTATTAACTACTAACTCCTATCACATCTACTTTTCAATAAAATAACAATTGATAACCAAACAACAACTTATCATCTAAAACTACGTGTCTTGATAAGTGTCAAGAGTATTTTGGGAAGGAGGGAGTACTTGTTTTTCTCTTTTTCCACCAAAAAGTACTATTTTTTCACCCTTTTCCCATTATTTTACATTGAATGGATCAAAAAGTACATTCTAAAGAGCATGAAAGTGACATTGCCTAAATTTTTGTGTAATACACAATGTAGCAATTAAAAAAAGGGAAAGAGCATAAAACATGATAGTTATAATACTTCCTCCGTTCCATTTTAAATGAAACACTTACTATTTTAGGCCTTTCAAAATAAGTTTCTTTTTATTTTTTCTTTTCTCTTTTCTCCCCTCCCCATTTCATTTAAAAGGAAGTACTAATAAAAAAGAAGGGAAGTACTGGTTCATAATTCATAGAGAAGAATATGAAAGTTATCAAGGACTATAATTGAAAAAATTATAATTTTTAGTGTGAAAATGAAATAAAATGAATGTCTATAACCTTCTTACATGTAATTTAACATAAGGTTGTTTTTCTGATCTATTTGGAAGAATGGCATATGAACAAAGATGTTCTAATTATAAATGTTGGATAGTGTTTGGGTTAATAGCCCAAGTTCCGGCTCAACTAAGGGTGAAATGACTAAACTATCTCCATTTAGACTAGACTTTTCCTTGTAATATTTAATCCAAAACTAGAGACTTTGTACTAAATTAATTGGTATAACTGAATTGCGAAAGTGTACCTTGTTCCATCAGATTGATCAGTGGTGGGTTTTGGATCTTCCTACTTTATAGGATCTCCCTTGATATTTTATTGATGATGGGTGGTCAGAGAGAATAAACAATCATATAAATTGGGGACCATAACCTTAACCCTAATATATATATATATATATATATATATATATATATATATATATATATATATATATATATATATATATATATATAAGAGACAATATTGGGTTTCTACACATAATAGCTCATACTTAATTAAGAATATAAGATACCTTATAAACCCAATAAATAAAACTATAATACCGACCACTTTTTACGGGCTAACTTTTAGATAGCTTTTATACACATATAATTTTACATGTATGCCCATATGATTATTTTCTAACATCCCTAATTAAACCTATTACCCTTAACAAAAGCCCGTAATGCGGTTATGGAAATTCCTTGATTAGTCAGTTTCGTTAGCATAGTACTACTATAAATACAGACTTGCAACACAAGTATACATAAGTTTTTCTAGAATTCTTGACTCTTTCTCTCTACTTTCTCTATCTAGAAGGTATATTTCTGACTTAAGTGTCAGAGGGGCATCCTCGGGACCACCTCGAGGTAGTTCACTCATGCATGTTTTGTAGGCCTTAGACTCTCTTGGAGTTGGAGGACAACCCTTGAATTGACGGATTACTAAGACAATTCCCCCAAAACCCTCTCATACAAATATTTCAAGTTTTGATACAAATTATAGGTAACTTACTAGTATATGTACCCTCAAACCTTGTTCACTTCACACTTGATTTATGCTAAACTAGATTATTTAAAATTCGTGTTTGTTGATTCTCTTGTATACTCTTATAAATTTAGAATTCTTGAGTACAATTTATTGATTTTTAATGAATAACACTGAATTTTTACTAATTTGAAATTGACTTTTTTTGTGATAAAACTAAGTAAAACTCAATTATCATTGAATATAATCATTTTTTATAATTATTTTAAATTGCACTAAATAGGAGATTACTCAACATATGCAATGAAAAATAAAAATTGCAACTTAGAATAAAAAAACCAAATTGGTGTTAACCCATCTATAATTCATAATTTGACTAGTAATAATGTCAAAATCCACACCCAAAAAAACCCCACTTCTATACATTCTAGAATTATTCTTATTCAAACTTCATTTGCCTTTTATTGCTATTTGTAACTCAATATCTAGTAAAGCAGCATCTAAATTTGGACCTAAAATGTGAACTTACAACATTTGGGAATTCTCATTATAAAGAACAAAAAAAGAACATTTGGAATTTCATGACTTATTAATATGAGCACACCATAGTATAATAGTAATACTAATATAGTATTACAAAGTGCAGTCCATTCACCAATAATATACTATCTACGCGTGTTTGACACTTCTGACTTTGAAAATTCATTTTTTCTCTCTCCTCCAAATCTCCAACAAACTAGGATAGACCATTTCTTTGTTCAGAAAACATCTCCTTTTTCTTAAACAAATTACGACTTTAATTACTACAGTAATAACTAACCACCAAATTAGAAAATGATGTCATTCAATAAACCTCATTTTCTGGTAATTCACATTCCTTTATTTTATTTTACTTTTATTCTCCCTACTAAATAGAAAATTTCAAATCATAAACTTGTCGCCACGTTTTATTCTTTTCCAAGTCCAAATCTTGGTTCTTTGAGATATTTCTTTTTAATCATTAAAAAATATATTTATTATTATTAATTTAAATTTTGTTGTTGGAAAATTCAACCCTTTTCCCACTACCAACGTTGTTTATAAAAACAACCCATGTTATGTTTGCATTAGTGTGACAATAATAACAATTTATAGCTTTTTTGGGTGTTTTATATTTTCTGGGTTTGTTAGGTTTTTGTGCCATTTTTGTTGTAGAAGTTGTTGGTGAACAAGTTGCAGTTCAGAGGAGAAAGAGAGAAAAGGTTGTTGTTGATTAGAGGAGTAATGGGTAGTACATTGGATGAGATGACTCAAGGATCTAACGGTGTTGCTGGGGGTGTTCGTGACGTGTACGGTGAGGATTTTGCCACGGAGGATCAACATATCACTCCTTGGACTGTGTCTGTTGCTAGGTGATTGTAACATTTTTATCTTGTTTGTATTAAGTTTTTAATTATTTTTGTAAAGTTTTGTAATTTTGTTGTTGATTTTGAGATCATGTGGTTTTGAATTTTGTGTGATGAAGTGGGTATAATGGTTAATTGATGTGTTGTTTTGGTATGAAGATTTGATGGGCATTCTTGATTTGATCTTTTACATGTTTGGTTAAATGCATTATAATGTGGGTAATTTTATTTTTCATAAAAGGGTTTAATTTTAATTGAGTAGTTTGTAATATGAATTCATGCAATGGGTTATCTTGATTTGTTGTTATAAATTTGTTGTTTAAATCTTGGGTTTGATTGTCAAATCAAAAAATGAAATTATTGCTAGTCTTAAATTGTGTATATCAAGGAGATATTTGCTTGGAGATTTATAGTCATGAATGAACTAATTTTAGGAAGCACCCCTCAAAAACAAAAATTATAAAATATAACTCAATTTAGGAGGCTGCTCAAACTAACACTTGTGCATATTACCTGTACTAGATCAAGAAATTTTCGTAGTCAGGACATAACCATATAAATTACGTACTACTTCCTCCTTTCCAAAATTAATGCACACTTGCACGTGTAACGTGACCACATATTTTCATCATTGTATATGAAAAAGAGTAGACAAGTGGATCTTGTTACGTTCATTTTAATGTTTAATTTTAAAATATCAAATTTTCACAAGTTCTACTAATGCGTAATTGAAGATATTAATGGTTGAAGTAGTGTATTGGAGACTGCGAAAATGCAAATGTTGGTAATGGAAGAAGTGGAAGTTTTCTCTTGCAAAAATGGAATTGTTTTTTCATCATCAATTATTGCTCTTGTTATTGCAGTGGGTATTCATTGCTGAGGGATCCTCATCACAACAAAGGACTTGCTTTTACAGAGAAAGAACGAGATGCTCACTACTTGCGTGGTTTGTTACCTCCTGCATATCTGTCCCAGGATCTCCAGGTTGCATCACTGAACCTTGCTCAGTTACTTCATAATCTTGAGTTGTAGCTTTTTCTCTTTGGAATAGTTCTTAATCAGCACTCTTTTGAACATCAGGAGAAGAAGTTTTTGGCGACTCTTCGTCAATATCAAGTTCCCTTACAGAAATACATGGCCATGATGGATCTTCAGGTAAATCCTTGTGCTTGATAATTGTGTGGAATTCAGGAATAAATATCTGCTCTTATATCTGTTGCTGGAGATCTTCTCCTTTTGTAATGGTCATGAATTATAGGATAATGTGAATATGCTACACTTTTGTTAGTGATGATAGACCTTGGAGCCACTAATCATGAAATGACCGAATTTGGTGGAATAATGATACTTTCAGTGTTCAATACTTTACACGCATAAGATTGTAACTAAGTTGCTACTTTATGTAGTGACTTACACTTTACCTCCGTTCTTTTCACCTGAATTTAATTGAATTACAGAGCCAAAATTCATGTGTCACATTACGCTTGATTTCCTTCATGGTTCTGATGTTATCTTTTATCGCAGGAGAGGAATGAGAAACTCTTTTACAAGCTTCTTGTTGACCATGTTGAAGAACTGCTACCACTTGTGTACACTCCAACTGTTGGTGAGGCTTGCCAAAAGTACGGAAGTATCTTTAGACGCCCCCAAGGTCTTTTCATCAGTTTGAAGGATAAGTAAGTCTTGTGGTGCATTCTCATCAAATTTCCTTGTTGGATAGGAAATGAAAAGTGTTCTTACATTTACGTTTTAGAAAGTCAGAAGTTGATGTATTTGGTGTTACAGGGGAAAGATTCTTGAGATTTTGAAGAACTGGCCTGAAAGGAATATTCAAGTTATAGTGGTTACTGATGGTGAGCGTATCCTTGGACTAGGAGACCTTGGCTGTCAGGTATTTGACCATGTTTTTTTTTCCTTAAGTGTGAGATATTCAAAGACTAAGTGGAAAAACAAAGGAAATTTTCATCTTACTTGACCTTTCTTTCTCTGTTGGATTCAATATTAATATGATGAATTTGCTTGAGATGTTTAGGGAATGGGTATACCTGTTGGAAAACTGTCCTTGTACACGGCGCTTGGTGGAGTTCGGCCTTCAGCAGTAAGCATTTGAATTCTATTAAGCTCTTGTCTAATAATGTTGTTATGGGTTTTGAATTCTGAAACATTTAGGCTGCAATAACCATATGTTCATCTTTAAAGGCGTGCTATCGACTGTTTCCATTCAACAAATATTCAGGAAGGATGAGTAGCTTCTAAACTTGAGCACATAACTCTCCTAAACAATTTCGCTTAATTCTAATGAACGGGAAAGTTATTGACCATCTTTATATTAAGCCTCACTGTGTTCTTTTTGTTACTTCCTCTCCCATCATAATTTTATCGCTCTTGTGCTATCAACTCGAATGATTCCATGATGCACTGTGTTTTATCCTGGATCTATCATCTATGGTACTCCCATGCTGGATTGTTGACAATTCTTATGAAAACAAAAACATGGAATTCTTTGTATGTGAAATAGCTGAGTCTGACATTTGGGCATGTACCCGTGCAACTCAGGAGTCAATTACATAATATTGGATAGTATAAGTGGCTATAAAGTCAAGATAGTTTGATCTTTTGTCCCTTTCACCCTGATCTATATACTCTTTGTTTGCAGTGCTTGCCTATAACCCTTGATGTTGGCACAAACAACGAGAAGCTTTTGAATGACGAGTTTTACATTGGATTGAAGCAAAATAGGGCTACTGGGGAGGAATACGCTGGATTTGTACAGGAATTTATGTCCGCAGTTAAGCAGAACTATGGTGAGAAAATCCTGGTACAGTTTGAAGATTTTGCCAACCATAATGCATTTGAATTGCTGGAGAAATACCGCACTACACACCTTGTCTTCAATGATGACATACAGGTGATCTAGATTCTTTTGTCTAAACATCATTTGATTGCTTTTAGAAATTTTAACTGATATAAAATCCCCTTTCGAGTGCAGGGTACTGCCTCTGTGGTGCTCGCAGGACTCATTGCTTCTCTGAGACTACTGGGAGGAAACTTGGCTGACCATACCTTCCTATTCCTGGGCGCTGGAGAAGTGAGCACTTAACAGCTTATTTGAGAATATATATTATACTAGAATTCGTTTTAAATGTTTCCAGAACTGCTATTAGTGTTTACTGTGAAAAGAAAATATTAAAGCAACACCGAGATATTTTCCTTTATTCTTTCACTGCTTCAGATGTTGCTAGTTATGCCATTGCAGCTAATTTTCTTTCTGCACCCCCTTTCAACTGGATATATGTTCATTTATTTCTGAGATTTTAGAGAAGATGGTTTCTTTGCGTTCCTCTTTTAGTGGTGTTATCTGACACTTGAAACTGCTGTTTATCGGAAGGCTGGAACAGGTATCGCGGAACTTATAGCTCAAGAGATGTCAAAGAAGGTATTAAACTGGTCCAACTACCATGCTCTCTTCTATTTACTTTTAACTCTCCTTTATTTTCTTATCTTTTTTATCTTTGTACAGACAAATTCTCCAGTTGAAGAAATGAGGAAAAAGATCTGGCTTGTAGACTCCAAGGTATTATCTGCTTATCCTGATGCTGATTCAACATTAAGATAAAAAGCCCATTTTCTTTATTCTTCTTTACACTTTTGCTTACAATGTTTATCTGTGATTCTCGATTTCTCGTTGCAGGGACTTGTTGTCAGTTCTAGGAAGGAGTCACTTCAGTCTTTCAAACTGCCCTGGGCACATGAATTCGAACCTGTTACAACTCTTCTAGAAGCAGTACAGGTGAATGGGAGCACGCTACTAAAATTGTATTTCATCATCAAGAGATTTTCTATGACCAAAGCTGTTGTCTTACTTCTTTGTGCTTAATTTTCTTAGGCAATTAGGCCAACAGTGTTGATAGGCACTTCTGGAAAAGGACAGACATTCACTAAGGTGGTGGTTGAAGCCATGTCATCTATCAACTCGGTACAATTCATTTCTTGTTCCTCATATTGAAGTTTGTATTAAGTGGAAGTGGCAAATAGGTCATTCAGATTGGTTTTAGTCTAGGTCATATCTGGGTGGAGTCACTCGTTTCATGTTTGGATCAGGTCATATTTAAATCTATTGTTAGTTGATTGCGATAAATTAATCCAATATTAGTCCCGTACTCCCATTAGTCCATTACTATGTGGGTCAGGTCAGTATCAAATTGGGTTTAGGCTGGGTGACCGAGTATGGTTATTAGCTATGCCTTTTTTCAAGTTTTAACATGTGGTTGGCTGTGCAGAAACCTCTCATTCTTGCTCTATCAAATCCTACTTCACAGTCAGAATGTACTGCTGAGGAGGCGTACACATGGAGCCAGGTAAACTCTCATTCTGCACCCACTACTTTTTTACAAAACCTCAGACTTTCACCTGTAATTATCTCTTTTCGACACTGAAGCAAGTGACATAAATTTGGCTTTTGTACTTTGAATATGATTAGGGTCAAGCAATATTTGCCAGTGGAAGTCCATTTGATCCTGTCGAACATGAAGGGAATACTTTTTTCCCCGGCCAGGTCTTACCCGCAACCACTACTCTTTGTTGAAGGGGAGAAATCTTAATTTAGAATGAGAATTGACCTCTGTTTTTTCATGTTTCAGGCAAATAATGCTTACATATTCCCTGGTTTTGGTTTGGGTCTGATAATGTGTGGTGCAATCCGTGTTCATGATGACATGCTTTTGGCTGCCTGTAAGTGCCACTGATTATTCTGTAAATTTAAATATACATTGGTTATATTGTGATTGTACCAAGAATACAGTCTGTATCACTTGTTACAACTTTCCTTCTATAGCTACTCATAGGCTAGGCCGTGGCAAATAAGGCTTCCCAGTGCATTAGCCAGGCTGCACTAGATCAGGCCAAGCCAGTTTTGATCTGCTCTAGTTTTTTTCTGGGCTTTTCTACGTGTGTCTTTGTTTTTTTCCTTGCTAACACTATTGTTCTGTAAACAGCTGAGGCATTGGCTTCGCAAGTTACAGAAGAACACTTGGCAAAAGGACTTATCTACCCTCCATACAAAGACATCAGAACGATATCTGCTCATATTGCTGCAAAAGTAGCAGAAAAGGCTTATGATCTCGGTCAGCCATTTTTGTGTAATCCCTTTATATATTGATATATGAAGACTTACTGGGAGCTCACTAATCATAAGTTGCTATTCATCTGTGTAGGTTTGGCTAGTCGGCTTCCAAAACCCGAAGATTTGGTTAAATTTGCTGAGAGCTGCATGTACAGCCCTTCTTACAGAAATTACCGTTGAAGAATTTACCTGGGAAATTAAATTTTTCTGCAGTTTTGGGTCTTAGAATTCTTAAAGCAAACTAGTCTTGTTATTTTTTTTTTGTATACTTCAAAATCTACCGTTTGGCTTATGTTTAGCATTCAATATATAGAGTCATGCTATTGTTATTGTTACATCTATATTTGATCTGCTATATAGCTCTGATAAAATGCAGCTAGTATATTGATTGTATTAAATTCAATGAGATGGTTCTGGTCAAAACTGTTTAATTTGGTCAGACTGCAACTTTGATTTAGCTTCTCAATATGCAATTCTTGAGAATGGGTGTTAACAGGCTATATAGTCAATTGTTCTAGTGTCATCATTTACCGCCATATTTTACTAAAATAGCCCGTATTTTTATATGCATTACGTACTTTTTTTGGGACTTAATCTATATGAAAAAGAAAAAAATGGTATGGATACGTCATTTTTTTAGGTTCAATGGTGATTGTGACTGTCAACTAGTCTCACACTTGAACAAAAGTTTGAAGTTGTGATTTTACCCTTATAATCAAAATCGAAGAGTTGTTGCCTTGTTGGGCCCAGTTAGGTTGATCATGATTAAAGAACTACTTCCTTCGAGGTTTAAATATTATATAAGTAAAAAAATGCATTTGCGAGTATGCAGCTAGGCCAATGTCATGAATTTATGCATTTTTTTTGGGCCCCCTTTCGGGAACTCGTGGTAAGATGAATTTCCTATGAGCTGCCCTCGCACAGGGCCACTCACCCAAAGACCCAACAAGCCCTAAGGTTTTTAAGTTTCTATATGGTAGCACTTTTCAAATGCAATTATATGTGGTACCCCCAAGTTTTTAAATTATTCTATTATATAGCCTTATTTGGTGATTTGACTTTAAACGTGTGTTGTTTCACGTGTAATTGCTTAACCAAGGTTAGTGCCTTAACCTAAGTTATTATGCTCTGCCCACTTTTAAGTTCAAATGGAGTAAAATTGCGTTGTTTATGGCATACTACAATTGAATGGCCAAAAAAATTGAGCTTTTTGCACCTAAACATGAAATTCGCAGAATCCTAACCCTAATAACATGAAATTGGGCCACTTGAACATAAAACTGGACAAAGCATAACAACTTAGATTAAGGCACTAACCTTGGTTAAGCAATTAAATGTGAAACAACACACGTTTAACATCAAATCACCAAATAAGGCTATATAATAGAAAATTTTAAAAACTTGGGGGCACCACATATAATTGCATGTGAAAAGTGCTATCATATAGAAACTTAAAAACCTTGGGGATACCTTGTAGAATTTCCCTTTACAATTTCATTTAAAAATATTAACAATGTGTTCCGTTCAAAAAAAAAATATTAACAATGTGTAATTACTAGGATTCTAACACATAATCTTTGAAATGAAATGTGAGAGTTTAACCACTAATCAATGTTTCAAAACAATACACAATAAAGTCTTATAATTACATATAATTATAGAGACATATACAAGCTTTTTGATCTATAACACTTTTATTAAGTAGTAAATTCTCTTACCTTAATTCCATTGAAATTGTTATTTTTATCCCCAATTCCTTAGAAGTTTGTTTTAAACAACTTATCATGTCATGACTAGAGGTGTCAAAAACTGGGCCGACCCACGGGTGAACCCGCATGCGACCCAGACCCAACCTGTTCCGAGCCGAGAGTGTCGGTTGGAAAGCCGACCCATTCCGACCCAGTATCCACCCATGCCCAGTTGAACCCGTGGAATTGATAACCCAACCTGAACTAGGCCGACCCAGGTGGACCCGTGGCCAGTTGCACCCGTGAACAACGACCCAGACCCAACCTGTTTCCGACCCAAAACTAACCCGCACCCAACTTCACCCGCCAATGACCCAGTTAAACCCACCCAGTTATCACCCAACCCAGTTAGCACCCGACCCAGTTTTGACCCAACCCAGTTATTACCGACCCAGTTATCACCCAACTCAGTTACCACCCGACCCAACTAAACCCGACCCAAAACCATTCCGACCCAATACAACCTGACCCAAAAGTTCCGGCCCAGTTTTCTTCCTCTCAGGCCTCAGCACATGTTATGGCCTGTGACCTATGACCAAACATTTTCAATAGGCACAGTTCAGCTTGGGGGCCCAAATGTTCTAAGCATTCAATACTGTACTTCTTCTCCCCTCTATTAATACTCTTATACTTTCCCCTAAAAAAAATACTCTTATACTTGTGCAACTGCATGTCGTGTTTTGTGTGGAAATGGATTTTCCATTAATGTGTGTGCTTACATGGTTTTGTGATACTTTATTATTGAGGTCTGAGATTATTATGATCATAATTTGTGTGCTAACATTATATTGTGAATCTGTGTCTTTTGTTGATTTACTTAGTTATTAAGTAATTATGTAGGCGTGTCAATTACAACAGCATAAGACATTGAACTGAAAAGTATATTGACTTTGAAGGAATATTGGAGAGAATAAGACAAGTAAATTAGGAAAAATAGAAAACTCTTATATTCATATACTTCAATGTTTACAAAAGAAAAAATCAAGTACACTTACAAAAGAATAATGTAAATAACAAAATGAGTAAGTCTAAACTCTAAAATAACAAAATGTATACAAGTATTGAACTAATTAGAGTATTGAGCTAATACTCTAATTATTAGACGTGTCAACAACAGCAACAACAACAGACCACGAGCAGCAGCAGCAACAACAGACCACCAGCAGCAGCAACAGACCACCACCAGCAGTAGACCACCACCACCAGCATCAGCACCAGAACAGCTGCAGCAATAACAGGCCAACAGCAGAAGCAACAACAACATATGGTAGAAAACACCCAAAAAAAACTCCCAAAGAAAAAGAAATGTAGCAGCAACAACATAAAGGTCAATTTTAAATAAGTAAATATTGCAAAGATAACAAAATTAAATTTACTTTTAAAATCAGTAATGGCTCTCAATTACACAAGTTGACCTCATCATCGAGCACTCGACTCTAATTAACAACACAACTTCACAACACAAGAAAGCCAGCAAAAGTGACACGAGCATCCACAATTATTTGTCTTTTAAACAATACCAAACCAATTTTACCAATCAAGTGCATATCATGTCCAATAAGACAAAAGAAAAGTAGCTCCACATCGTGACACTTAGGGCAAAACATGTGTGTAAAGTAAAATGTAGCCAAAAAGAGTTGCAAACAAGTCAACAACCAATGATCTTTGCGCAAGGGACATTTATTAAGCAAAAGGATTAAGAACTAAACCAAACTCAACAATTCTGTTTAGGGTTTATAATTTTAGGGTTCGGGTCTAGGTTTGGGTCTAGGGTTTGGGTTTGGGTCTAGGGTTAGGGTTTGGGCCTAGGGTTAGGGTTTGGGTTTAGGGAAACCCAAAACACAACAAACCCACCCCAGAACACAACAAACCCAACCATAACACAAGCAAACCCCAAACACAAGCACACCCCAAACACAAACAGACCCCAGCACACAACCAACCCACAAACACAAACCCAGAACACAACACAAACCCAGAACACAACCATCAAACATTTTCAATAGGCCACAACACAAGGCGAGAACAATAACCATCAAACAACAACCATCAAACATTTTCAATAGGCCACAACACAAGGCGAGAACAATAACCATCAAACAACCACCATCAAACAACAACAGTAGCACAGATTAAGGAATTGTATCATAATCAATATCAGTAGGCTCGGTCTCTTTAACAACTTCAAGAGACTCCTCATCCTCAATCTTAGAATAACCAAAGATCCAATTTTGGCAAGTAACAAGAGCCTCAACATTTTTGGGTAGCAAACGCGTGCGATACTTTGTTAAAATTCTGCCCCCCATACTAAATGAAGACTCCCACATGGGTTTTTCAATAGACCAAAACATCAAAATGGTCATATTGGTCAGCGGGAGCATGAGGGGCACTGAAATATGATTCCATATCATTTTCAATACCCCTACTAGCAGCAACATTGGCACCAAAACTCTAAAAAGCAGCAAACAAAATAGTATCACAAAACTATTAACAATCACAAACTGTAAAGTAATCATGAATCAATCAAATGTTACACATAGTAGCCAACCTTTCCAAGGCTGGCCTTCTTAAAAGGACGGGCAGTCGACCTTGCAAAACTTGAAGTGGATGAATCAGAACTGGTAGTCATAGAAGATGTAGTGGAAGAGGGTTGGAGTTGACTCAATTGTAAGTGAGAATAAACAGTAGCATAGTGCGTATACAACTCAGTAAGGGCATAAACAGCAGCATAGTGCGTAAACAGTAATTGTCTTTGATTGAGCTTTAAGAGCAGCAAACTGATTAGTGCAATGCTTAAGCATAGTATTCCTAGAAATATGCTTCACATTAGGATTCAAGTAAGAAAGCAATTCTCTATGCTTAGTATGCTCAACAATCAACAGTGGATATGCATGACACATAATAGCTTCAGCAAACATACGACAGAAAGTTTTTTGATCATAATGCCCCCAAGGCTGAGCAGCTTTTACTTTTAAGTAAGCTTCACACTTCTCTAAATGTTTATTTTGGTTATTAGTACCTTGGGTTCCCTCAGCACGATAGGTCTTAGCATTACAATGCTTACATGTAGAAAATATCTTACCATCTTCCTTCTTAAACAAGGTAAAGTGCTGCCAAACCTTGGCTGTACGCCTCCCAAACAGGAGGGGGTCATGGGTTTGGGGAGAAATGGTTTCCTCCTCAACAGAAAGGGAATTGGACCCAATAATGGAGTCCAATGTCAACTGATCAACAGAAAAATAAATTCACACATTTAAATTTTAAACAAGGCATAGTCTAGACAAGTCAAGTCAAGGTCAAGGTCAAGGTCAATGTCAAGGTCAATGTCAAGGTTAAGGTCAAGGGTTTAAGGTTTAGGGTTTAGGGTTTAGGGTTAAACCCTCAACACTGACCCTAAACAGAAACCCAGAAACACAAAACCCAGAAACACAAACCCTGAAAACCCAGAAACACAAAACCCAAGCCCAGAACACAAAACCCTAACACAAAGTCACAAACCCATAAACGTAAACATGATATACAAGAACAAACATGATACATGATATACAAGAACAAACAAATATGATACATGAACAGTAAAAAAAGTAATATATTGAATTAAAAACTAATATACATTATACAAGATAGTTTAGGGTTTAGGGTTCAGGGTTAAACCCTCAACACAAACCCCTAAACACAGAAACTCATAAACACAAACCCAGAAACACAAACCCCTAAACACAAAACCCAGAAACACAAAACCCAGAAACAAAAGCCCAGAAACAAAAGCCCAGAAACAAGCCCAGAACACAAGCCAAGAAACACAAGCCCAGAAACACAAATATAACCCGAATACACAAAAGTGACAAAACCCAAACACAAGTCACAAACCCAGAAATGATACGCAAGAACAAAAATGATACACATGAATGCATGTTATACAAGAACAAATATGATAGACATCAAAACATGAACTAACAGTTATATACAAGAACATCAAAAAAAGTAATATACAAATATTTCAGAAATAAAAAACTAATATACATTATAATACAATGATTATACAAGATAATTTAAAACTCATATACAAGATAATTAAATCAAGGGTCATTAAATCAATCCCGAAAATTGAAACCCAAGAATAATAACTTTCAGGGAAGAATTACAAAACCCTAGATTTCCAACTTTGGCTAATGCATATTTAGGTTCAAATTACAAAACCCTAGATTTCCAACTTTGGCTAATGCGAAAGTGAAAACGAACACAACACATAAACATAAAACGAACACATAATAAAAAAAAACTAACACATAATAAAAAAAAGAACACATAATTAAAAACTAACACATAATAAAAAAACTAAATAATTCATGCATATAATTTCTAGCACAAACCACAAACCCTAAAATTCTAGATCTTAAATATGACAAAAAAAAACAAAAAAAAAAAACATGATAAAAAACGAAACACATAATAAAAAAACGAACACATAATTAAAAACTAACACATAATAAAAAAACTAAATAATTCATGCATATAATTTTTAGCACAAACCACAAACCCTAAAATTCTAGATCTGAAATATGACAAAAAAAGTGATAAAAAATGAAACACATAATAAAAAAACGAACACATAATTAAAAACTAACACATAATAAAAAAAACTAAATAATTCATGCATATAATTTTTAGCACAAACCACAAATCCTAAAATTCTAGATCTGAAATATGACAAAAAAAAACAAAAAAAAACATGATATTCCAGCAGATCTGCAAATCTGGACCAGCACATATCCCACAATCACAATCAAGCAGATCTTCACCTAATTCTAAAAAAATGGGGAAATTAGAAGACTTACCTGGATTCCCCTCAAAAAAAAGAAGACTTACCTGGTTGTGACATAGCGTTTTTAAAAATTAAATTTTTGCTTTTGTTTTCCTCGATCTTCAATTTGTTACCTTTTTCTTCAAATCCACGCCTTTTTTCTTCAAATCTTCACCACAAACCTCTACGTTCTTCGGAAAAATTAATAGAGAAAGTGAAAAACTCAAAATTTTATTTTTTTGATCGGAATTTTTGAGACAAGGACCGATAATTTTAGGGTTTTTTTTTGGTTTTATCGAAAATTGAGAGAGAAGGGCTGAGAAATTAAGGGTTTTTTTTTGGCTTTTGATCGGAAAATGAGAGAAGGGCGGTTGATTGTTAGGTTTTTTAGGGTTTTTTTTATCGAAAAATGAGAGAATGAGTAGGGAGACTGGAGAGACCGAGAAACTTCGAGAGAAACTGAGAGAATTTTAGGGTTTGGCCGGTTTGCTTTGCGCCTTTCGTTTTGGTTTTGCAAGAGGTGAAATGAGGGGTTGCATTAAAATTGGGGTTTATATAGTAGGGAACTTTAGGGTTTTTTTTTAATCTAAACCGTTGGTTACAAGAATGAATGGCTCAGATTTTAGAGTGAAGTTTTTTAGATGTTAGAGAGTAAGTAAATAAATGAAGGGTTCATATTTTATATTTGCTAATCAATGGTCTCAAACCATGATCCTTGCTTTATTTTTTTGACCAATGAACATCAAGACTTACCAAGCACATGGATTTCAAAATATCAATGGTTGGATTTTATCTTTCTCAAATCAATGGTTAAGATTTACGGTTAAGTTAAGTATTGGATTTTCTAATTTCTAAATTAATAATTCTAGACAACTAATTTACTAATCTAGACTTCTAGTATTAATTTGTTTAGTTATTAGTAATCTAGTAATCTAAACTATTATTAATATTATAAATTAATTAAAATTATAAACTTTAGAAGTTCTGTTAAGAAGACTACGTTGTTATTTTATTAATTAATTAAGTTGGATATAAGTTTGTAAATTACTTTAAAAAGGTCTTACTTACATTAGTCAAGTGGGTGATATGTAGATTAGAAATAAGTTGGCTATATGTAATCATAATATACTTCTTGCTTTCAAGACAGATAATAATTAATGGAATGGCGATTTTTGTTAATGGTGATTTAGATTTTAGAAAAGAAACATATTTAGACTTTAGAGTAGAGTAAGAATCATAGTTTTGGGTTGGTAGTTGTCAAGGTCCATATTCTATGTGAATTAAATAGGTTATTGTATGATAATCCTCGTGCTACAACTAGAATGATTTTCTATAATGGGTTTAGTATAATTCTATCAAGATGATTAGTTAAATGAAAGTTTGCAATGAGGTAATTAATTTCTAAAAAAGATAATATAATCTGAATGTAAAGATGATTATGAATGACGTCAAACTGTTATGAATTACCATAATACCGATACGCCGATGTCGATACGTATAGCAACTCAAAGATATGGATAATCAAATAAACTCGAGACTCCTAAGTCCTATGTTACTATCTTAGTATATTTTAAGATCCACAACTGAAACATCAACGATGAAAGTCGATCAATCTAATGATGCTTCGATTATTGTTAACCGTGTAATAACATCGATGATCGAGCCATATCTTTTACAAAAAACCCCATAACACAAAAGATGAAAGACATTAATCTTTTGATGGTTTTGATTAATGTCAAAGACAATCAATTTGATGATCATTTGATCTATGTGAATCTTAACTTAACGAAAGTCGATCAACAACCGTTTAACATGGACCGTTTAATAAGATCGCCTCCTATGTTACTATCTTTTAAGATCAACAACCGAAACATCAACGATCTTGATCCTCCATTGATATGATTGGTATTAACTATGATCTACTTTCATAGTTTCAATGTTTCATCCACTACTGATATGATTATGTATCATCTATTCATCTTGATCACAGTTATCATCTTCATATTCGATTAACGTTGATCATTGTTACTTGTTTTGTTGTTCCATGAACGATGAAAGTCAAACAATCTTGATCACAGTTATAATTACGATGCTTTCATTAATGTCAACCTAATTCTTTAATTTTAACTCTTTTTTGTAGCTATGTAGTGACTCGGTGAGACTTGAGAGTGACTAAGACACTAACTAACTAAATGTTTAAGTTTAATAGTTTATTGATTTTAATCAATAATCAGTATGGACTTATGCCTTAGCCCTTATGGTACGGTTGTTACTTGAATACTTATGCAATCATGAATAAGAATAACCCGATGGCCAATAGCCAATATTATAACTATATAAATTATAAGTCATAGTTTAGTAACTTTTTAATTAAATTAGTAATATAAGTCTCAATGTATATTATCACAAAATTCACAATGACTCAATCACAAGTTACAATATCAGTATATGATCACATGTTAATTGTTATAACTTTCGTCTTCGTAACTTAATATATACTATATAATTCATACCCAAGTCATTCCGAGAACCGATTTCTTCCGACCCAAGTCAATACGCCGCCGGTTTGAGGCTTCAGCCGACCCAAGTCATATCGAGAGCCGATTTATTCCGACCCAAGTCATTCCAAAAGCCGATTTATTCCGACCCAAGTCATTCCGAAAGCCGATTTATTCCGACCCAAGTCATTCCGATATCGATTTCTTCCGACCCAAGTCATTCTGAAAGCCGATTTATTCCGACCCAAGTCATTCCGATATCGATTTATTCCGACCCAATTCATTTCGAAAGCCGATTTATTCCGACCCAAGTCATTCCGAAAGCCGATTTCTTCTGACCCAATTCATTCCGAAAGCCGATTTCTTCCGCCCCAAGTTATTCCGAAAGCCGATTTATTCCGACCCAAGTTATTCAGAAAGCCGATTTGGGCCGACTTCACCTTATTCCATTCCGACCCAAATTCACCCAACCTAGATACCGGCCGACCCAGTTCCGAGAGCCCTTTCACCCAGTTGAACCCGACCCAAGTCCACCCGATCTACCCAGTTCCGACCCATGCCACACTCTCACCCAGATTATTCCGACCCAAATCATTCCGACCCAGGTTGGGTCAACCCAAACCCAGTCAGTGACCCAAATTGACACCACTAGTCATGACGTCTATTTTCATATTTTGCACTAGACAGAATATTACGAAAAGCTAATAAAATCTATTATGAAATTTATGAAATTGTAACTGACCCGGACATCGTTCGGGCCAAAATACTAGTTACATGTATAAAATCAGTCGCCAATGTTTAATGCTAGTCCATACACCAAGGTATTTACCAAGCTAAGGGCGTGATTATCGCCAGTCTTGAAATTGAGTCTGAAGCAAAGAGTACTCTTCCAAGACTCACCCCAATTTGATATAAGAGTCAATTTCAATCAAGAAAAATCAGCTTACTTTGTAAAAACTATTCAATAAAAAGTCGAATAAAAAGAGCAATAGGACCGTCTTAAAGGTTTTGGGGACCTTGTTGCAATATGAAAATTAGGCTCCCAAATTTATAAAATATAAAGATGGAAGGATGGGGTTTTAAAGATGAAAGTTGAAATTTAAAGTTTGTTCATTAAGAAATTTATAAGGGTGGAAAACAAGGGTGATTTCTTCAAATAGGAAGTAAATTTGTTTTAAAATAATATATTTTAGGGCCCTTATAATTTTGGGGCCCTGTACTATTGGGCTCGTTGCACACCCTCATCTACCCCTTGCTTACTAAATGGCCATGTGTTACAATCTTAACTTATACTATATATTTTAATAGTTAATAAATTCATGATTTTTACCATTACCCCTTAAGGTACGAGTTTTACATGGTGCAGTGTGTAAGTTGGGCTTGTTTAAAGCCAATAGGAGTTATATCTGACGTACGACTTAGTTTGTTATTAGTATAAATATAAAAGGTGTTTAACCTCGAATGTTAAAAATTGTAAAAAAATTCTTTTGAAATATTTGAGAAGTGACATCAATATTTCATTCAGGAGTGTATTAAAATTATTACTTGATTACCTAAATTAGGAGTTGTTGAGAGGAACTCAAACCGTAATTTGATGATCAAGAGTGATATTTGGACTAGTTTACTATCCGGTTACATATCTATCATATATATTTCTTTGATAAAGACAGTGCATCATATGATATATGAGTCTAACACCAAAATGAAAAATGATTTATATAATGAGTCAATACCTATTAATATAAAAATGTTAAGAACGAGCTTGAGTTCTTAACGAGCATCAAACCACATCGAAACATCATAAAAGTCTTGGGCAACTACGAGGATGAAGATAACCTGTATGTCTTCCTCGAGCTTTGTACGCACACTTTAAAAAGTCGTGTCAAAAGTAAGTGAAAGTGCTATTATTGATAACTAATAGTAGAAGATTATTTTCCTTAATTAACAATTTTCTATGTATAATATATAAATACAAGTGGAGATCTTACCCTTGTTGATGAAGTTATTCTAGTGGCAAGGCAGATTGCGAGTGCACTTCAGCATGTGCATAGCTCAGGTAGAGCACATTGTGATATCAAGCCGGACAATATCATGTGTCGCAAGGCATGTGTGTAGAAAATATCATGTGCTTGTCGAATAATATTATAATTAAGGATGCGTATTATTAAATTATTTTAACTTGCATGAATCTATCTTATCTTAACTTATCTAAGGTAATCTGCACACACTAAAACTAATAAGAACTTATTAAGGCTTACTTTATAAGAAGTTATGAATTAATGGAACTAATAAGAACTTCTTAAGGTAACTAACTAAATTTCACATTACATATTACTATTTGTATTTATTTATGATCATTTTATTTATGAAATTTCACAATGATATGAATTTCGGAACGAGCTTGAGTTCTTAACGAGCATCAAACCACATCGAAACATCATAAAAGTGTTGGGCAACTACGAGGATAAAGATAACTTGTATGTCTTCCTCGAGCTTTGTACGCAGACTCTAAAAAGTCGTATCAAAAGTAAGTGAAAGTGCTATTATTGATAATTAATAGTAGACGATTATTTTCCTTAATTAACAATTTTCTATGTATAATATATAAAAGCAGGTGGAGAATGGAGATCTTATCCTTGATGAAGTTATTCCAGTGGCAAGGCAGATTGCAAGTGCACTTTAGCATGTGCATAGCTCAGGAGAAGCACATTGTGATATCAAGCCCGACAATATCATGCGTCGCAAGTTATGTGTGCAGAAAATGTCATGTGCTTGTCGAATGATATTATAATTAAGGATGCATATTGTAAAAAAATTTTAAACATGAATGTATCTTATCTTAACTTATCTAAGGTAATATGTACACATTAGAACTAATAAGAACATATTAAGGCTTACTTTATAAGATGTTATGAATTATTGGAACTAATCTGAATATAATTGGAACTTGCTAGAACTTATACATCTCAATAAGTCATAATAAGTTGAATAAAACAAAGCGTAAGAAAATTTGCTATTAAAGCTTAGGAAATCTATTATGTTGATGCTAGAGCCCCTAAGCCCCTTAAGAGATTTCAAGTACATAAACTATAAAATTCTACTGCAACAGATGATGCTTAGTATAGATGCACCATGAAAGGATACGACATAGTGGATAAGAAAGAAAGAAAGTAAGACAAAGTGTGAGTTTAAGTAGAGAAAGTAAGAGGAAGTGTAAAGGAAGACACCGAGAGCTCACGGGGAGAAAAAGCAAATAGAAATGTAGGCTAAAAAAAAATTAAAGTATCCATTTAAAAGAATTTGTAAAAATATGCATGACACACAGAGTTTTAGATACGGCAATAATTGTAAAACTTATCAACTAAAAAAAACCCAAAAAGATATCAATATTGCGATGATAAGCCTAACTAATGGGCTTTTTTCTTGAACAGGATGGAGAAACCAAACTCATCGACCTCGAGGAGCTAAAATGATGGAATCCCCTGCTCAGATTACACCAATGGGATTAAACCAAAAAAAGATTAATTACAACAATGGAATAGCTTCCAAAAGTCCTGGTTAATTACTTAATTTAGTTACTCTATAACTTAACTCTTTTCTTAAGAAAAACTCTTCTGAAAGTATAATAACTATTACAAGCAAAACGATACTAGATGATAAACAAACAAAAATTGGATTTTTACACTATTCATTGATCCCCCTTTCACTATCTATTGTGATTTTTACGTAAGGAAAAATATAGTCATGTGAGGTCTTGTTAGATTCGTCTCGATATATACATTCAAAATATCAAATTTCTAATAATTGATATTAAAAAGTAATCAAAGATATTAAGAGCTAAAATTTTGCATTGACAAACGTGGAAATTCAATTGTTGCAATAAAAAAAGAACGGAGGAAGAAGTAGCATTCTGCTAGCTCTCATATTTCATCAAAATCTTCACCAAGAAAAGTCTTAAAGTAATTATACTTTCCTTAACAAAAGAAATCTAATTTCTTTGAAATAATAAAATAAATTATCATAAATAGGGCTGGCAAAAACTGACCATATCCTTTAACCCGACCTGAACCCGACCTAATTTAAGCAGGTTTGGGTTGAGATTTTTGACTTGTTTGTTTAAGTAAATGGATCAACTTGAACCCGGCCTTAAAACTAAACGGGGTAGGTTCGGGTTGGAATTTCCAACCCAAAAGCTACCCGCCTAATCCGTTTAACCCTTTGATGTTTGAATGTGTGTTTGTTCTTTAGGCTTTATCTCTGTTCTTAGTTTTAGGCTAAGCCCAATGAAATGTTGTACAAAAGACAAAACCCCAAAACAAGACAAAACCCAATCCACCAGCTTCTCTCCTTCTAGAAGACTCACACACAACCATCAGCTTCTCCTCTTACCAAAAGCTTTTTCCCAACAACCAACTTCTCTCTCTCACCAGCGACAACCATGTTAGAACATTTATTGTAAGTTTGTAACACCCCAGAATTTCAAAGCGGAAAAAGAAAGAAATAATAATAGTATTATAGGACGATGGCGGAAACATCGTCTTCTGGGAATCCACTTCTAATACAAAGGTATTTAAATAACTATGTTAAGAGACCAACTTAAATAAATAATATCAATAAATAACTAATTCAGAGTATTCCAAATGAGAAAAGTCTAACTAGCAGACTAGGCCTAAAATAACTATCATTTCATTCTCGCATCTCAACCCGAGCCCAAAACCAAAGAAGATTCCCATCAACAAAACCAGCAAAATATACAACAAACATCCACAATCAGTGGGAAGTAACTAGCAGTTCTCCCAGATCAAAAGAAATCAAAGTCTATTCCAGACATAGATTAATAAGAAAGGAAAGAATAAAGTCAAGTCAACTACAATATGCACCCACTTCCATATAACTCACAAGTAACGCAAATGAAAAATAAATAGCAAGTGAATTGGATAAAAATAAATAAATCATCTCAAGAGTACTTTTATAAAAATAAAAGTATAGGTAAAACAAGTGATTGACTCGGAAACCGAAAGTCAGTGAATCGCAATTCACTTCCTAAGGTTTGTCAGATCGCAATCTCCAGGTCAGTCTATGGGTTTACGTTCCCCACTGTCTGTGTCTAAGAATGGCCAAACTCCCGATGCAGGGTAGAACACGCAAAACTCCCTGAGCTCTCGGACGACAACAATTGATCCAGGTTTACCCCTAGTTCGCAAACCAGGTGGTTGGCATGTTCTTCACCGGGGACTACATCTATCCCACCGGATGTTCTTATCTCAAAAAAAATAGATCATAATTCATAAATACCATCAAAGTATCATTCAACTCAAAATTATTCGTCAAAAGGGATGTCACCCGGCCTTATACCCATAATTCATCAAAAGTAATTCTTCAAAAATCCTCAAAGTAGTAACTTACAAACTTACAACAAATATCTCCAACCACAATACTTTGAACATCACTAAGCATCAACAATGATAATGAAATAGTTTTTACAGCTCTAACAGTATCAATCAGAAATGCATCATATCAAATAGGATCACCAACCAGAAGTAGAACATACGTACAAGATCATATGAAAAACTAGACTACACAAAATTGTGCGCTCGGCGCATGAGCTTGCGCTCAGCACCACACTGTGTGACTGGCACACTAACTAAACTACGTCTGACGCATCAGAATACGTCTGACGCCACCACCAATTAACTCCAAGGCTTATTAAATCAATGAAACGTACACGACTAATCATTTTTACATAAACCAAACGTAAACATAATGATACTCAATAATAACCACAGTAACCTAGAAATCATCAACTTCCAAGAACATAAAAGGTATCAATTTATTTTTGATTATTAAACCCTTAAATAATTTAAAAGAATATTCTCAAACTCATAACAAAAACACAATAAAAATTATTAAACTAATAAAAGCAATCAGTAAATTATCAAAAAAATTATAATACGACCATTATGACTCTACTGACATGGTACAAATTTTATTTCTAATTTTCGGACTTTAAAAGTAATTTTAAATGTTAATTTACAGAATACTCAGTAAAGCCAATAAATTCCTTAAAAAAAGAAATAAATGCCCAAAATTTTCCAAAAATTCACATAACATGCATAAACCCACGGTAATACATAATGTACAAAGAAATAGATTTTTCGGCCCCAAAAAATAATATGCATGATTTAAATACCAACAAATACGAAAATACAAAAACAGATAAATCAATTAAATAAATCTGTAAACAGTAGGTAAAAATTATTCCAAAGCATGAAATACATACTACACACATAACATGCTTAAAGAAAAATAATTTCAGTAATTATAACATTCGTTCAATAATTATTTTGCAAATAAACCATAAACGCATAAATTACCAAATAAATCGAATAGATATTAAAACCCAGACGAAATTTTTTTTTCTGCATACAATATTCATACAGCATACATCAAGTATATCCACGTCAAATTTCATCAAGAATTTCATTCAAAAAGTATTTTAAACAATACCTAGCGTAATAATCTAATACCGAAAAATACTCTAATCTCTATCGTTCTAAGATAACTACTAGTTACCTGGAACGTCGGGAGGAGAGCCGAGTCTAAAGAGATAGTTCAGAGTTACGCATACAATCCAATTCCTCTTTTAACCCCAAAGCACAACGAACGATAATTGTAGCAACAAGTCACTAGGCGTTTTCTTCTTGAACATTGTAAAATCTCATTTCGTGTTGTTCTGGTCCGACCATGATTTCCGGCGATTGAAAGATAGTATTCACAATCGCTCCAGTCAAATTGAAGACCAAGATGTTATAAACATTCTGTCCAAATTTGCGAATGATCCAAGGGTTATATCTCCGGATATGGTTAATTTCGTGAAGGTGTGACAGGAAAAACCGGGATGAACCTTTCTCTTCTTTTTCTCTTCCCTTCCTCTCTTTCTTTTCTTGAAAATGGCGTGGGTTAAATGAGAATGATGCTGAATTTATCTTATTAAAAATCAGAAGTTATTGGCAAGGAAAAACGAAGGGTTTAGGAGAATGTTAATGAGGGATTAAATGAGCGGTTACAAGATATTCAAAGGTTAGCTTAATAAGCACCAAAACTCTTCATCCTCCACTCCATAATTGCTGATTTTCGGCCAGCATAATACGCCACACGTGATGTACCATTTCATCATCCCAAGTCGTTCCATCAACGTTACAAAAACGTTACGCGACAACACCACATCCTAAATGCCTAAATAAATAACGAAACTAATATAACCTGTAAAACAATTAACTAACAACTTAAAATAAATATATATAAATATATCACAACATATAGAGATATATACACATTTTCACAACACGTTCCAAAATAATCTAAATAATAAATTATTTATTTTTACGAAAAAAATATCATTTTAATGTAATCAAACACTAAAAATAAAGGGTGAAAATTACGGGGTGTTACATTTATAGTTAAATGTATTCGTTGATAATATGTGATGTTTGCGTTTCGATGTTGTGGTGTAATGAAACGTAGTTAGTAAGAAGAAAATAACGAAAAGGAATTGTAGAGCGCTCGCTCTGGTAGAGCGTCCGCCCAAATTGGACAGGGACTTGGAATTTCGTCCCAGCAGCCAAGGAGCGCCCGCTCCAAAGAGGAGCGTTGGCTCCTGTTCGTCAGTTTTCTAACGAAGCAATTCCTTTCGCGAATTGGTGCATGTCTGTTCGTCTGAATGGTTGCGTGCTTTCAGGCTTTTCTTCTGTAAATTTTCCAAGGTATATATAGGGAGATGTCACGTATATATTGGAATGGGTTAGATTCATTCACAAACTTGCCTTAGGAGATTCATTTCTAGATTTCTCTCCTTGTTCAAAGTAAAGCACATCCTTCAAACACATTGTAGTGAATGTAGTTTGTCATCAACCAAACTTGTAACACCCCGACAATTCTCTCTTTTCTAAAATACCTTTTTAATATAAAACATAGAGAATTATCAAAGTATTACCGCCCGTGGTGGTTCTCACATGAAGAGGAATTGTCCCTCTTTGGCTATGAAGAACAAGGATCAACCTAAGGTTGATCCCCATCAAGGTCAGTTTGCATATGATGTTTCTTTAAATGAAGAAATGAATTTTATTGCAATGATTTCTGAAATTAATGTGGTGCAGGATGATGATTCTTGGTGGGTGGACTCCGGGGAATCAAGGCATGTGTGTAAAGATCGTCACTTCTTCAAAACTTGTCAAGCTTTGGATGATGGGCCGGTCTTGTACATGGGAAATGACTCTACGGTAAAGGCAAAAGGAATAGGCCAATTGGAGTTGCTCCTCACTTCCGGAAAGACTTTGACTTTGAGAGAAGTTATGTATGTACTTGAAGTTAGGAAAAACTTGATGTCCGGAGGTTTACTAAATAAATACGGCTTCAAAATGGTGTTTGAGGCCGATAAGTTTACTTTAAGTAAGGGTGGTGTATTTGTAGGACAAGGATACTTTTGTAATAATATGTTTAAACTTTCAATTGATAATAAAAGTGTGAATTCTACTTACATGGTGGATGTTTCTTCTCTATGGCACAATCGTTTATGTCATGTTAATTATCGTAGATTATATAATATGTCTAAAGATGGTTTGATTCCTAAAGTTGACATGAATGTAGAGAAGAGTAAAACATGCATGTTAAACAAAATCACAAGAAATCTTTTTCCTAGTGTTCAAAGGCAATCAAACAAGCTAGAATTGATGCATAGTGATTTGTGTGATTTTCATAGCACACCATCTTTGGGAAATAAGAAGTATTTAATAACCTTCATTGATGATTTTTCTCGATATTGTTATGTGTACTTGTTGTTTTCTAAAGATGAGGCACTTGATAAGTTTAAGATTTATAAGACCGAAGTTGAATTACAATCTAATTTGTTGCTTAAGCGATTTCGGACTGATAAGGGTAGGGAATATTATGATCCAACTTATTTTTCATCAATTGGAGTCATTCATGAAACAACACTTTGAATAGGACCTTAAAAGAAATGGTTAATTCCATGTTATCTAACTCGGGTTTGAGTTACGGGTTTTGGGGTGAAGCCATGCTAACGGCTTGCTATATTTTGAATAGGGTTCCAAATAAAAGGAACAAGGTTACCCCATATGAAATTTGGTTTGGTAGGAGGCCTAATCTCAATTACCTTCGGGTTTGGGGTTGTAGGGCAATTGTAAGGTTACCGGAACCTAAAAGGAAGGCCTTGGGTGAGAAAGGAATTGATTGCATATTCATAGGTTATGCGGAGCATAGTAAATCCTATAAGTTTTATGTCTTAGAGCATAATGTTTTTGTCTCAATACACTCGGTGATTGAGTCAAGGGATGCAATCTTTGATGAGAATCGTTTTTCATCAATTCTAGACCAAGGGACTTACCAAGCACAAGTTCAACCGTTGATATTGATCTTTCTAGTACTTCAAATCCTATTAATTCAAACAAAGTTGTTGATGCTAGTGAAGATCATGAAGCTCATTCTATTCCTGAAATTAGGAGAAGTAAGAGAGCAAGGAAAGAGAAAGACTTTGGCTCGGATTTCCAACTTTATTTAGTGGAAGGATTAAGGGAATCTCTTTGTTCTCAAACACTTTATTGTTTTAGTGTTGAGGAGGATCCTAAAACGTTTGGTGAGGCTATGAAGTCTCATGATTCGGCTTTTTGGAAAGAGGCCGTGAATGATGAAATGGACTCAATAAGGGGAAATAATACATGGGTTTTGGCTAATTTACCGCCCGGTTGCACACCACTCGGTTGTAACTTGTAAGTGGATTTTTAAAAGGATAATGAGAATCGATGGAACCGTTGAAAAGTATAAGGCAAGACTTGTTGTCCAAGGCTTTAAACAAACTTACGGTGTCGATTACTTTGATACATATGCTCCGGTGGCAAGAATCACCACCATTAGGTTGTTAGTGGCCTTAGCGGCTATTCATAATCTAGTAATTCTTCAAATGATGTCAAAACAACATTCCTTAATGGTGAATTGGAGGAGGAAGTGTATATGAAACAACCGGAGGGATTTGTTGTCCAAGGACAAGAAAAGAAGGTGTGCAAGCTTATTAAATCTTTGTATGGACTTAAACAGGCACCAAAACAATGGCATCAAAAGTTTGATGATGTTGTCTTGGCTAACAGTTTTGAAATAAATCAATCCGATAAGTGTGTATATAGCAAATTTAATAATAATGGTAAAGGTGTTATAATTTGTCAATATGTGGATGACATGCTTATCTTTGGGACTGATTTGGAGCAAGTCATAAAGACTAAGGAATTTCTCTCTTCAAGTTTCTCCATGAAAGATATGGGAGAAGCGGATGTTATTCTTGGTATTAGAATAAGGAGAGAGAATGGCTCAATTTCTTTGTCACAATCTCATTATCTTGAGAAGGTGATTGAGAGGTTTAATGGATCAAAGAGTGCTCCATGTGCTACTCCGATGGAACCAAACATCAAGTTGGTTTGGAATAGTGGTAATCCAGTTTCTCAATTGGATTATGCTAGTTTAATTGGATGCTTGATGTATGCTATGACAAGTACTCGACCGGATATAGCATTCGCGGTTGGCAAGCTAAGTAGGTATACTAGTAATCCTAGTATGGAACATTGGCAAGCCTTAAGGCGAGTATTGAGATACTTGAATAAAACTATTCATTTTAGTTTGACATTCAAGGGAGATCCTTCGGTGCTAGAGGGTTACTCGGATGCTAGTTGGATAACCAACAAGGAAGACTATTCGTCTACTAGTGGTTGGGTGTTTCTTCTTAATGGAGGTGCCATCTCTTGGGCATCTAAGAAGCAGACATGTATTACCGATTCAACTATGGTATCGGAATTCATAGCATTAGCCTCGGCTTGTAAAGAGACGGAATGGATAAGGAATTTGATGAGTGAGGTGGATCTATGGCCTAAACCCATGTCTCTTGTTGCTATTCATTGTGATAGTGCTTCCACCATTTCAAAGGCTTATAGCCAAGTGTATAACGACAAATCTCGACACATTGGTGTGAGGCACAGTTATGTGCGTGAGATGATCCATGATGGAGTCGCTACTATTGATTTTGTACGGTCTAAGGTGAACCTTACGAATCTGTTCGCTAAACCATTGCCAAGGGAAATGGTGTACAAAACGTCAAGAGGGATGGGAATGAAGCCCATGCATAAGTCATAAGTGGAGAAAACTCAATTCACATCTTGTACAATGTAAGTTCTTGAATTCAATGAGGATCAAACTTGATTTGTGGCTTGTAGCACTCAAAGAGTCACATCCCAAGGTGAGTGCTTGTTTAAGAATGATTTTAATATCTTAATAAACCTTTGACTAGTTGCTCATGTTGTAGGAGCATGTTCATTAAGGTCTACCTATGTGAGTAAGAAGTTTGGCCGCTTCACCAAGTTCGGGGCTTGGCTTGGAACACTCATGAATCGGATATGGACTCAAGGCCATTATAGGAGTTGTTATTTACATGTGTGTTTGTGTAAGCTTATGTGTAGCATCTTCAATATTTCGTATGATTGGGTGATTCAATGCCTAGTCATTCACTTCAATCGAAAGCTTGTAAAGAATGTTATACTAAGTGAAAATTCAATCTTAAAGATATTTTCATTTATGCATAAGTTTAGTTGCTTTATATTGTTTGCAAGTGGACGAACTTCAAAGCATTTATACTATAAATGGAGGAGGATTGTTAGAACGTTGATAGTTAAATGTATTCGTTGATAATATGTGATGTTTGCGTTTCGATGTTGTGGTGTAATAAAATGTAGTTAGTAAGAAGGAAATTACGAAAAGGCATTGTAGAGCGCTCGCTCTGGTATAGCATCCGCACAAAATGGGCAGGGACTTGGAATTTCGTCCCAGCTCCCCCTTGGAGCGCCCGCTCCACTGAGGAGTAGAGATGGCCAACAGTGCGGGCCAATCCAGCCCAGCCCACCTCGTGGGTCGTGTGGGCTATGCCCGCAAAAAGCCCGGTCCAGCCCAGCTCGAACCGTGAGATTGGTGGGTGGGTCGTGGGCCAGATTTCTTGAGCCCAGCCCACTAAAGCCCGCTACTAAAACCGCCTAGCCCGGACCACGAAATCGGTCCAGCCCGACCCATGAACCGGACCAGCCCAACCCAAGTAAATATTGAACCAAATTGTGTATATTTTAATCAAATTGTATATATTTTAATCAAATTGCATATATTATAATTCAATCAAATTCAAAAATAATGAAATTATTCATTAATATTAATAATTGTATATATTTTAATTCACTTTAAAGGTTTTATGTAACAATAATGAATAATTTCAATGATTAAATAATTAAATAAAAAAATTCTCATGCCGTCCCGCCAGCCCGGTCCAGCCCACTAGGTGCACAAACGCGAGAACCGCTTCCCGAACCGTGAAAACCGGTAACAGACCGGTGTGGGCTAAGATTTGTCAGCCCACGGACCAACCCGCCCAACCCATGAATTTCACGGTCTGGTCCTGGGCCGTGAAATCTCAGCCCAGCCCGCTACGGCCCACGGCCCGGCCCGCCCAGCCCGCACCATTGGCCATCACTACTGAGGAGCGCTGGCTCCTGTTCGTCGGTTTTCTGACGAAGCAATTCCTTTCGCGAATTGGTGCATGTCTATTCGTCTGAATGGTTGCGTGCTTTCGACTTTTCTTCTGTAAATCTTCCAAGGTATATACAGGGAGATGTCACATATTGGAATGGGTTAGATTCATTCACAAACTTGCCTTAGGAGATTCATTTCTAGATTTCTCTCATTGTTCAAAGTAAAGCACATCCTTCAAACACATTGTAGTGAATGTAGTTTATCATCAACCAAACTTCATTGATTCTTCTTCGTATCTCACAAGAGTTTACCGTGAACCTTGTTGATCACAGTGGGTCGGTAAAATTCTTGTAGGAAAGCGTATAGTTACGTGCTTGGAAGTACCATCCGGTTTCCCACAAGATACACATCCTAGTTACACATAACAAACCACAACGGCACCACTAGCTCCACCATCGCGTATCTCTTGCCAGGTCAAGATACCAATTTTCTAGGGTTTATACGAAATCAAATTGGTCGCATTTTGATTTGATTTCTTGTAAATTAAATATTAATTGGGGTGTTCGATTTTGTCCCTACCCCTTGAAATTTTCTTTGCTCTCTTCTAGTTTTCATACTAAATTTGAAGTTATATGGTGATTTCTCGTAATTTCTTGGCGGTAGATGAATGTGTAAGCTTACATGCTCATTATCTAATTCATATGATATAGCAACTTGTTGATGTTTTCAAATTTTAAGCTTACATGCTACATCTCCATTTTTTAATTCACCACATGATATCAATTCAAGTCGGGTTAACCCATTTTTTAACCCAGGTTCAAGCTTCGAAAAATAAACAGGTTAAACTGGTGGGGTTCAGGTCAACCCATTTATAAATGGGTTATGTTTGGGTTGGAATTTTTGACCTATCTAGTTAAACAGGTCGGGTTCAGGTTTGAGGGTGCTGACCCGTTTATGTAACCAGGTTAACCCGAAACCAACCTGATTGCCAGCCTCTGAACGATTACGCATGAAGCATCATAAGCTTACACAATCAATCATATAGTTATCTAACCACGTAAGATCTAACCCTTGTGTTTCAAATTAAAAATAAAAAAATTACACTAAAATGTTAAGAGCTTTGTATGTATATTTCCTTCGACAAAGCAATTCTTATCTTCCTTATTAGGTTTTCGTTGCGGATGAAGATAATGTTATTCATTTCCCATATGAGTTTATTAACTCTAAAAAATAGCAAAGTCTGGTAGCCCATGTTCAATCTAACTCCAAATCACCAAGAAGCAAGGTCGTCTCGTACAATTTAGGGGTCCTGTGTTAAATAAAATTATGATGATTGCAATTTTTAGTGGATAAGAAGAGATGGAAGAGTCATTAATAGGGCTTTTTGGAGAATAGGAAGAGATGGAGCAAAGCACCAGATAGAAAATTAACCTATTTGAATTTGCATCCAACATTACACTCGATAATTAAATTTGAATGGAACAACTTGTAATTATATTTAGTTTTTTCTTTTACTTTGGGCGAACAACTAATAAAATTGGGTCTTGTGTAGTTGCTCACCCTCCTCAAGGCCTCAGCCGCCCCTAAAGAGCATAGTGTAAGAAAAAAAATCTTAACAACATGAAGAGATCAAGAAAACAAAGTCACGTACAATGAATATGGAATGAATTAGAGTCAAATCTTTAGTAATATGTTTCCAAATAATAATGAGAGAATATGGTTTGATCATGGAAGTCCAAAATCTTCCCATGAAAGTCATTTCCAATTTGAATACCTCACATTCACTCATAAATGGTTTAAAATAAATCAACAAATACCAAACTCCCATAATTTATTACCTAAAACAAAAGAACCACTCAATCTGATAATATTAATAACAACTACAAGTAATTATTTTAGGTAACATATAATCTCATAGATTAACGTGTTTGGTCAAAGTTGATGCAGACAATTAACTTAGCTGTCAAATAAATTTGATTATAATATAAGGTTTTGGTACCCAAAAACAAAATTAATGTAACGCATCATATTGTAATTTATTTTATTAAATTTGTTGACTTATAACTTTATGTTATGAAAGTAGCAGTTACCCCGCCATTTTCTCTCTCTTTTTGTCCTCCATCTTCATCTTCATTATGCCATAATCAGCGGTAGATGGTTCTCAATTGTGACAATCACCCAGCAAATCTTCTTCTTTTGCTTCCAAATTTATACCACCTTTTATTTTTATTCCCTTTTATTCTTTCCTACCAAACCAATAATTTACCCTTTAGCCAAACACGTCTTAAGGAACTGAACTAACCCAGTAACGTATTTTCTCTCTCCTCTCTCACCATTAATCTTAGCTCTCTTTCTCTCTCCTCTGCTGTAACACTTGTCTAGTTCATCTCCAGGTTAGCTTACTTGTTTTTTTTTTTCTCTCTTAAAGTTTTGAAATTTGTTGTTTTTTGCTGGATTTTCTTTAGCTGGGAGTTTGAGTTTATGACATTTAAATTTATGGTAGGTTGAATTTTGATGTTTTAACATAAATTGAAATTCTGGGTTGTTTTTTTGTTTTAATAGGGGATGTGATTTCTTGGTTAGATGATGTTTTGACTTGTTAATTTTAGACTAAATGTTTTAGTTTTTGGATGTTGAATGTTGGTTGTACTAACTTTTTTTAATGCTTGTCAGTGAAGTTTAGGGTTTTAGTTTAAATTGGGTTTTGTTGTTTTAACATAAATTGAAATTCTGGGTATTGTTTTATCTTAATAGGGGATGTGATTTCTGGGTTAGATGATGTTTTGACTTGTTAATTTTGGACTAAATATTTTAGTTTTGGATATTGGTTGTGCTAATTTTTTTTTTAATGCTTGTCAGTTTAGTTTAGGGTTTTAGTTTGAGATGGGTTTTGTACATTAAATTTAGACTGGAGAGTTAAAAACTCGGAAATATGTGGGGATTTGAAAGTATTGGATGTGATTATTGTTCATAGTTTCATGTCTGTCTTGTCTAAGGTGCTATTTAATTTGTGAGATCAGAAGATTGTGGAATTTGGTGTTAAAGTTGCAGGAATGAACAACAATGAGACCACTAGGACACAAAACTTGGGAATTGATTGAAAATGATGGCAAAGAATGTGTAGAGTCTAGGTGATTTATAGTTGGCTTATGATTTATAACTTGCTGACTTTTGTAGGTGGATCAATTGTCTCCAAGATGTCCATTGAGCATCCCAGGGTTTTAACCCTAGGGTTGGTTGCTCTGCAGATTACTGTTCTTGGACAGTTTCTGTTCGCAGTGTCAATCACTGCACAGTCTGCCTCCACTGATGCTGCGGCAATGCAGGAGCTGAAACTTAGCCTAAAGCTCCCATCAAGTATTGATTGGTCTAATGCGGATCCGTGCAAATGGGATAGTGTGGGATGTGACTCGAACAATCGGGTCACTAGGATACAATTGAGAAGCGAAGGGGTGTCTGGCACTTTATCCCCTCCTGTAGGCAACCTAACAAATCTTGAAGTGCTTGAGCTGATGAACAATGCATTAACAGGCCCACTACCGAGCCTTAAGGGGTTAAGCTCGCTCCAGAGGCTGTTTCTCCATAACAACCAGTTTAGTTCTGTCCCTGAGGATTTATTTGACGGGTTGACCTCTCTCCAGGAAGTTTATCTAGACAATAACCCGTTTAGTACTTGGTCTATACCTGAGGGGATCAAGGCTGCTTCTTCTCTGAAAAATTTCTCTGCTAATTCGGCCAATGTGGGTGGCAAGATACCTGATATTTTCAGTTCTGATAATTTCCCAGGTATGATTCATCTGCGTTTGTCTAGCAATAACCTGACTGGTGGTTTGCCCTCGAGCTTTTCGGGTCTTGGACTTCAGTCCCTGTGGTTAAATGGGCAACTTGATTCTAGTGGTGGTCGAAGTCTCAATGGGACGATCGAGGTTTTACAGAATATGACCCAATTGGTACAAATATGGTTGAATATGAATGCTTTCACTGGTCCTATACCAGATTTGTCTGGATTGGCCGATTTGGTAGATCTGAATTTGAGGGACAATAGCCTCACTGGCCCCGTCCCTGTTTCTCTCACCAAGCTGCCTTTGCTTAAGACTGTTAATTTGACAAATAATGCTCTTCAGGGACCGACCCCCGAGTTCCCCGATTCAGTAGCTGCTGATATGTTACCTGAACAGAATAGCTTCTGTTTGCCTGATCCCGGTGTGGGCTGTGATAGCCGTGTTAATGCTCTGGTATCAGTTATGGAATCATTCGGGTACCCTTTGCAAGTTGCCCAACAGTGGAAAGGCAATGATCCATGTGCAAATTGGTTGGGGATAACTTGCTCTAACAAAAGCATTACGATTATAAACTTACAAAGTAGGGGTCTTACGGGAACTCTTTCGCCTAATTTTGCTTCTCTTACATCAGTCCAGACATTGATACTTGCCCATAATAATATCACAGGGACCATACCTGATGCACTCACAAGAATGCCTAACCTCAGGACACTTGATGTGTCTTTTAATAATCTATATGGTAAGATCCCAGCTTTTTCTCACGCTGCTGTTAATGCTCATGGAAATGTTAATATTGGCAAAGATCGCCCCAACACACCAAGTGGAGAAGATAGTAGAACTGGAGCAACTGGTGGCAGAGGTTCGAAAATTGGAGTGGTTGTTGGATCAGTAATTGGCAGTGTCTTTGTTATTTCTGCTGCTGGTTTGTTTGTATTTTGTTTCTTGAGAAGGAAGAAGCTTTATGGGAGGGTACAGCAGTCAAATACGGTGGTAGTCCATCCTAATCATTCAGAGTCTGATGATGCTGTCAAAATAACAATCACTGGCTCAGGAGTGAATGGCAAGGCAATGAGTGAAGAGCAAAGTCAGGGGAGTAGTAGTGGCCCCAGTGATGTCCATGTAATTGAGACTAATAACATGATCATTTCCATTCAAGTGTTGAGGAACGTTACCAACAACTTCAGCGATGACAATATTTTAGGAAGAGGGGGTTTTGGGACAGTCTATAAAGGGGAGTTACCTGATGGAACCAAGATTGCAGTCAAAAGGATGAATTCTGGAATATTAGGAGATAAAGGTTTGGCAGAATTTAAGTCTGAGATTGCTGTTCTTACTAAGGTTCGCCATCGACATTTGGTTGCACTTCTAGGATTCTGTTTGGATGGAAACGAGAAACTTCTTGTATATGAGTACCTGCCGCAAGGTGCTTTAAGTAGGTATATATTTGATTGGCAAGAGGAGGAATTGAAACCCCTAAAATGGAATCAAAGGTTAACAATTGCATTAGATGTGGCCAGAGGAGTGGAATATTTACACAGTTTGGCACATCAAAGTTTCATTCATAGGGATCTTAAACCTTCTAATATTCTTTTGGGAGATGATATGCGTGCAAAAGTTGCAGATTTTGGACTTGTTCGTCTTGCACCTGATGGTGGAAAAACCTCAATAGAAACCAGGCTAGCAGGAACTTTTGGTTATTTGGCACCTGAATATGCAGGTAAATTTGTTATTTCCTTTTTGTATTTAGATTCTTTTCTTAATAGTATGTTGTAAGCCATATATCTTTTCTGAGAATGGCAGGCCACTTTATAAAAGTAGTCGGTTAAGTTTTGGACATAGTTACTTAGTCCCCTTAATTAAGAATTTTAAAGAATGACAATATTCGTATGGTGGCTATGTAAAAACTTCAGATATTGAAGGATAATCCTTTCGCATGCCACGGGCCTAAGAGTGCTTGTTAAGCCTAAATATTACGAAGATGAAAACTCTTCATTAGAAAATAAGTAAATAAATTCGTGTTTAATGCTTGCCTTTTTCCTGGCTAAACAATTGAATCAAGTACTATACATGACACCAAATATGCTTTGTCAACTGATGAAGCAGTAAGATAGCATGTGGGAGCATCTGTGTCTCTTTGCATGTATGCTTGTGCTTGTTTGGTATGTGTGTTTTGGTTGGTTTAGGTCCGTACAAGCCATAGCCCATCTAGTTGCTGCCTCCAAATAACAACCAAAAACCCACCGGTTTGACTTTTAAGAGCTCCATATTTCGGAGCAGGGATGTAATGATTTTAATATATGACCTGTGTTTCTTTGGCTAATTAGAAGCACACTCCTTGTTGATCATTTGCGGACAAGAGATGCTATGTGAACCATGTCACCACTTACTTTTTCCAAGTCTTTCTGTAATAACAACAAAATTAAATACTGATTGTGGCAGTACCATGTTTCACTATTATACCAAGTCTGTATGGTGCAGGTCCTGGACAAGACTGCACATGGAACCACTTTATTTTTTTGGAGACTCAGAGTTTCTGCCTTCTGTCATTTCGTGTTTTTACCTAATTTCAATTACTTTTTGTGTATCTGGAACTTCTTGTACTAGTGAGTCCTTGAATAATTTGAGGCTGATACTAGAAACAATCAACCTTCTTAATCTAATTCTTGTGCACTAGTACCTGTAAAATTTAACTGAATTGGATCTCTTAATGTAATTTCATGTGATTAGCGTTTTCAAGCTTGTTCTAGTATCATTCCGTTAAAGCTTTCCCTCAACCAGCAAACTATTTTCTGATCTTATTTATTAATTAACCCCTTTTCTTGTCGAAACCTTCATATTTTCCTGCTCAAAACCCATGACTTTTTATTAATATGCAACATGTCCTAAACAATATGCAGTTGCCATATTTTGTTGTTCTAATCCTTGGTTTTTTTTTTTTCCTTTTTTATTGTTTAGTGATGGGTCGCATAACTACAAAAGTCGATGTATTCAGTTTTGGAGTGATATTAATGGAAATGATCACGGGGCGGAGGGCCCTTGATGAAACCCAACCAGAGGACAGTGTTCACCTGGTGACGTGGTTCCGGAGGATGTATATTAACAAGGACTCGTTCCAAAAAGCAATTGACCCCGCCATTGACCTCGAAGAAGAGACTCTTGCTAGTGTCAACACAGTTGCTGAGCTGGCTGGCCACTGTTGTGCTCGGGAGCCAAACCAGAGGCCCGAAATGGGTCATGTAGTGAATGCTCTTTCTTCTCTCCTTGATGTATGGAAGCCTTCAGTAGAAAACTCTGAGGACATTTACGGAATAGATCTTGACATGACCTTACCACAAGCCCTCAAGAAGTGGCAGGCTTTCGGAGATAGCAGTATCGATGATTCTTCTTCATCGTCCTTCGTTGCAAGTAGGGACAACACGCAGACAAGCATACCTACTCGGCCCTCTGGGTTTGCTGAATCATTTACCTCGACAGATGGAAGATGAGGTGGAAGAACAGGTGTCTATGTCCTTATTTAATTCCTGTTGTGTAAACACTGTTGTTTTTGATACGTGGTCTGTTAGTTGGGGGGGCACTGTATGGTATTTGAAGATCATGATTAATGGGATAGTTCGCCTATTAAAACAACATAGTTTGGGGAAGTAATCTGAGCATTTGATGTATGTAGAAAACTTCTTTGTGAGAGCATTGCTTTGAATGAGCAGTATTAAACTCAGTTCCCCATATTTGGAGTGAACTCGGCTGTGTATAGAATGAAAGAATATCGGTTTCTATTTGCATAGCACAAGCGTTTTTGTCCATTTATTTGTTTTACATTTTCCAAAAGAAAAAAGAGTAGCGATGTCCTTTTAACTAGGTGGTTTTGGGTGCAAATTTTTTTGGATGTTTTTTCGGTTAGGTTTAGTCCAAGTTTGCGGGTCAAGCTGATGGAGTCGGGGAAAGGACAAAGGGGTTCAACCTCAAGTGCCCAAGGCACATGGTTTGGATCCAACCATGTATTCCAAGTACTATTTGGTAGGTTTAGTCTGATTTCGCGGGTCAAGCCGTTGGAGTCTGGGTAAGGACAAAGGGGTTCAACTGCGAATGCCCGATGTAGAAGGTTCCAATCCCACTATATACCAAGTACTACTTGGTAGGTTTTGGGTTTGATTGGTCTCACCAATCTATATCTATTGAGTCTATAGTATATAATAGATTGTCAATTTATTGTTTTGTTTTGTTATGCATGCTGATGCCGTCTTATATGATGGTGATCGCTGCTGGTGCTAATGGCATCACAAAGGGCCCACGGAACCTAATTCAGTAATTTGTGGATGTTCTTTGTGTTGGGAATTTTGTTTTTGTACGAGTAGTATTCGTTTCAATAGTGGCATGATAAGTTGATAACCTTTGGCTAAATGGAAACAAGTCAACTGGTTTTGTGTATGCCAAAAAACAAAAATAATTAAATCCCGCCACAAAGGTACAAAATATTGTGTCGTGTGAAGAAACCTTATGGCATCGGAAGATTCTTCAGTGATCATACCAAAAAAATGATCACTGAAGTCAACAGAAGTCAAATGCCCTTGTAACCACACATTTTGACAACTCGGCCACTCCTTTTCTTTTTCATTTGTTTTGCTAAAATCAGAAATATTTTTGGTAATAAATACTTAAAATAAATTTGTAAATTCCAAAAAATTAATATTTCATTTTTCTGAAATTAATTATTTTCACCAAAAAAAAAATCCACCCATCTTTTTTTTCTCTCTCCTCTTTTTCCCCCCTGAACCCCGATTTCATCCTTCTTCCTTCCCTGCCTTCTCTCTCCACACATCTCATTTCCTTCTTCGACCATTTTTTATCAATCAACTGCTCTTTTGTTACTCTACTCTTCACGCATAAGTGAATCTTCTTTACACAAATACCAAGGGTGGAAGTGTGCTTTTAGGGAAAGCTCGATTTCAACCTTCTTTACATATCTAGGGTCTTGGTTTCAAGGGAAGTTCGATTTCAATTGTCTTCATTTGTTTGATTTAGGTCTTTAATCCATTTCGCATGAACAAAACCATCATGTTCTTCAATCTCGATTTGCGTTTAATTGATTTCGGGGTTTTTTCAATGTTTTATGAAATTCAACAGGGCCTGACTATTGGGGCTTTTTCAATTTTGGGGGGTTCTTGGGTGATGACCCAACTATGGGGTTTTGGGTGATGACCCAACTATGGGGCTTTGGGTGATGACCCAACTATTATGTTACAATAACAAAGAGAGCTTCAACTATCATGTTCATATGTAGCACGACTTTGTTCAGGTGTTTAATTGGGCATCATTTAGCCAACTTATTCCAGGAGATTTAGCTTGCTAGTGCATATATGTCCTGCCTGAACTGGTTTATTGTTATCTGGATTCAAATGAACAATGTAAATAGTAGTAGCTTTTTCAAATATTGTCTCGCTAAATGTATAATCATGTTTTAGGAAGTTAGCTTAATTATCTGAATTAAAATGTAGGACAAACATTAGATTAAAATCCTATTTTCAGAGAAAACTGTAACTTATTGGGATAAAAATATCATTAGTAACAGTATGTGGTTAATAATAATTCAAAATAACGTAGAAATGGATAAAAAAAAAAAAATAGATAATCAACAAAAAAATGTATGGTTTACCATTTGATCTAAAAGTACAAAAATTACAAAAAGCGACATACTCTGCTCGCCCTCAAGAGGAATTGATCCCGCGCCGCGTAGTTGCATGTGAGTTTCGTATCAGGACTAGTGACCACGGAGACGGGGGTATCATCACGTCCAATAGTTCTCCCCAATTGATTATGTAATATTGTTCGCAAATGAATGACAAAAATAAGATACGCGTATTTTTATATTTGCTGCCAGGAAAACAGCTTTGACATGGAATAAATGTTTAACGTAGAACGTAGGGTACCTAAAACACGCTTGCTAATTCTAGTACTAAATAAAGATTAGTGTTTATTAAATATAAAACGCTAGTAAATGACCCGACTTTACACATGATAGCCTTATCAAATTTCTTACTATCTCCACTACTAAACTGACAGGCTAAAGTCGTATCACCTTATCAAAAATGGATTTTTTGATGGGAATAATCCCACCTTTGGGCGATCTCTCCAAAACAATCCCACCTTTCATAAAATTGAGAAAAATCCCACCTTTGTTGGACATTTGTCAAAAACGGACCTTTTTACCGGTCACTTGTTCAAAAGGTGATGACCCACCTTTTATGTTTTATTTTTAAAAAAAACCCCTCCCTCCCTACCCCACCCCCACCCCGGTCGGCCCCACCACCCCACCTTGCAGCCCCGCCACCCCTACCCCCACCCGGTCCCTACCCCCTCCCCGCAAACCCCCTCCCCGCAAACTCCCCTCCCCTCCACCCGGCCCTCCACCTCCCTCCACCGCCACATCCCAGTCCACCCAGCGCCCCACCCCCACTCCCACCCTCCCCTCGACAGCCGTGATTTCCCCACCCCTTCCCCGCCGCACCCCTACCCCTACCCCTCCCCCACGATTTCCCCCTCCCCGCGATTTCCCCAGCCTCCTCCCCTCTCGCGATTTCTCTCTCTCCCCCCCACCCCCTCCCCGCGATTTCTCTCTCTTCCGCCACCCCCTCCCCGCGATTTCTCTCTCTCTCCCCCGCGATTTCTCTCTCCCCGACTCGAATTCTTTCTCTCTAACCTCAAACCTCCATTTTTGAATATTTTGAGCTCCGATTTTGGCTTGAAACTTGAAGATTCTAACCTTAGGTTTGGAGGCTCGAAATTTTCGAACCATTTTTGTACCTTTTCCGGCAGGAAACGCCGGTGTGAGAGAGGAGAGGTGTCGGGGAGAGTGCGGCGGAGGGGAGGGGGAGGGGGGGGTGGGGGTTTAGGCTGGGGTGGGCGGGTGTGGTGGAGGGTGTGAGCGAGTGGAGGGAGGGGGGGGAGGAGTGGGGGTGGGGACTGCAAGGCAGGGGTGGCTAGGTGGTGGTAGTTGTGGAGGAGAAGAAGTAAAGGAGGGAGAAAAGAGAAAACCTGCGTTTGCAGGTTACCAACAGGTAAGGGTCCGTTTTTGACAAATGTCCAACAAAGGTGGGATTTTTCTCAATTTTATAAAAGGTGGGACTGTTTTGGAGAGATCGCCCAAAGGTGGGATTATTCCCATCAAAAAATCCATCAAAAATAACCTAAGGTCCACTAACAAGTAGTCAGGGAAGTCAGGATCGAATCCACAGGGAGAAAGTTATACTATTGTATCTTAATTCTAATATTATACTAACTAAATCAGATGAAAATGGGTGTGTGACTAAACTAAGCAAATGACAGAACTAAATACGAAGGTAAGAATCAATTAATAAAGAACTAGGACTATGGATCACTATGCATACAATTCGGGAAATCAGAGACGAATAATAACCACCCAATAAGTCAATTTATCTAGGGCATATGTAATTTCTCTCGAACATTACCTCCCTCAAGGATCACCTAGCCGCTCTCGCATGGTCAAGGATCACTATGCCTAATGATTGAAAGCCTATACGAAATCTCTCCTCTCGAAGCAGATTCAATATTGCGATAATAGAAATACAAATCAGGCCTAATTCATAAATCTGGCATGAACGATTCAATCACAGGAAACAATTGAAATAAAGGGTGATTATACTAATCTATCAATCCCTCATTCCATACATAGATCCCCACAATCCTAGAAATAAAACTACTCACTCATGCTTGAGAAAACAATAACAAATTCCATGTAAAAATTCATACTTTGAACTATTACAAATAACTAAGAAATTACTCTAAGCAATAATAGAGAAAGCAAACAATAGTGGAGAAAACAAGGAAGAAGATTACCAAATTAAAGAACTATATTGAAATTTCAAGAAATCCAAAGGTTTGATCTTGAATCCACAATGAAAAGTAGTAAAACTAGGGTTCTTGAGAGAAACTATGAGAAAATAAGGACTAAAAACCAGATCCTCAATAAAAGATGTCTGATTTCCTATTTATACTAAGTAGCCCGAAACTCATTAAATGAGTGCGCGGAACAGTCACCCGATCGGGCCAAGTCAGCCCGATCAAATCGGGCTCAACGCAGCAGCAACACTCCAAGAGTAGCCATCCGCCCGATGATGTCGGGCTCATCGAGGATCAATGCGATGAAGTCGAAGACGCACACAGCAGCAGCAAGGCACCCGCCCGATGGAGTCGGGCGATGGACTTCGCAGTACGCAACACTCGAGCACCCTCGCCACGAACACGCCCGATGACGTTGGGCCATCTCGCCCGATCGGGCCAGACACCGAAATACGACAGGGCGGATCAAGCCCGATCGGGCCCGCAACAAACTTGCTTTTGGCAGTGATGGACGCCCGATCGGGCGTCAGGAGCCCGATGAAGTTGGGCGAGGCACCGTTTAGTCATTCCTTGGCTTCAGACGCCAAGGATTCACTTCTTCTTTTGTCCAAGGCCTCGGAAAATATTCTCGGGACCCCGGAACTCATCATATATGCCTTCGAACCTCTCCATTCGATTGTGGTAGACGTAAATCGGTAGAAAATAGGGAAAAAGCTCCCCAATACCTACAAATCATCACAAAACAGAAAACCACAACTAGAAGAAGAAAGTCAGCGTGAAATGGCTCCTAAGAGCACCATTGATGCACATTTTAGCTCAAATATAGGGGGAAAACTCTATATAAAACCATAACATCAAACTCCCCCAAGCTAAACCTTTGCTTGTCCTCAAGCAAAGCACAACATGAATAAGAATAGGATTGCTTCACCCCTTAGATAGGGAATTTTAAACTCAATTATTTCCAACTCAAAATCGTTCAAGCAAGCAAAATTCAAGCTCAGTTGCTCAGATCACCTGACTACCAATCACTTAAGCAAACCAACAAATGCAGCTGCCCTACATATCATACAAATCTTGAAAAGGTGCTCACCGAGGTGTCACTCCTCTCAATTTTGTGGCAGGCTAAATATGTGCCCGATCGCTCACCAACCCAACCATAATAGCCCTTCCCACTCACACTCTCATGTGTTTAGAAAGGTATAATATCGCTCATCCTAATCAGGTCGACTCAAATAACAAACTTAATCTTCAACTTTGGCATATTGACTCAGTATTATTCCAATAAACAATCAAACATGTGCTCAAAAGGTCTTTCTCAGGGTTGTAATGGGGATCGGGTAAAGGTACGGAAATTATTTAAGGCATGTGGTGGAAAAGCCAAGAAAGGGGAGCAAAAAACACTAGTAGGACTAGGTGTGGTCGAAACAACTCCCATGGCATCAACAACATAACCAAGATAATAACCAACTCTGAAATTTCACGAACCAACCAATAATTGCCTCTTTCAACATAATTTCCAATGCTTTGAAAGTTAATGAGTGAAGATCATAGAATTTTTTCAAATTTTTCACTATCGTTTTTCACTTTATTTTTCCTTTTTCTTTCTTTTCTTTGTACCAAAATATCATTATTTTCCAACCACCCTACGGAATCAACCACACAATATAATATCAACTTAACAAATGCTCCCCCAAGCTAGGCTTGGGACAATAGACATTGTAAAGGCTCAAGGCGTGTAATGTGGCTTAATATAGATCCAAAAAGAAGTCATTAGGCTCAGCGGGGCTAGGGGAGAAAATGATTCATTAAACAACTCTGAGGCTTAAAGATTAAACAAATGAACGCCTCTATCACAGCACATGTCTAAAGTCACCAGAAATCAACGAGTACAATGCCAAAACCAAGATAAGAATGCTACGAGGAACTAACACACAGGAATAGACCGAATATAGAGATAAATCCGAGGGCTAGAATGAATCCTCACAATCTAACCAATTCAAGCATGCAGTTAAAGTAGGCACTTTATCATCAAAATTCATTCAAGATCAAGGCAATCAGACATCACATCACAACATCCCAATCACAAATGCCCAACTATCCAGTATAAAGAGTTAAATCGTTTTTCAAAACAAAGTTCGGGGCACAGGGAAGCAATCAATCTGTTCGTATTCAACTCGTATTTTTGTGTTTTTTTTTTCAGCAATATTTCATTTTTTTTGTGATTTTTCATTTTTTTTCAAAGCAATTAAACTAACTTAACTAACCTAAAAAGCAGTAAAAACAAAAAGAAAAAACAATACTAATACTTACAGAAATCCTCCCCCAAGCTGAACTTGGCAATGGCCTCATTGCAACAAGGGGAAGGAAAGGGACATGGACATCAGCTGCCCATTAGCCGGGATCGAGCAGTTTAGTAGCCGCATGTTGTACCACCGCTTGCAACCCGCGTTGGACGGTAATGCTAGTGTGGTGGCCCTCATGTAGATGAATGCGATGCTCATTAAAGTCAGGGCTTATTCCTGTCAAGTCATCAGTGCTATAGCCAATGGTCTTTTTATGAGTCTGTAAGACCGTTAGAAAATGTTCATCACCTGCAATAGGCTCTAAGACAAGCACATCATTTGAAGTATCACGGGAGGGGGAATGAGGCATGCAATCATGGATCGGTTCATCGATAACATCAACACTATAACATGATTCCTCTAGCATTGGGCTTTTAGGGGCATTGTTTAGGCTAAACATAACATTATCATCTCCCACAGTCAGTGTCAGTGTCCCACTTTTAACATCTATAACTGCCCCAGCAGTATGGAGGAAAGGTCTCCCAAGGATAATGGGTGTTTGAGTGTCTTCTGCCATGTCTAATATAACAAAGTCCACAGGGATAAAGAATTTACCTACTCTAACAGGAACGTCCTCTAATATACCTAGGGGGTATTTCACAGAACGGTCAGCCATTTGCAGAGTAATGGTAGTACATTTTAATTCACCCATGTTCAGTTGCTTATAGATAGAAAGAGGCATGACACTCACATTGGCACCCAAATCACATAAAGCTTTGTCGATAAATATGGTGCCAATATGACAGGGGATGGAAAAACTCCCTGGATCTTTCAATTTAGGTGGAGACTGGTTTTGCAAAAGAGCGCTGCATTTAGCAGTAAAAGCCACAGTTTCCACCTCATTGAGAGTCCGCTTCCTCATCAACAGTTCTTTTAAAAATTTAGAATAAGCAGGCACTTGATTTAATAATTCAGTAAAAGGAATTGTTACCTGCAGATTCTTTACCACATCTAAAAACTTACCATACTGGTGGTCGAGCTTCTTCTTAAGCATCCGATTTGGGAATGATAGCTTGATCACCGGAGGCACAGTTTTCTCCTTAGTCACCTCCATAGTCTTGTCTGCATCTCCTTGCTCTGCCCGAGGTTCAGCATCCTCAGGCACTTCTTGTGGTTTCTTAGCAATTGATGATTCCACCTCTAGCATTGCCGGAGCATCGTACTGCACTCCGCTTCGAAGGGTAATAGCATTGGCAGTGTCCCTTGGTTGCATTGGTTGCGAAGGCAATGACCCAGATGGCCTACTAGCAGAGGAACTAGCCAGCTGAGCTATTTGTGACTCCAACATCTTATTATGTGTCCCTTGTAGCTTATTCTGAGCATGCAGGCTCTCAAATTGAGACCTGGTATCTGCTTGAAAGGAAATAATACCTTTCTGCATCTGCAACATGAGACTTTTGAGTTCAGCTATAGCTGGGTCTGAAGAAGGTGTGTTATGATGCTGTTGAAACTGAGTTCTCTGATATCCAGGAGGAGCTTATGGTTGATATTGTTGTTGTTGTTGATGCTGTGGATAATGTTGTTGTTGCGGATTCATCACATTATTACTCCTATACGAGAGATTTGGATGATCTCTTATCCCAGGATTGTATGTATTGAATAGGGATCGAACTGGGGCTTGTGTTGGGATTATAATGAATGCACTGGCTCACTAGAATGTGAGAGAGCGGGGCACTCTTGAGAATTATGTCCAGCTATCCCACAAGCGTCACATATGAAAGCATTGTAACAAGAAACACTAGCCATAGCATTGACACTCATGTGAGGGGAGGAATTGTTACCTAGCTTCAAAGAATCAATCTTTTGGTGAAGAGCAGCTAGTTGCCCGGTCAGTAAAGAAATGGCTTCAACATCATGTTTGCCTCCCTTTGTCATAGAAGAACGAATAGTAGACGCTTGGTTAGAAGCGAGTTTCTCCAGAAGTCCCTTCGTCTATGGCTTTATCCATGAAGAACCCACCAGCAGCTCCATCGATTACCCGTCTAGTATCTGCATCAACTCTAGTGTAGAAAATATGGCACAGATACCACTTGTCAAAACCATGATGGGGACAAAGACGTTGCAGATCTTTGAACCTCTCCCAAGCTTCATATAGTGACTCTCCGGGATCTTGGGTGAAAGTCACTATCTCATGACGCATATTTGCAGTCTTTTGGTAAGGGTACCACTTGATGAGAAAGATCTTTGAGAAGGCGGCTTATTATACCAAAATAAAGCTTTGTCGCGCAGAGATAAACCAAATAAGATGAGTTTCATCTCATCAGCAGTAACACCAGCTTGTTTCTGAGTAGCACAACATTGTAAAAACCGCTGCAGGTGCTGATTTGGGTCTTCAGATGGTAACCCAGCAAACTGATTATTCTGAACCATATTCAGAACATGAGACTTGATTTCAAAGTTTGCGGCAGCAATAGTAGGCAACCGTACCCCAGTGGGCACATTATCAGGAGATGGTTGTGCATAATCTCTGAAGGTCGGTTTAGCTTCGTCACCCATTCTAGCAGTAATAGGTGAGGCGGGGAATCCTTGTTGTGGTGAAGATGGTGGAGAAGGTGCCTTTTGGAAAGGTGTCCCTGCAGACAACTTGGTTTGCTTAGTTGTCTTTTTGAGTCTACGAGCAGTCTTTTCAATCTCCGGGTCAAATGGAATGAGATTTGGGGATTTCAATTTCCTACTCATACACCAAAAACACTAAAACAAACGTGAGATGCTCCAAAGAACAATTGTTCTTCGGAGTAAAGGTTAGTGTAATACTATAATTCAGAAAAAATAAAAATAAACCATCTCCCCGGCAACGGCGCCAAAATTTGACAGGCTAAAGTCGTATCACCTTATCAAAAATAACCTAAGGTCCACTAACAAGTAGTCAGGGAAGTCAGGATCGAATCCACAGGGAGAAAGTTATACTATTGTATCTTAATTCTAATATTATACTAACTAAATCAGATGAAAATGGGTGTGTGACTAAACTAAGCAAATGACAGAACTAAATACGAAGGTAAGAATCAATTAATAAAGAACTAGGACTATGGATCACTATGCATACAATTCGGGAAATCAGAGACGAATAATAACCACCCAATAAGTCAATTTATCTAGGGCACATGTAATTTCTCTCGAACATTACCTCCCTCAAGGATCACCTAGCCGCTCTCGCATGGTCAAGGATCACTATGCCTAATGATTGAAAGCCTATACGAAATCTCTCCTCTCGAAGCAGATTCAATATTGCGATAATAGAAATACAAATCAGGCCTAATTCATAAATCTAGCATGAACGATTCAATCACAGGAAACAATTGAAATAAAGGGTGATTATACTAATCTATCAATCCCTCATTCCATACATAGATCCCCACAATCCTAGAAATAAAACTACTCACTCATGCTTGAGAAAACAATAACAAATTCCATGTAAAAATTCATACTTTGAACTATTGCAAATAACTAAGAAATTACTCTAAGCAATAATAGAGAAAGCAAACAATAATGGAGAAAACAAGGAAGAAGATTACCAAATTAAAGAACTATATTGAAATTTCAAGAAATCCAAAGGTTTGATCTTGAATCCACAATGAAAAGTATTAAAACTAGGGTTCTTGAGAGAAACTATGAGAAAATAAGGACTAAAAACCAGATCCTCAATAAAAGATGTCTGATTTCCTATTTATACTAAGTAGCCCGAAACTCATTAAATGAGCGCACGGAACAGTCGCCCGATCGGGCCAAGTCAGCCCGATCAAATCGGGCTTAGCGCAGCAGCAACACTCCAAGAATAGCCATCCGCCCGATGCTGTCGGGCTAGGCCGCCCGATGATGTCGGGCTCATCGAGGATCAGTGCGATGAAGTCGAAGACGTACACAGCAGCAGCAAGGCACCCGCCCGATGGAGTCGGGCCATTTCGCCCGATGGAGTCGGGCGATGGACTTCGCAGCACGCAACACTCGAGCACCCTCGCCACGAACACGCCCGATGACGTCGGGCCATCTCGCCCGATCGGGCCAGACACCGAAACACGACAGGGCGGATCAAGCCCGATTGGGCCTGCAACAAACTTGCTTTTGGCAGTGATGGACGCCCGATCGGGCGTCAGGAGCCCGATGAAGTTGGGCGAGGCACCGTTTAGTCATTCCTTGGCTTCAGACGCCAAGGATTCACTTCTTCTTTTGTCCAAGGCCTCGGAAAATATTCTCGGGACCCCGGAACTCATCATATATGCCTTCGAACCTCTCCATTCGATTGTGGATACGTAAATTAGTAGAAAATAGGGAAAAAGCTCCCCAATACCTACAAATCATCACATAACAGAAAACCACAACTAGAAGAAGAAAGTTAGCGTGAAATGGCTCCTAAGAGCACCATTGATGCACATTTTAGCTCAAATATAGGGGGAAAAACTCTATATAAAACCATAACATCATAAACGTAATTTAATTTCCACATTAAGTCGTATGGTATTCTACGCCTGAAGTGTTGGGTCATGTGCTTAAATCGACCAATGCAATGTCTGTTCATTCCTAATTAAGAGACCCCAATGGTGATTATTGGACATTATTTCATTTAAAGTAGTGGTTAGAGAGTTTCATCCAACCAAATATGGCCAAGATACAAAGCGTGGGAGGATTCATTGATCGTTTGTCTCAATTGTTCTCTCCGAATAAATTGGCCACTCAACGATAGAAATCATTTCAAGAAATACAATAACGTCATCCCTCGTACCTTATCGGCTTATCCCATGGTGAGCCACTATGGTATGGGGGTTTCATCCATACTGAGACGCAAGAGCCATTGTGTTGTGCAGAATGTCTTGTCTACAACAACGACCTATTTACAATATAAAACGCTCTCCAAACAATCAGGTATTAGTTTATGTCCTAATCTTCTTAGCTCATATCCTAATCTTCTTAGCTCATGTCCTCAAAGTAACCAATATTTTATTGGTGTGAGATACTCTATCTTCTTAGTTCATGTCCTCAAAGTAACCAATATTTTATTGGTGTGAGATACTTTATCTTCTTAGCTCATGTCCTCAAAGTATTGATGTGAGATACTATCTTCATGTGTTAAGATGATTATTCAATGGTTACAACAAGAATAACCAGTTGATTATGTAGTACAAGTGTACAACAATATTGTATTGGAGTATATGACAGGGGTCTCTCCGGGACCATTTGGTAGAGATTGGTTGTGTTCCCAAATAAGCGTGTCTTATGTCTTAAATGGCTAAAGCTGGGTCGTGTCCTAAATGGCTAAAGCTGGGCCATATCCTAAACCTACAAATGCTATCCTAGAAAATTGAGGAAATCAACCAACGCACAAAAATTGGGTCGTAACCTAAGATATATATGGCATGATATGAAGTTTGGGGCATGCCCTAATCCTAAAATTCTGGGTGATGTCCTAGAAATCGACCAAGTGCTAAAAGTTGGGTCTTCACCTAAAATATTTGGCGTGACAAAAAGTTTGGGGTCATGTCCTGATTTTTTCTTTTTTCTTCTGTAGGAGAAATCTGATATACTAATAGTTTGTCGCCGATAACATATCTCGAGCTACAATCTAATATATCTGGTGCAAAGATCCTAGACGAGGTGGAGGTCAGCGTTGCCGGCACAAGGGTTTTATTCGGGCATATAGGCATACGCGAAGGGAATGGCAGACTAGAAAACGAAGCAGAGATATCTACTTCCACGAATATCAGTCATCGTCGCCAGCCGATCATCAGTCATCGTCGCTGGCCTAGCATCATTCATCGACGCCGGCACAAAGCTAAGAGATTCCTTCCATGGGGGATAGGAGAATTTCACAATCGTGAAAAAGGAACCGCAAGAAGTCGAAGGAAGAAGAGAGAGAAAATACCCCCAAAATCCAAAAAAAAAAAATTCCAGAAAAATAATTTTTCAGAATTATTATTTATTTCAGAATTTTTTTGGGTATTTTTTTTATTATTTTTGGTATTTTTTGGGATTTTCAAAAATCAATTTAGGGTATCTTCATAAATGATACAAATGTTTTTGAGGAAAAGAATAAAAAGTGGGTCATTGTAAACTTGTGACTCACATTCAGTTGAGGCCCACTTTTTGAGTGATCATATTTCAACTATGATCACCTTAGAATTTTCCTATGGCATGGTAATGAGTTGCTAAAGAGGAGGAACTCAAAGTTAATAAACTCTTATAAACAATTGAGATTTAGGAGCGACCCCTCTAATATAATATTCCCAAACTATCCAAACAGTTCCCATATCTTAACACTTTCTGTAAAACCCCATACCTTTTTCTTTTGATTCTTTGAAATTCCCTACTATGAACAAAATATGTTTACAATGTTCAGGAATTGGGAGCACTTATACTCAAGAGTCTAACTCGAAAGTTAACTAAAATTTTGGGTTGCTGATTAAAGTAAGGAGAAGTAGATAATAAGCAAGGGGGATTGTTAAACGTCGCCCCCCAAATTACTTAAAATCGCCCCAACTCCCCTCTAAAAATACCATTATACCCTTACGATATTTTTTTTATTTTTACTCCAACTTAACTCCTCCTCTAATTCATATTATCTCTCATCTTCGCCATCACCACCCACGATCACCACCGCCAATCACCACCGACGAGCACAAAATTCCGACGAATTTTTTTTTTAAACGAATTTCATGGGGCCAACATGTGGCCTGCACATTGTGCCCCATGGGGCAATGTGCAGGCCACACGTTAGCAATATGAAATTCGTTTAAAAAAAAAAATACCTCGTCGGAATTTTGTGCTTGTTGGTTGTGACCGTCGGTAGGTTGGAGAGGTAGCGATTGGTGGTTAGTGATTTTAGGTGGTGGTGGAGAGAGAGTTGTAAAAACAGCCAAGGGTATAATGGTACATTTACATAGTAGTTGGGGCGATTTTAAGTAATTTTAGGACGATGAATATAAGTTCAGTAAGCAAGTAACACTGTAACAATCAAGATTTACCAAGAAAAAAGCATTCATACAAGTTCTTGCTTCACATGACATTTCTTCTCATGCATTTTGAGCCTTAATTATGTAACCAATGAGATGTTAAGTAAAAATATAACCACGTACTTTTCCATTGAATAGTAGTGCTGACCTTATGACAAGAATCATAATTGTCTATACATTAATCATTAGAAGATCATCATATTCTTAACTCTTAATTCAAAATTATGGGGACAAAAAAATTCAATAATTGAAATTTAAATTTTTTGTCAAAACTATCTATTTTGGACCACATTTTGTCAAAATTACCTTTCACAAATCTCTTGTGAAGAACTACCTTAGAAGAATTATATAGTTGTCAATTGCTATCACATACTAATTTCGTTAAGTTAACTTTTCTCTCTGCTACTTACCCTTGCATGGTTTGCATGTGACTATGTGCTTAAGATCTTTGCTATCCCACATCGGAAGTTGAGGAGAACGAAGCCTTCCTTTATTAAGAGGTGGACACCTCAACCTAGTAGAGGCTTTTTGGATAGGACTTCGGTCATGCACCAAAGCAAATCCTTGCGGGCTAAGGACCAAAGAGGACAATATCTACTATTGGGCTCATGCACACCTAGGGGTGTTACATATGGTATCAGAGCCAAGGCCCATTTCGGTGTCTTGTAGTGCATACGGGGACACAGGCTCGTTAAAGGAGGGGAGAAGATGCCTAAGTTCTTGGCTAACCCACGTGGGAAGTTGAGGAAAACGAAGTCTTCTTTATTAAGAGATGGACACCTCAACGTAGTAGAGGCCTTTTGGGTAGGACTTCGGTCGTGCACCAAAGCAAATCCTTAGTCTCTGTTGTGGAGATCTCATTCTCCCCCCTATGGGAGTTGTGAGTCTGGTTTATTTGTCTTTAGATATGGGAAATTATTCTCATTGGTTGAAGTTCAAGACAATCAACCTAAAAGTATTGGAAACACGAAAGCGGTCAACATGACTCGATCAAGAATGCTCTTCCCCAATCTATATCAGAATGATAGACTTTCTTCAAAGACGAATTTGATTTGATCTTGTTTTATTGTATCTTGTTTTTCTCAAATACCTATTGTAGATGTCGTTTGCCTTTCAATTAATGAAATTTATCTTCCAACAAAAACGGTAGAGTTCACAAGTTTTTTTATCTGTAGTTTTTTACAAGATGTAGCTCAAAAATATAGTTGTTGATAATTTTTTTTAAAATGTTATTTACCTTATACAATAAATTTATGAAACACTTTGTATAGAGAAACTGGATATAATAGTTATGTAGTAGGGCCAAGAAGAAGTAATTAAAGTACCTTTATAAGACTTTGGACATTTTCTTTTATCCAATAACCTTATTCTAACATTTATAAGCATAGTTATTAAAAAATTGTACTAAGGGATGAGGGAAATTTCTCAAATGAGTCATATGAGGTTTAACCATTTAATCTCTATACCTTAGGGATACGAGGTGGAAAGTGATGCCACTACTCCACCACCTCAACCTCATACCTACATTCAAATTATATGTTGGATTTCTATATACTATCTATTTTTATAAATATACTATTGTTTTTGCTGAATATACACCAAAAATTATGCATTTCTTGATATTATGGCCATGTTTGGTGAATGGTTTTCCATTGACTTTTGGCTTTTCAATTTGGTCAAACAACCAAAATAAAAAAGCTTCTTGACTCTTTAGATTGACTTTTAGCTTGTTGGCTCACAAACTTTCTAATAAACCGCCAATAGCCACAACTAATTTTACCAAATATTATTGCAAACTTAAACAGCCAACTTAAAAAACCAATACATAAAGCCAATACTTTCAATCAGTCAAACAAACCAACTAAGGCTATGTTCAGTTCACCTTATTTTTGCTTATTTCGGATCGGATCGGACCGCATCGGATCGATCGAAAAAATTAGTTCGGGATCGGATCGATAAGTTCGGATCGGATCGATCGATCGATCAGATCGATCGATAAGTTTCGGATCGATCGATCGATCGGATAAGTTCAGATTATGCTTATATTTAAAAACTTATTATTATTATTATTATCATCATGATTATTATGATTATTAGTATTACTAATGCTATTATTGTTATTGTAATTATTATTATTATTGTTGTTGTTGTTGTTGTGTTGTTGTTGTTGTTATTATTATTATTATTATTATTATTATTATTATTATTATTATTATTATTATTATTATTATTATTATTATTACTACTACTTTATACAATTACTATTACTATTTACTAGTACATTTGTTCAAAAATATTATTATTATTGTCGTTGTTGTACTTATTAATTATTAATATTGGTAATTATTATTAATATCGTTGCTATTATTATAAATGTCATTGATATCACTATTTGAAGCTATTTGTGTTCAAGAAGAAGAATGTTCTTTTGGCATTTGTAAGTATTCTTTTTTATATTTATTCTAATTAATAATTTTGATATGTGATGTTCTTTTTGATGTTGTACATGTAACGAACATGACAATAGTATATGATGTTTATTTTTTAAAACAATTTTGGTAGAATAATATAAATTATATATTACTAGTTTATATAAAACATGAGTAGCATGTGATAAACTAATGGTGTTGTCATCACGTTCAAAATTTTCCCTACAAAGGATTTCAACTTATCCTTAAAACAAAGTTTATATAGAACAAGACAACGATATAAGAAGAATATTTAACCATATTGTTCAAGATCATATGATTATATATATTTATAGGTTTATTTATAATAAAAAAGAACAATTTATTGATATAACAAAGAACATGTTGTTAGTTAAATCCAACATGTCATCAATATAAAAATAACATCTATCTTTTATTTTTAAAATGTGTTCTTTAAATAGATCTTGTATACTCTTTCAGTATATGTTCTTTTTTTAATATCATTATATGTTTTTTTCATTACTACCTAAATTCTTATTATTAACGGACCTTGAACATGAGTGTTCTTTTATTTTTAATTTTTTTGGGCCCCTTTCGGGAATTCCGTGGTAAGATGAATTTTCTCTGGGCTGCCCTCGCACAGGGCCACTCACCTAAAGACCCAACAAGCCCCAACCCCCCTCCCCCACCCACAACAATATTGAAATATATGCTTCTACCAAGATTTGAACTTTGGTCTCCCATGTGGGAGGTAAGAAGCCATACTATTGGACCCAAGAGTCATTAGTCTTTTATTTTTAATTATATGTTCATATACTAATGTGCTCTTTTTCAAAAAAAAAAAAAAAACTAATTATGCTATAATAATAATAATAATTATTATTATTATTATTATTATTATTATGTTATCTATATTATTATTATTATTATTATTATTATTATTATTATTATTATTATTATTATTATTATTATTATTATTATTATTATTATTATTATTATTATTAGGATTTTTTAACTACAATAATACAAACTTTTGCCCATTCTCTCACAATAATACAAACTTTAGATTATTTTTTAATAATACAAACTTTGCATCAAAATTCCTCCAATAGGTCAAGTTGACTTGTAACCTGTAAAACAGGTAAAAAAATTACAAAATAATATTTCTCCTTTCTCCCTTCTCCCCCAACCCCCACCCACCTAAACCACCTCGGCCCCTCCCCCACCCCACGCCCACCACCGAAGCCACCTTCCCACGCCCTACCCACCACCCACCCGAACCACCCCTAGCCCCCGGCATTTCCTCCACCCTACTGCCACGAAACGTCCCTGCCTTGCCCCCACCACGGATGAAACCACCTGCTCCTCCTCCGATGAAACCAACCCTGCCTTGCCCCCGCCTTGCCCCCGCCACGGATGAAACCACATGCTCTTCCTCCGATAAAGCTTTCCCTCTTTCCTCCCCCTCCCCCAACCCACTGAAACCACCCCTGCCTTGCCCCCACCTCCAACCCCACTCCCTCCCCCATCGGGAAACCAACCCTGCCTTGCCCCCACAAAAAAAAATGAGTGTGGCACCTCACGACAAGATCGAGGCAGCACTCGGTGGTGACATCATCACCAGTCACAAGCAGCGCCGACAACGGCAGCAAGGCCGAGCACACTGACAGTGAGGAGAAGTCTGAGAGAGAGAAAGAAAACGAAGAGAATTTCTAGTTTCATCAATTGCTTCGGATTCGAAGAGAATCGAAAGAGAAAGCTTCGCCTTCGATTTTGTCGAGTTTTGTGAGTTTGATGAAGAGATTACCTTCGCCGGTGAGGATTGGGAGAGAGGAGAGAGAATTTTGCCATTGATGGGAGGAGAGAGAAAGTTAAGAGTGGTGATGAAGGTGTGGTTTCGTTTGGCCGGGTCAAGGGCCAGGGGTGGGTGAGAGAGAAAAAAAAAGGTTTTTTTTTTGTTTTTCAAATTTAAAAAAGAATTTAAAAAATCAGCCAATAAAAAAGCGACGCGTGTCCTAGAGAGTGCCACGTATGCATTTTACCTGCACCAACAAGTTAGGAACCGGTCATGACCTACTGGAGGAATTTTGGCCTAAAGTTTGTATTATTAAAAAATAATCAAAAGTTTGTATTATTGCGAGAGAATGGGCCAAAGTTTGTATTATTCCAGTTAAAAAATCCTTATTATTATTATTATTATTATTATATTATTACTATTATTATTATTGAAAGTTGTGCATAGTAATAAAATGATAGTAATAGTAATACTAGTAATGAAATACAAAGTAATAATAATATTAGTAATAATATGTTTTTTTAAAAGATAAGTTCAGATCAGATCAGAAAAAATAAGTTCAGATCAGATCAGAAAAAATAAGTTCAGATCAGATCAGAAAAAATAAGTTCAGATCAGATTAGATCAGATCAGGTAAGTTCAGATCAGAAAATTTCAGGTGAACTAAACATAGCCTAAACCAACCAAAAGCCAACGGCCAGTCCCCAATTACCAAACAACCCCACACACACACACCATGACTTGAAACATTGTTAGAGGCCAAGAAGGCAAGAACTATCGCATCAGAATAGCATGCAAATTCAAATTCGCTGTCTTTCCGGCTCTTATTGCCAAGTCCATGAAACCCACCCTTGATAACCTTCTAAACAAATCTTCCCAACAAACATCCCCCTAAAAAGTTGAGGATTTAGGAAAATTGTTGTTCATTTTTCTTTCTGCCTAACTGTGTTGTTGAAGTAGGGGTTAGAAAATTTCGAAGTTACAGGACCACATTTTTTTATGTGCTTGCTGCTTAATACTATAATTCTAGTAATTCAAACCACTTTTGCCACTGTAAAACCCTTGAGAAACCCATATAACGTCTGCAATTCGTATAGAGAAAAGGAATAAAGTAGGTTATTTTTTTTTTTTGGAAATTTTTCTTCCATGGATCGTCTTCGTGTTCGACCCAGAGAAAACAAAGTCTTTTCTGGTTTCACAGATTCCGAAGTAAGGATTAATTTTTCTGGGTATTCTTGTTTTTGTAATTTTATCATCTGGGTTTTTGTGTATTGGTGCAGATATTGTTTGGCTTTTAAGTTACAGTGGATTCCAAAATTACTTTTTGTTCTTTTTTGGGTTTTGATCAAATGCCCTAGAATAATTTTTTGAATTGAATTTTGTGTTTTACATGTTTAGTTTTTCGGCCAAATTCATGATATATTTATGATTGTTGTTATTTGTTATGTATGCATTGCGTACTATTGTGCTGTAATGTGCTAACCAATTACAGAATTTGAACATGTTTCTGGTGAGATAAATTGGTTTCTTAGAAATTAGAATCCATGTGCAACTTTGTATGAGCATTGCTGACTGCTGGAACGATGTTCAATTGTCCAACATTCTTCTATAACATCTCATTGTGATGTTCTGTAAGCTCAATCATGTGAGGTCTTAAATTGACCCATGAGCTAGACATCGGTCGCTTTTCACCAGGGCTTCGGTTACCAGCCCAAGGACCCCTGAGTTGCTTTAGCATTGCCTTAATATCTTTGTTTTTCGCACAAATTTTTCATGCAGTTGTGGCTTGCTCGCTTGCATTGGTTAGCTATTTAGTAAAACATTTCTCATCATAATGTCGTAGAAACTGTGCAAGGGGGATGCTTAGACGATTTTGCGCAATGCCAGACTTTTCTTCTTGCCTTTCGTGAGAGTTTAGATGATTGGTGGGAGGGGATGTTTCCTAGTGTGCTTGTATATTGTTAATTGTGTTTTATTGGCGCGTTTCTTACTTGCTCTTTTTGTTTATCCTTGTTATGCACAGGTGTGATGTCATAATATTCCATGCCTGAAAAGTGATAATTCATATTCACTGCTCATTATGAACTTGCTAGTGGGTTGTTATAGTTCGATAGTATTTCCCGAATATTTTTGGAGATAAGTTAGATGCTCCAGTTTGTATTAGATTGATTTACCTTCAACCCTTACTCAACTATATATGCTTTGGGAAGTCACACATAAGTGAAGACTGTTTCTACCTTAGTCTAGCTCCTGTTATGAATTACTTGTGTTAATTAAGCGTATTAATTTTGATGTCTCAATGGCTGGTCCCAATTTTGAAGTTATGTTTTAAGATATAATTCTATGAATGACTGTGCTAGCATGTATCGTACACCGAGGTTTAACAACTTGATTGATGATTATAGAATTATCCAATATTTTCCGTATCTGGGTCCTCTCCACATTTCTTTGGTTAGTCTTGACAATAACAACTTTATTAATTTTTTAAGGATAGTAACATAGTTCGTGGGCCTTAGTCCTTTTAAGAAAAAGCCTTAGGCTACAAGATTGTAACATTGTGTCCTTATATTTTTCTTAGCACAAACACAAGGTTTTATATTTCAAGAAAAATGTCTCAGAAGGAATTTTAAGCTTGGCCACTGGTAGGGTTATAATAAGTTCTGTAGTTGTGCATGTCATAATCTGACTTCAGAATTTGTACCTTGTGCAGTGTCTCCTGCCCTTTCTAATCCCCCCCCCTCCCCTTCAATTGCCTCTTTAGAACGGCAATCTCCATCCTTTTTACTCCTTGTCATAAAATCACTGGTTTCCTAGTTCCATGAGAATTTGTTGTTAAGTAGAATACTAACAAGAATGCGCACCTCCTCCAATTATCACGTGAATGGTTAACATCTTTTTCTGTTTTATTTCAGAGGGAATTATGAATATGGTTTAAACTTTTAACTTTTGCTCACAGACTGAGAAGCTGGAAAGCTTGTTTACAGAATATGGAGAATTGTCGGTTAATCGGGAATTTTGTGTAAAAGTTGCGAAGTCCATTAGGTAACTTCTCGCAGTTATGCTATGCCTAGTTGAATATTATGTTGTAATAAGCATATGTTTCTAAGTAGCTTGGAGGGATTGCATGCTTTGACTTTAGACCTCTGAAACAGAACTTCTATATATGCAGTCGCTCTGCTGGACGTGCAGGGAAACCCATTGTAAAGTGGGCTGAGGTGCTCCCTTTTCTATAAGTTATTGTACCTTTCGCTTCTCATATATTTCACGACACTTCTTTTGTTTTATTGTTTGTCTTACTGCTTCATTTTTCATTTAGGTGCAAAGTTGGTTTCATAACCGACAGAATTCAAGTCCAGCTAAAGCGAATCCGCCATCTATCAATCAAACAGAAATAACTCCTTCACCTAATGTTTCTAAAAATTTGCCTGCTCATCCAGATATTTCTGACCTAAAGAAGGCTAATGAAAGCAACCAGGTGTCTAAAGGTACTTTATTTAGTCAATATGGAGTTTAGATGGATCCATGGAGCTAATATGCATTTGATGACTGCTATAACAAGTTTCCTTCAGCTTAAGGGACTAGAGATTCTGTATCTGCATTTGTCTGTGTGTGATTTTGATTTGGTTTCCTGTAACCTAGAAAAAATAAGGTTTAATCTCTTTCACTTGCAAAGTTTCTAGCTAGTAGGTACTATATATCGGCTACCTGCTGGTAAGGTACTTAATTTCCTAGACTGCCTAGCTGTTTTCGTCTTCATAGCTGTTATAAATGCTCTCCAACTGGCTTTTTGCTGAGGAGCATGTTGAGATTTAGAACTTGGGCTGTTTGTTCTAATCAGGACATTTACTACAGTGATCAATGTGCCAATTGACAATGCCTTTATATTGGGAAATCAAAAAATACTTTGATACTGTTGGCATGTATTGTGGTTTATTACATCTTTTAATCTTTACCTCTTACTTGCCCCTTTCAATCTAGTAGTACGTGGTCAAATAATTAATCCAATATTTTAATTATTCGTTGTCTGTGAAGAAGAGATATCTCCTTGAACTCTGAGGTAAGTGGACATTGTTGCTCCTGGTGCAGATGTGATCTACCACGCTACATAAGCCTAATCTTTCACATACTTTATGCTTTGAGTCTTTAAACCTTTTTTGGGTTGTGCTTTTAGGTAATCATTTCTCCTGAGAAGCATATTGCATTAGCTTGTAACAATCCTCTCATATTTATATAATGTCTAAGTTACTCTTTTGATGCAACATTCTCAGCTCATACCTTTTGGCTTTTGTTGCCTAACTACTATTGTCTTTCTTGCAGCAAGAGAAAAGTTACCAGATTTATCAGAGTTAGAGTTTGAGGCTAGGTCATCAAGGGATGGAGCGTGGTAAGTGCAAGGACTAGCAAGCTGTATATAGTATTTGTACACTAAGTTGGCCATATTTCTATCTACTGAGATCATACAATCTTAATAATTCATATGTTTTTGCACACTATCAATTGACATTTATGGATTAGAGAAAACAGCCTGGAAAACGTCTACGAGTTTGGAAATCAGAACCTATGGTGTAGTCATCTACTAACCCTGAAATCAGAAGCAGAAATACATTGAATTGATTGTTTTTCACGCAGTCAAGTATCTATAATTCTATACTTCAAACTCCATGGGGATAGTTTTCTTCTGCAAAAGTGTGGATTTTTTTTTGTTTTTTTTCGTCTGGAGTGCCACAAAAGCCAGTAAAAAGTGATGCAGATGGGATTCCATGCCAAGTGTTAGTATATGCCCACAAGACTTTACCTACTAAGCCAGGTGATATCCATTGGGGATTTGTAAAGTGAGTGTGATGTAGGATTTATGCTTGAAAGTGATACAGGTGTTAAAAATGTTATCTCTCATGCTCTCATACTCGGCTTGAGAACCTCTTTTGTCCTTAATGGTGTTAATAATTTTATGACCTGGATATGTTAGGACTTTGTCATGTCTGACTGCATGTCAGTTACAGTGGGTTGGTGAAACTCCTTTGCTTGTTTTTTTCCCCCCTGCAGTATAAGGGAGTCTGGCTTGGATTCTTTAACCATACCCCAGCTGTAGTCAAAGGCTGGTTGGATATGGTTGAAAGTTTTAAAGAAATTTTCTATATGAATCTTCAGATCCTTTGGAATCTTTACGTTTATACCTAGTTATGCGCTTTTTGTTGCAACCTTCCCATTTTTACTTTTTGCTTCTGCGGTGTAGGTATGATGTTGAGAGATTCCTCACCCACAGATTTGTCAGCTCAGGTGAAGCTGTAAGTTCCGAAAATATGCTTTTACTTAACAGATAAAACACAGTGATTAGTCCCTTTCACGGTTTCACCCCACTCCTCACCAAAAAAAAATTGAAACATTAATAAATAAATCAAGTAAATGGGAGACAGATGAAAAGAAGGCCAGAGTTTGTGTGCTATACATATTGTTCATTACTTCACGAAGGTCAAGGTTTATAGCCAATGAGGTTTATTCTTGTTTGAAATATGCGACTTGATGACTGCCATCAACGTTACACTTCTCCCTGTTAACATATCTTATTAGTTGCATTATCAACCTGAATGGAACGGCGTAGGTGAAAAAAAGATGACACTTGTGTCAAGGTTAACAAGAGAAGTAAACAATATGGATCCAGAAGTCCTTTTTATGATGCATCCTCTAACTAGGAGGACACACTGGAATTTGGCAGAGATGGCCTTATAGCATTTGCAACTATTAGTCCTTTTCTAGTAGTAAGATGTTATTGTACGAGAAACCATAGGATCTGTTATTCTTGTTGTGGGACCGACTTTCCGCTTTGGCAATCAGATTACCAGCCTTGAAAGCCGTAGCTATCCCTTTCTTCTTCAATTAACCTTGCGTTGTGTCTTCAAATTATGTCCTGACTCCTAACTAAGAGGTCAACTCTATTGTTTATGCACTGTGGCCTTCTTGGACCTGCCTACTTTATATGCTGTTGGTTGAAATCATTCCAAATGGCATTCAAACTGTTTAATTTAGTACCACAAGCCGCTTGTGATTCTTTTGTGCTGGGGTGAAAAATTAATGTTGGAATGTTAGCTACTTCCTTCACTTAGCTATTTCGCAAAAGTGAACTATTTGAGGCAGACGCCAAGTGTCTTACTGATATCTTATAATCCAGGAAGTTCGTGTGAGATTTGTGGGGTTTGGGGCTGAAGAAGATGAGTGGGTTAATGTGAAAAATGACGTGCGAGAGCGTTCGATCCCGCTAGAGAACTGGGAATGCCACAAAGTCAAGGCTGGGGATGTCATGCTCTGCCTTCAGGTAGTTCAAATTTGTTTTTGTTTAATATTAATGGCAATATTGTTCATAATTTCTACCTTTGTCACAGGAACGAAAAGATCAGGCTATATATTATGATGCACGTATATTGGATGTTCAACGAAAAATGCATGATATAAGGGGTTGCAGGTGCATCTTTGTGATTCAGTATGACCATGATAAGAGTGAGGCAAGTATTTGTTATTTGTTGCTGCGAATTCAACTATTATGTTTCTTCTTCTACGTAGCAAGTAGTACTTGGTCTAGTAGTAAGGTTTACACCTCATTTTTTTTAAGACAGGTCCCATGTTTGAGTTTTATAACTCTAAGCTCCATTTACTGCCCCAGTCTTTTAAATCCAATTACCCCACCCAGTTCACAACCCAACCTAATCTATCTTCCGTTAAATTTAATCACCCCCAACTAGCCCATAACTCAATCCAGTCCACCATGTAATACTCCCATCCAACCCTTCCCAGTTCCCACCATATCTTTCCTACTCTTATAACCCAGCAGGTTAGAATCTCCACCCAAAGACCACTCACTTCACGCTACACCTAATGCTCCTTCAAGAGATGTCTGCACTTTTTAACCCACTGATGGGCCTGCTGTCTTATACCAATGAGAAGCTGCCAATCACACCAAGGCTTGGTCTCAGTTCTGGACAGTTTAGGCAGTGGGACACCGACAAATTTTGCCAACTCCGGCAAGATGAAGCCGTCAAAATTTAGGTATGTCAGTTAAGGGTTGCTTGAGGAATAAGTTAGGGAGTTAGTAGGGAAGAAGCTTCATAAAGAGAATACATTAGGGAGAGGGAAAGTATGGAGAAGATTGTTAAGAGGTTTTAGTGATTTATTGGGAGGGTATCAAGCCCTCTCAAAAGCTTGAAGACTTGAAGTTCTCTTTTATTTTCTATAATCTTCCAATTATTAATCCAAAGTCTACTATCAGTCCTTAATCATCTTCTTAGTGCTACTATAGGGTGAGGATGTCCTTTCTCTTTCTCCTACTCCCAAGGGGCCTGCTGGCCCATTAAGCCGAGCTGAAAGAATCAGTAGGGGTCAGGTTTAGTTGGATCTTTCAGCTTACCTATCAAAATTTTATGTTTCTTCTTCTACATGCCCGCTTATATAAATTCATTTCCTTGTGGTTATTGGGTGTTTTTCTTTAACAGGAAAAGGTTCGTTTAAGGAGATTATGTCGCATGGCATAACAACTAAGAAGAAAGACGGAAATGACTTTTGAAGCTATCAGAAGTCTTAGTCTTTGCTAGGTATGCATAAGTTAGCTTATGAGGTAAAGAATGATAATAGGGAATATGGTTATTGAATGCCGGCAAACAGTAAATGAAGTCAAGTAGAGTAGTAGACCCTGATTCTGATCTATCATGGCAAATTTTGTTGGAAATTTTTAGTAATCATTAATTATCGTTGTTTTTAGCTTTTCTCCCGTGTCGACAGCTTTTGTTAAGTTGCATTGTATATCTTTATGCGACCACATATTGATACTCCCTTTGTTCGAGCCCACAAACTTCGACTTTAATACTATTAACAATTGCTAAGTTGACAACCACAAGCATTGTTTGCGTTAATGATGTAAGTCGTTCAATAACCATTTTTGAAATCAAAATATTGCTGACGCAACTTATATTCACATTTTTGAATTGATGTAAATTTATTAATGAATTTTGCGAACACCAAAAACAATTATTTTAGCATCGTGAAACTGGGAAAAACTCTTGGCATCTAAAAATGTTGTATAGAAATGTTTAGTAATTAAATGGTATCAAAAAGTGTTCAGTTGTGTTAGATAAAGTACCAAACATACATTATACATATAGCAAAACCATTATATAACCAAATGGTATCAATCTTTCTTGCACATGATACAACCAATCATGTCTAATGAGCCGAGAATGAGGGAGTGGAAGGATGGTAAGCCTTTTCATCTTCCACCCACATGTTGTGGGTTCGATTCTCATCAAGGGGGTTTGGGGTGCTTTGGGGTAGGTTGTATTTAGGTGTCTTGTGAGAGGGCGTTGATGTAATTTATCTTACCAATTTTTAAAAAAAATCATGTCTAATGAGCCCTCTAGAGACTCCACCAATTAATATCCCTCCCAATCACAGCTTTGTAATTGTGTATAAGAAACTGTGAAGTGCTTATAGTCTAACTAAAGCTTAATAAAGGAAGCTCAAGTTTACATTGAAAATAGTGCCAAAGGTTAATGTTATAAGCAGAGACATAGTTTCATGGTCAAAGTACAATTAATTTTACCTATTTAGAGAAAAGAAAAATAAGAGTTCATCAACGGACATACTTTGACTTCACCCTTGTACTTCCCAATTTCCAATTCTACCAACGGGAACCAAGAAGAGGTAGTTGTTGTCACATTCAAAATCTATTACATGGCCCTAAGAAACTGTATCTTTTGGTCTCTGACTCTCCTAGATGATTATCCAAATTTTTTATGTAAATTCTTTATATTGAAGAGTTGCTACTCATGAAGTTGAAAATTGATAATCCAGTTGATTCTATCGAAATTATATTGTTATTGAACCAATTGAACGGATAAATGATTCAATATACATGATTATATCAAAAATGGATATGATATAACTTCTTAAAGTTGATACAATTATTTAAATAAAGCACCATCTTAGTTAGGTGTAATCATATATCCTGACACTAGATACCAAATGATATAAGAACTGGGAATACAAAATTTATTATACACTCGGGTATACCGTTAACATGGTACACTCAATACTATTTTTTTTTTCTTATTGCTCATTTGAAACCTCCAAATGAGCAGTCACATAATAGATAGAGCTCCAAGTAAAAAATAGTCTATGGTACACCCATATGTATAATGAATGCACTCCACAAGCCAATTCAAATGCCGGTCACCACAAGTACGTAACCATATAACAAAAAGCAACAAGTATCCCAAAATCTCAAATAAAACTGTAAATTGAATATGCATTTTAATAGCGATATTAGTAACTAAAAGAACAGGTATTCAGAAGAAGAAAAATATGATGGGCAGCCCTCTCAAAACGTAATCTACAATGAGAAACCTCCAAACCAAACCCTATTAGCAAGTAGGAGAGGATGTGTGACAACTTCGGGGGTCTCCATACGCTACTTTTGCATAATATACTCCAACTGATATGGATGACCAGCATGGAGCCATGAGCCATCTGCAACATGTTGAGCACTTAAGCCTAGAATATTGCAACATGTTGAGCACTTAAGCCTAGAATATGAAACTAAGCATCAACCACATAACATCCTATTCTTGCATAATAATAATGATGACCAGCATATGCTTCATGTGAGCCTAATTATGAAAGACCGGACACCCCACAACTTTGTGCATGATAGAAGCACGCCAGCCATTGCAGAGTACTCGAATGCCAGAAGCTGAATAATTGCAACAAGATCTCACCCAAATGAACATGCACCAGCTTTTATTAAGTTACTGAAAATGTCCCTGGTGCAACCATAACCCTCACATTCTTTGCCCTATGCACATGTGAAGATGGGCCTAAAATTGTAGGAGGGTGTAAAATTAAACCCAAATGCACAAGATAAAAATTAAATTATATTTAAAGCTACACAAGAGCCCCTGTGGTAACCCATTTGATGGGTGTCTAGATCCCAATACTGGCGATATACAAAGGAATGTCTCTTGTCCACCCCCGTAACATCTCTTGCTTCATGCTACTTCAATTACCACTTCGTAAGGTGATACTACGGAAGTAGGCAGTGATAGAAATTTAGCAAGAACAAACACATTTCTAAGATGGATCCATAAACATGGAAAATTTATAATATTGCACTCAAATTACTAACTATAACAAATGAGTTATGTGTGAAATTTCATCGAAAACACGCAACGAAGTAATACTAAGATTTCAATAAACATATGATGATACTAGACTACACGAGATGTACGCCATCCAATTACCGAAGGGTCGGTAGGCTAACAAAGAGGACGTGACAGAATCACTTTATACATGAATAAAATCTCCGCTGAAATTAAATGTAACAATTTAACCAAACAGAAACCTCTAAGAAGTTTGGCACCATACAACACCAAGGCAAGAAAACCAAGGGTTTCCAACATGGCCGGGAAAAAAAATTGAATAAACATAACCCAACTTCATTAATTCATACAGCAAACAATTTTTTAGCAAGAAGCATGACATTAAATATTCAAATAAAACACCCCTATATGACATATTTCCACGCAAATTACACTTTCAGCCCTAACCAATAACCAAGCTTGCTTCACTCTGTTAACCTGTTTAAGAGCCACAGATTTTTCTAGGTTCATGTATATATACAGAAAGTGAGAAATCTCACCAGAGCCATGTAGTTCAAGGCCACATGATTGGTGTACCCCTTCAGTGGCCCCTGTAATCAAACAACTGCTGTAGTTAATAATATAGTTGATTTAAGGCGTCAAAAGTCAAAACTATACAAGTACAAGATGTTGCCAACATATTACATTTCGAACCATGGCAAACAGCATTATTGTCAAGAAAATAGTACCTATGTTTTTTGGATGAACAAACATGTCAAGAACATTAAGCTGGGTATAACAAAATCGCCGACTCGTCAAAACCAACGTACGATCTGACTGGTACAGCCATAGAGCTATTTTATTTGTTAAGACACTAGACAATGCTTGTTTGGTCAACATAAAGAAATATGAGAGGTGAAAGATTCCTAGCAAGTAAAAGAATGTAAAGTGGATTGGTTGGAAGCAAATATAGGAGGTGTTCTACTTTCCGATGAATATAGATAATTGCTTATATAAGGGGGAGGGGGGAGGGTGGGGGGAGGGGGGGGGAGGGTGGGGGCAAAGTAAGTTCGAAAGTTCCAGTTCCCTTAATCAACCAAAGACAGCTTGTTGTACTTCATAGGAAATAAAAGAAAATTGGAAAATCAAATTCATTGAAAACATTACTTATGGGCTCAAACAAACTAGCACCAAGTTGCATTCTCGCTTCTGTATCCCCAGAAGTCAGAAGTCAGAAGAGTAGTACAATCAACATATACGGATATACCAACTAGCAAACACACACAAACCCGAGTTCAAACATCAGTTTACCTTTAATCCCACAATATTTCAGTGAGAGATACTCAGCATGCCCACCATTTCAATGAGGAATTATCCAAGCAGTACAACATTGATGCCAACCACCACATAATGACATACAAGTAAGAAAAAGGGACAAAACTTGAGATGCGAAATCTGATTACCTTTTACAAGCAGGAACAGGTAGTGAGTCCCTAGAGCAAAGGCAAACTGCCAAAACACTTCAAATTGAGAGATGCTAACTACAGTGGCTGTTTGTAAACAAATAAAGACAAATCACGACTAGTGAGAAACAGCCAGAAGTGCGAAGAGAAGAGCAAAATATTTCAACACGACTAGTAGATAGCACAATCAATAATATTATCTTTTAGCAAGCCACCTCTGAACATAACAGGAAAAAAATTCAAGTCTTGGACTGCCAATTAATCAAAAGAGATAACAGGATACAGGCCCTTGCATAATCTTTAATTGCACATTGGCCAAAAAGCTCAACAATTTAAAGATGACCTGTGCACAAAACCAATCCAGTACTAAAGATCAAAGACTATACAAACTCTTCAGAATGCCTCCATCCCACTGCATATGAAATTTCACAGACATCATCTCAACAATGAATTGCAACACACGAGGTGCAAAGGTATCAATAGCAGACTCCGTGAAAAAATATGACGATTTAATTTTGCAGACATAGAGACGCTAAATGCAACGGCAACCTCTAAACGTGCTTTTCTAGTTTTCCATGCTGGAGGCCACTAAAAAGAGCTAGTGCACGGCATCCTTCAATTAGCACCTACTAGCTATGTATTTGACAATTTGTTAGAGCTCAAGAGACAGTTCTTCCATAACAGATCGAGGCAATATACAGATTTTTCGCCCATTTCTCCTGCACAGCCCAGCAAGCAACAAAGAAATATTCTCAGCAAAACCAGAGAAGGCACAATCAGGAAATATGTAATTCGACCATGGATTCTTGAATAATTTACCTTGACATGAGTACTAGGAAATGCTGAAGTCCGAAGAGTTTCTTGGGTTTCATCTGTAGGTTTCCTTCTTGGGATACTTAGTACTAAAGCAGACTGGTCAAAAGTTGCTGCTGTTGATGTGATGCGATAACCAGAATCCCATCTTCGGTGAATACCCTCACTAGGATACAGGAAATCTAGTTCCACAACCTAAAAGCATAAAAAATTAATGACCAGCACAGAATTAGATTAGCTAGCAAGTTGCTACAAATACAATTAGATACTGATACCGTACCTGATCAGAAAACCCTGCACCACGAGACATAACAACTGCCCATCTACTCCCTGCAGTAGCCATGGAAGTGACGTAGAAACCCTCTCGCCACTTTTTGTTTATCCACTTAAATGGAAATGCATCACTGACTTTATAAGACTGCTGTAAGTACTGAGTACCTAGGTCACATTCAAACAAAAATTTCTATTAAAGCATGTGAAATAATTCGTCACAGCAAAGTGCAAAGCCACAATTAACTTCTCCAGCTTACCCTTAGACATGACTACCAAGGAACTCCCATTTGCAGCTCCTGCAATTGCACTAATATAGTAGTTCTTCTCCCACTGCTCCATTATCCACTCCTAAAATCATAGGAAAGGAGAGGGCAAGTGAATATATAAAGAGCAAAATATGAACCCAGAACAGTTAATAGCATATTCACGAATTAAACTAGAGAATAATGTTCACAATAAAACAAAAGCCACATATTTCTAAAATAAGAAATGAACCTTGTGAAGGAAGTGTGGGGAAAGTTCATAAACTTGAGCGGTAAATCCAGTGCCAGCATCCATTATCAAGGCCCAAAGATTTGAGCATGAAGCGACACTGCTTATATATAAACCATCTTCATTTCCTTTCTCAATATGCTGAGAAAGCCTAATATCTGCAACATTGTAGTGATACCTAGAGCAGAAAAACCATCAACAATTGTTAAAAATCTATTCAAACTGACAATAACTGTGTTACTGTAGATTTCTGCCAATTTACCTTTGCTTCATTGGCCTACGAGCATTGTAAACACTAATCCATTGAGTAGCAGGCATTCCCATTCGAATCTTCTTCTTGGGTTGCTCATCATCATCCTCCTCCATCGTTAAACGTCCTCTCTTATGCCCCACTTGGATTATCAACTTCAAAACATAAAAACATGATTTCAACATTGCCGCATTACATGAAATTTCCAACCGAGTAACAAGACATTTAAAAAAGAAAAATCTTATCCAATACCTTCTGAGCACCATCAGTATTAATTGGCCTAATGTCCGGATTTGGTCCAACAATCCCATCAAATAGAGAAACATACTTTGCATAGTTTGGCTCTTCATCAAACTTTAAGTTCACCACATACTCAACAAAGTGTCGGAAAGGCAGGGGACAGAAACAGCACAATGTTTCTGGCGATGTTGCCATCTTCTTCTTGCATACAAGGAATCCCTTATTCTCTCCCTGTAGAAGAATACCCTATCAGAACGAAAAAGTAACTAGAAAAGCATACAACTTCCTGGAGCATTTCAAGTACACAATCACAGAAGCAATGCAATGACCTGGTATCCTTGCCAAGGAAGCCGACCACGCAGAAGAAAAATGAGTGTGTATGCAAGTGATTCTAAGTCATCCCTCCGGCTACCAGTCCTTCCAAGGTGAGCATGAACACTTGCATATCTAACGGTCCCCCTGTAGCGACAGTAACGGACATGACCAGTGAGAATTATCATAAGAATAAAATATTCTAAATTCAATCATTTCCAAAATCCACATAACAGTACATGAACACAGACCTGAAAACATCTGGCCGTTGATCATAATCAACATGCAACCCAGTTGTGCTATCTCTCCATCTAGTAGCTGAAGAATGGACGAACATTATGTTAAAAAATCATAACATATATAGAATTACATCAGAACCCAAAGAACTATATATCAATTAAGAAAAGAACAAAGATGACAAACTCACCTAACCCAAGGTCAACAAGAAACAGCTTTTTCTCCTCAGGAGTTCCAGTGGGTCCAAGCAGAAAATTCTCAGGCTTTACATCTCCATGCACATAACTGCCATAATTGTGAGAACTTTTCAGGACATGTACCAGAAAATGAATAATCAAAAGATTCAAAACAATAACTACTAACTCTGGAGTCTGGTCTACTTAAAATATGAACTAATTTACTCTCCAGAAAAGCAAATACTACAAACAGAAAAACAAAAAAAAATGTGATGGCTTCATAAGGAAAGAAGCTAAGCAAACTTCTATAGCTTCCTCAACCAACAGATGGATAAAAAATAAAGCTTAACAAATAATGTGACCTAGATCTACAAAATCCCTACTTTTTGCAAAATGCAAATTGATTCCAGCCCTAGTCTGAGCTTCAATAAAATATCATCATATCAAGAACAAAGTAGGATACTGCAGAAAACATATAGTATTAAGTATATCTCAAAACTAGTCTGATATATATGAATAACATAAGTAAATGAATAGGAGCAAGTCAACAAAAGCTAAAAAGCTATCTTTCTTAGAGTGAATTCTCCTCAGATTCTTTAGAGTTCTAAACAAAAAAACTGAAACAAATCTTAACTTCATAATTTACAAATCTCAATTTTGCAGTAGTAGAAAATGTAGAACAGCTGAACAAGAGCATGATATATTACCCCCTGGAGTGCATTTTTTCCAAAATGGAGATTGCTTCAATTGCAATGCATGCAACCATTTCAATTGACATCCTGCAATTGTTGAAATTTGATAAAACATACAGCCTGTTTAGTGGCAAAGGTAAAACAAAAGCAAAATAAAGAATTTACCACAACTTAAACTACTTACGAATGAGAATTGTTATTCCAAACGTCCCAAAGGCTCGGGCCTAGCATATCCATGACCTGCACCAAGTTGTTGTCAGCATTCCTACCCAAGTAGATGTAAAATTACAAAAATCATAGAAACAAAAAAAAAAAAAAAAAAAAAAAATACCATAACATAGTAGTCTCCTTGCCGACCCTTGTAATGCACACGTGGCACTCCATGACTACCACCAAGAGCACTGAAGGGAAAAAACAAAGTACAGTGCACAAGATTAGTTCAACGATCATGAAAGACATATAGGGGAATTAGACCAACATCAACAGATATGCAGCAAGAAAAGAAACTCACGTGTAAACTTGCCACTCGTATGGAGGACCGTAATTACAACCTTTGCTACTCCTATGCTCAAACTTCAGAGCCACCTAAAGTACACAAGGCAGAAATACATCAGGAATAAGAAACTACTTATGTACATAAGCCAATATGCATGTTCAAATTGTAAAAATCATACCTCAATAGCTCCCGAACCAGTTCTTTCATTTGTGTTACCGTTAACACGTCTACCAACATAAACTTGGCCAAAACCACCTTTCCCTAACTTTCTTTCTACTTTGTACATGGGAGAACCCCCCACCTGAACCTGTTTGGATCGACGTAAAACAAGTTAGTTCCAACTCCAAAAGATGCTAAATGTACGAACATTGTTCTCATCCAGACCATAAGAATATCTAAACATCATTCCCTCAAAAAAAAGACAAAAAAAAAATCACCCAAACCAGCTTCACTAAGAACCAGTGCTATACATGTTTAAAACTTCATATACAAACCTAATAAAATTTGAAGAAAAGAAATAATTCAGCGTGCTCTTAAACTTCTAAGACACTCTCTATAAAACATCCAGCAAATAACATATCAAATTATCAACCCCAATCAAACTTCAACCATCCATACAGCATCACTGAAATGCAACATTACCAAAAAAAAAAAAATACTACTATTGAGAAAAGGAAGCTCTCCCAAGTTAGCACACATCTGACAACGAACATAGCACCATCCATATAAAACATTACCAACGAAAATGAATTAGCTACTTGACATTTGACAGCCCTCTGGGATCCTTAAACTGCTAAAATAGTTCAAATCGCTTCCAAATAACACAGGGAGCAAACTCGAGGCTCCGTGTACCACTCCTAAGACTTCTACCAACCAATTAGCATCCGCAAACTGCTAAAATTAACCAACTTCAAAAACAAGCTCAATTCTTTCGCTAAAAACCCACACTTTAAACTCAATCAACACCATTAATCAATAAAATTCCGCACATAAATTAACAAACATATTCAAACATAGACAAAATTGTAACATACCACAACAACACAATAAACAAAGAAAAAAAGATTAGATTAAGCAACCTTTTCAGGGAGGGGAGCACCAGAAACATCATCATCATTCAAACCTTTATCAGCACTTCTACCAACAGCATTACCATCACTATCATACTCATCCATCTCTTTCTCTCCCACTTCTTCTCTTTCACCACCACCACCTAACCCTAACCCTAACCCTACTCCGCCACCTCCTTCGTTATCCTTCAACGACGGCGTTTTATGGCTCGATACCTTTACTTCTTCTACACGCTTCTCATCACCTTCACCACCACCACCACCACTAACCGGCGCCGCCGGTGTCCGGTTACTCCTCCGACCTCTTCCGCGGTTTCCGGCGTTGTTTCCTCTACCAGCTGCAACTCCTCCCCGCCGTCCACGTGTCCTACCTCCGGTTACTTTCTGGCCGTCGATCTCCTCCTGATTGTTGTTGTGGTTGTTAGTATTAGGGTTTCTCGATGCTCGGCCTCTGCGCACTCCACTACGCAGCTCCGGCATCGTTCTTCATCCATCAAATATCATATCAATTTCTTCTTTCTCTCTCTTTCCTAATTTTCGAACCCTAGAAATATTTTCAATTTCGTTTTAATCTAATCTTCAATTGTTTGATGAATGTTTTTTTTCCGTGAATCGAATAATTTCTCGGTGAATCGGCGATGATCGAGGGAGAAAATTAGGGTTTCTGACGAAAATCGTGGATTGAAATGAATGATTCTTGAAGATCTGAGAGAATTGTTTTTCCTTTTTTATCTTGACTGTATGAAGAAATGGATAGAAGAGGGGGCGGAAAACAGAGGAGAGAGACAGAAGGGGGAAAAAACGCCTCAAAAGGTTTTTTTGCTGAATTTCGATTTTTAAAAAAAAATAGGGGGTTTGTGAATTGTGAGTTGTGACTTGTGACGGTGGTGATTATTATTGAGTTGATATAAAAATGGTGTTTTGGCAACGGGGCCCTCCTCGTTTAAATGGGGGTTGCAGTTTTTTGGCTCTTCCTCTTTTCCTTAACTTCCGTGGTTTTATTGTAGGATGTCGTATGACTTTGTAATTAATCAATATCACAAACTTTTATATGAGGCTGGCCACACCTTGAATAAATGGTGTGGCCAACTAATATAAAAGCCCAATTCGCCTAGTGATATAACAGAGCCCAAGGCAAGACACGAGAAATTGAGCCCATTTATCTCTCTCTCTTTTTCTTCTCTGCCAGTTGAGCCCATTTCTCTCTCTGTTTTTTTCTTCTTTCTTTTTCTGGCAGTTCGTAACCTCCATTTCTAAACCAAAATTGGACTTTGCAAACAATCATCATCAAGGGTTTGGTTTTCATTTTCGTTCTTGAGTTTTATGCTGTTCGAATTGTTTGCGGAATTATGGCTAGAGTAAAGACTACAGCTTGTCGTCGTCCGAGTGATGGTGGTCGCAGTGATGTTGGTCGCAGCGATTGTGGTCCGAGTGATGGTGGTCGTGGTTCAAAAGGTAAGCGTTTTTGAATTGTTTTTTTTTCATTGTTTTCATTACGGAATTATGGTTATTTTGTTTGATTACGATTGTTTTTTCTTCTTTTTTTTCTATTTTATATGTTTTTCAGTTTCAATTTATAGTTGATTGTTGGTGGACTTGCAGGTTTAGTTGAATTTTAGTTGATTCTTTTGGTTTTGAGTTAAATTGATGATAGTTATTCTTTTTGTTTTGGCTAATTTATTTGTAACCTTTGCTTTGATTTGTTAGTAACCCTAGGTTTGAAGACTTGTAACCGTTTCTTGTTTTTGTGGCTCTTATGTTGTTATGTGATTAGTAACTCTAGGTTTAGTTTTTAATTGATTAGTAACATTAAATACCAGTAAGAAAGAGCCTGCTTATGTAAAGATCTACAAGGAACACTATGCAGAGTACAAAAGGAAAAGAGAATGATCAGCTCACACACACATTTTCATAAGAAGTCAAAGCAAACTTACACATTGATAGCATTTTGCTTTTTTGCATCCCATGTATGCATTTACTGTACTCCAATGGAAAGCCGTTAATTTTGGTAAAAATCATGCCATTTGATTGATCAGAAACTAGTTGAAAGGTTGGGTTAAACTGTGAAAATATTGTTGCGGACATGATTCACTGGCACTTTAACTAACTAGGTCCTAGTTGATTATTGCATGTGAAATGAATAGTTGATTCAATTCTTATTCATCATAGTTGTTCGGTTGTTGATGTTCAAATCAGATACTATGCTGATTCGTGAGTCGTGGCAGAGTTCTGGTTTTCTGTCTTATTATTTCTTGTGTTTCCAAGTTTGTTTTTTGTTTTTGATTTTCTGGTTTGGTCACTTTTGTTATTTATTTAAATTAGTTAGAATGTTAAATCTCTTTATTAATCGTGAAGGTAATACAGGAGATGAGTCTGTTGGGAAAGATGTTCCTAATCGTGAAGGTAATACAGGAAATGAGTCTGTTGGGAAAGATGTTCCTATTATCCTTGAGGAGGATATAGCTGATTTTGTAATAAGGCGTCCAACTAGGAGTAATAAGAATACTCTTGCAGGAAGGGATAAAGGTGCATTGAGGACATGTAACAGTCAATCTATTGGTGAAGCTGAAGAGGAGTACAATCCTCATAAAAGACGTCGGGTTTCTGAAAGTACTCCTTCGAAGCCAGCTGGGTATGTGTTTTTTCCCTGTTCACTGTGTTTTATTATAAATTACTTTTCTATTAAAGGGGTTACTATTCTTACATGTTGTAGTTACTTTACTGATTTGTGAGAGTTATGATTTTTGTGTGTTGTTAGAGTCTTCTTGAAGAGGGGTTTAAAGTGAACCGCATCATAACGGTCCCAATAATATTTATTTAGACTTAGGAATCTGTATACCTTTTGGCTTAGAAAGTTGGCACCAATTATACTTTATGGAATGATGGCTTACTATTATGAGTCCCCTACATAAGTATAAAGTAATCCCTTATATAAACTCTAAAGTAAGCCATCGATTAATATAAAGTAACCCCTGTATAACTGTAAAGTAACCATGCATGAGTGTAAAGTAACTCCTTACACAAAGCCTAAAGTAATCCCTAGATAGATATCAAGTAACCACATTATAAATCTAAATGTAACCCCTAGCACAAGATATGAAATAGGTAACCCTTTATATAAAATGTAAAGTAACCCCATCAAAAATGTAATGTAACCCCTATATAAGTGTAAAGTAAGCCCTTGTACAAATTCGAAAGTAAGCCTTGGATTTATATAAAGTAACCCCATCATAAGTGTAAAGGTAACCCCTTGCACCAAATATATAAAGTAACTCCTAGCAAATAACAATAATAACCCTTGCATAAGTGCAAAGTAACCCCTTCCTAAGTGTAAAAGTAACCCCTTGCACAAAATATAATTTCATTTAAGAACTGAATTATCTTAATGAGTGTCTAGACATTGGAAATACCTACTAGGTGCCACATGTGACTGGAAGGCAGCAACCAGTAGTGCCTCATAGGTCTTTAAAGTATGTTATAACGAGAGTTGAATCTGAACAAAATAGCATGAACACCAAACAGAGACTAGACATGAAAATCACTAGATGTATATAACTACATACTAGAATAGTGGACCTCCCCAGAACTTCCATCATTAAAAAACCTGCTCTTAACAAGTTCATTAGCTAAACTCAGAGGCATCTCATCCCATGTCCTGAACTTAGGCAGTTTAAATGGTCAAAAGAAGCTATGATGTCCATGTCTATTCTTGTAAGATGGCACCAGTAGTTGTAACAATATCATGAGAGTTTCTATGTATTTGCAAGCTAATATCAGGAACCCATAAACTATAAATTTTTACAGCTTTTACACTATTAAGACTTTAAAGATTGCAAATGAAAACAGACTATACAGAAGAAAAATGAATGCAATTTTTAGAAATGTCTTTCTACTTTATTGAATTTTGGTGGTCACTTTATTGAATGTAGAGTGTTATTTATTTTCAAATGCTAATATAAGTGTTAGTTTTGTTTTTCTGATATGTATGTTTAGGAAGTGTTATTGTTCTTGTTAGTTAGTCTAACTAAAATGTTTATTGATTTTAGGAAAAAGGAGACTATTGTGAGATGTCGGCCGGCAACGCTTATTAATCTTTTCAAGAAACTTTCGACTGAACAAAAGGAGGCTGTACGCAGTATTGGTTTTGGTAGTTTGTTTGAACTGAAGCTAGAGGAATTTCCTAGGGATATGATACGTGTGTTGTGTCGCAATTTCTGCCCGAAGGATAAGGTTTTGATGATAGGAAATCATCGAGTTCAGTTGAAACCTGCCGATGTTGCTGATGTGTTTGGAATTAAAATGGGGAAATTTAAAATTCCAATATCTAAAAGGGATGAAGATACAAAATTGAAGAGTTTTTGGGTTGAAAACTATGGTCATTGTTACTCCAACATCAATGAGGGTGCTAATGGAAATGGATGATGATTTTCTTGATGGAAATGATGATTTTAAGCGGTGTTTTGTAATGTTTGCAATTGTTACATTGCTAGCACCTTCATTAAACACTCAGGCAGATTTTAAAATTGTGCGTGCATTGATTGATGTTGGTAGAATTAAGGAGTATGATTGGTGTTCATACGTGTTGGATGACTTAGCAATACGTATGCAGAAGTATGAAGATAGTAAGAAATATATTGGTGGTTGTGTACTGTTGCTTCAGGTTTGTTATGTACAAAGATTGAAATTTCAAGGTCTTTCTTCTCCTAAATCTTTACCTTTGATTCAACACTGGACTACTAAGAAACTGAAAGAGAGAATTACTCTCGAAGCAGGTAAATATGGTATTGGGTTATTGGAAGATGGTTATCCTATAACCCTTGACACAAGGATTGAAGTTCTCGAAGATGACAGAGAGATAGAGGTAGTAATAAGGCATGGCGATGAGGGTGAGCATGAGCATGAGGATGGGGAAAATGACGGGAAAGTGATCAAGAATATGGATGGTCAAGTGGATGATAATGCCATTCATGTTCGTCGGCGTTGTGAAACTTTTGATATGCCTGATGGAGTTTTTTCTAATCAAGACATTGAAGCAATGGCAAGAAATGTAAGTTTATGATAGATTACTTTTGATTTTGGGTTACTTTTGATTGTTTTTTTTTAATATTGTTCAAGAGTTGCTTTTTGGTCTCAGAGGGGTTATTTGGGTTACATGATGGCTTACTACTACGAGTCCCCAACATAAGTATTAAGTATACCTAATCAACTCCAGCCCGGCCCGGCCCGGTTTTTGGGCGGGCTTGGGCAGTTTTTTTGGGCCCGCGGGCCGGGCGGGCGGCCCGGTCAAAATTTTTTTTTTTTGGGCGGGCTTTGGACAAGCAAAAAAACATTTTTTAGCCTAAAATTTGGGCCCGGCCCGTTTAGGCCCGCAAAAGCCCGCTCGGCCCGGCCCGAAATACCGGGCTTTGGGCACAATTTTTTGGCCCGGATTTGGGCCCGGCCCGGCCCGCAAGATGGGCACTTTTTTTTTGGCGCGGCCCGGCCCGAACCCGGCCCGGCCCGGTGTTTGATCAGGTCTAGTATAAAGTAATCCTTTGTATAAACTCAAAAGTAAGCCATCAATTAATATAAAGTAACCCCATCAGAAATCTAATGTAACCCCTACATAACTGTAAAGTAATCCCATCATAAGTGGAAAAGTAACCCCTTACATAAAATATATATAAAGTAACTCCTAGCAGATAACAATAATAACCCCTGCCTAAGTGTAAAGTAACCCCTGCCTAAGTGTAAAGTAACCCCGTCATAAGTGTAAAAGTAACCCCTTGCACAAAATATAAAGTAACTCCTAGCACATAACAATAGTAACCCCTGCATAAGTGTAAAGTAACCCCTTGCACAAAGTCTAAAATAATCCCTAGATAAATATCAAGTAACCACAACACAAAACTAACACAATGTAACCCCTAGAACAACATGTGAAATAGGCAACCCTTTATATAAAATGTAAAGTAACCCCATAAAAAAATTAATGTAATCCCTACATAAGTGTAAAGTAAACCCTAGATTAATATAAAGTAACCCCATCATAAGTGTAAAAGTAACCCCTTGAACAAAACATAAAGAAAGTAACTCCCAGTTGATAACAAATTTTCTCTGTGTTTTTTAGGTAATTTCGCATACATTTATGTTCTCTATGTAGGATTTTATTATTTCAAGTTTAGATCTGCTATTTTAAATTGAATAAAGATGTTCGTTAAGTATCGATTTACCATAAAATTATAACTAAAATGATTAATGAAGTAAGAACATAACTTGAAATAAGAGAGGGTAAATTCCATAATTTACAAAGAAAAATAAGATTGGAAAAATTTGATAGAATAGAGAGGTTGGAAAAAAATTCAGATTACTATTTCTGGGTATTTTTATAAGACTGAAAACAAAACAAATCTATTACTATTCAAACAAATTGGAGTAAAGGATGTGAATTAGATGAATGAGGATGACTTTCACTCTCGAGCCCAGCGTTCTCTGTTTTCTTAGCCACTTGTTTATTTGTTCACCTCGTCATCTTCTTTCTTATTCTGGCTCTCCCCTGCCACATTTTTTATAGCCCCTATAATTTATTTGTTCCTCTGCTTTTGTTGATGTAATTGTGAAACGTGACTTTCTTTTTGTACGTAAGCTAGTGTTTGATCCTGCATAATGAATATCACTTATTAGTGAATTTTATACAATGTCGTGGGTCGTGGAAGGAGATGATGGAGTAAGTTATGCATGTAATAATACAGTTTAGAAGGGTAGTTAGTACAGAGATGAGATTTTTATCAGAATCAAATGTGTATCTAATTAGGTGCGAGTAATATAATGTGATTATACTTTTGTTATAAAAATTGTGTTAGGAGATTTTTGTTTGCACAATGATTTTTGGACTAAACTGTTTTATTTTAAATTTTTATTATTTTAGGATGATGAAAAGGATTTGTTGTTGCTGAAGAGAAACGCGGAGCTGTTTGCACATCTTTGTGAACAAATTATCAATCGTTTGAATCATTCAGGATCCTTTTCTCTGAATAGTTATCCAGGGTTGTTGGATTGTATACAACGCTTTTTTGAACTCATGATCCTTCTTCAAAGCTCCAAATCTTGACACGGCATTCTTGATAAGATGCCAAATGCAAAGCCTGTGTATTGTATTTGGAAGAACCTGACAAACAATGAATTTGTTAGTCTAGACAACAAATGGGTTACTTTTACATGTCCTTCTTTGTTGGGGGTTACTTTTACATGTCCTTCTTTGTTGGGGGTTACTTTTACGTGTTCAGTATCTTTATTGGGGGTTACTTGAAGATAAATGATGGTTACTTTAGGGTAATGATGGGGTTACTTTAGTTAAATTATCTTTTTATTTAAAATCAATATTGTTGTTATCTTACATACATCATGGCTTACTTTAGATGAATAATGTGGTTACCTTATCTAGATGATTAATTTTTTCAATTGTTTTCTTGGGGTTACTTTAGGCACATGATGGGTTACATTAGAAATATGATGGGCTTACTTTTATATATTCAGTATGTTTTTCAAGGATTACTTTACAGATACATACATGTTCTTACTTTGGGTTAGTTTAGAGGTATATTGCAGTTACATCATATTGATTAGGGGGTTACTTTACTGAGTGAAAGAGATACCTTTTCAATTGCCTTTGACATGGCCAAGTCTTGATTAGTGAATATTGAAATAGGGTCTGATCCACCCATTGACTTCTTAAATGTGTTGAGAACCCATTCAAATGTTTCTTGTGTTTCATTTGCAATAAATGCACAGCCAAACATGACATTTTGCCAATGGTTGTTGATACCAACGATTGGTGCACAAATAAGATTATACTTATTTGTGCGAAATGTTGTATCAAACACTATCACATCGCCATATATCTTGTAATCTTCCATCATTTGAGAGTCCCTCCAAAATATTGCAGTCAATTTGTTTCCTTTATCCCCTCCTCCCAACTTGAATCTGAAAAAATGATCTTGATCTTTCTGTTGTCTTTGATACAAATTATCTATGACATTTTGTGCATCTCCGCCTTCAATTTCTTTCATCTTCTTTCTTGAGATATAGTTGAGATGATCTGTTAGAGTATGACCTACTGATTGAATGCCTCCTGCTTCATGCGACATCAAATTGTATGCTTTAGCAGGTTTTAGTCCATTTTCAAGCATTAGGTCTATTGTTTCTCCTTTTTCTGTCGTTATTCGTCTCTCAGACCTATGCAAGTGTTGGAATTTCTTTTTTGTGAGCTCATGATTATGCTTCACGACATGATCATCAACTTCCCATGTACCATCAGGGTTTACCTTTGCTCTAAGATAAGCTTTGCATCCTGTTCTTGTAATTGGAACTTGCTTCCCTTTTCTTGTCTTTTTTTTATTATTTTGCTGCGATTCTGGTGTAATTGTTGGTGTACCTGCTTTTTAAGGCTTTGTTTTGCATCGAAATCCTTGTTTTGAACACACAAATTCTTTTCCTCTTACCTTTCTAATTTTACCTTGTGTGTATCTTGTTGATGACTTTCGTACTCCAAATCCAACTGCATTTGCATGTTTCTTGTATGCTTCATAAATTTCTTCGCATGTGTCTCCTGTAAATCCAAGTAAACTACCTCGAAACTCTTCTTCAATTGCATTATCTATGTGTGCCTCTTCAATCTCAATGCTTATGACTTGTTGTGCTGATAGGTCAGCATTATCAATTGGTAGAAGTTGTCGTTGAACGATTTCAACTAATATCATAAAAAACAAAAATGTTTAGTCTAATTATTGTTAAAAACATACAATAAACATACAATAAGCTGAGATTTATGCTAGTAGTTACTCTATATTTTGGGCAAGGGGTTACTATATATTTATCTAGCACTTACTTTACATTATTGCACGCAGTTACTTTACCCTTTTGAATGGAGTTACTTTATACTTCAGTGGGAGTTACCTTAGATTTATACAGGGGTTACTATCGTTAACTGTTGGGAGTTACTTTATATTTTGTGCAAGGGTTACTTTTACCTTTTATACTTATCCAGGGATAACTTTGGAGTTTATACAGAGCCTTAATTTACACTTATGCAAGGGTTACCTTAGATTTATGTAGGGGGTTACTTTTTATAATGTTAAGGGGTTACTTTTACTGAAAGTAAGGTTACTTTTTGTAATTATAAGGGATTACTATGAGTTAGTTTTTAGGAGTTACCTTAGATATATGGAGGGGTTACTTTTATTGTCTCTCCCTTTTTACTTTCACTCTTCCATTATCAGGCACTTTCTCTCTCCTCTTTTTTCTCTCTTTACGTTATAAATAAATTCCATATTTGCCATTTTTTGCCATTTTTTCATGGTTGAAAGCTTGAATTATGAAAAAGCTTTCAATGCAGTGTTAATATCATCTTCATCAAAGAAGACGACTACATCAAAGAAGACGAAGTTTCAAAAAAAAAATTATGATACCTATTTGTAAGAATTTGTTTATAATATCATCTTCACGTTGATGTTTTTCATGATTTTCCAGACCCAAAAGTTGCAATGAGTCTTCGATTTCTTCGATTTCCATGGATTGTATTGATTCTTGAGATTCATGAAATTCGAAGAAAATCTGGTTTAAATCATCCGATGATTCATCAGATTCTGTTAAATTATCAGATGTTAAGATTGATTTTGAATTCAGTGCTGGTTTCGACATTGATATTGGGAGTAAATTGTGGTCGAGGTTTAGGGTTTTGAGAGAGAAAGCAATAAGAGGAGCGAAGAGTGAAGAAGGAAGATGGGGAAGCGTGCTGCGTTTGTTTGATTGTCACGCGCCAGCCACACGGTTTCCTTTCCGTGTGGCCTGTGTTACACAAACCGGACTGAATGAATATTAATCTTTGTTTAGAGTGGGTTGTGGTTTATTCTCTGTAGTTTTACTGTATGATGTCGTATGACTTTGTAACTGATAAAATATTAATCTTTATTTCGAGTGGTTGTGGTTTGGACTCTACTTGATTTGCTTTCTTATGATGAGATTTGTTGGGATCACATGAGTAGTTCGTTCTTAGATCATTTGGCATGCGAACTGCAAACGGTACCAAATTTAAAAGAAATTTTATAAACTGAAACGGGGAATTTGCTTACTCTTAATCTAAATTGGGAAATCGAATTATACAAAGCGTTGTGAGGAAAATTAACACATAAAGGAAGACATCGGATGAAATGTCTTGACGACCTTGAAGTTCAAGTCGTATTTGCGGTATTTACAATAAGCATGAGATAAGTTATATAATCGGCTATTATGTTACATTTTGGAGATTTTATATATCTTGATTGTTAGATTATTTGATAATTACTTCGAATCTGCATAAGTTCACTTGTCTTTCCCTTCCCTCCTCTTCTATCTATTTCTTGTTATCCAAATAAAGTGTAAAGGTGCATCGTACGACATCGAAATTAAAGCTCCAAATTGACTCGGTGCTATGTAGACATTAATGAGAAGGACATGGTAAACAAGATTTGGAGAACTTGCAATATATATGTGTGTGTGTGTGTGTGAGAGAGAGAAAATTGAATCTTAACTGTATTATACTCCCAAGAGAACAACACAATTTATAGTTGAAGAACATGCAATCTTGAATAAAAGAAAAATAATTAATCTTTATTTATAAAATCAACTTACGATCATCTATTATGATAAAAGAATATGCTGTAAAGGAATATAGTCTTCTATTAATAGAACATTCATATATGATTGAAAAAATTAATTGAGAGCATATTACATAAAGTACATTCATCACATATCCAGGTGTACCATATTCATGGTACATCCAAGGCTATGTTTTACTCATTTGCTCATTTGGAACCTCCAAATGAGTATAGTGATGAGAGCTCTAAATGAGCAAATGAGAAGAAAAAAAATAGCCTTGGGTGCATGGTACATCCAGATGTATGATAAATATTGTATATTACATTCTATGATAACAGGCTCTCTAGATATATGATATAAGTGTTGGTAGTTTATAGTGTTTCCCAATGTTACCTACTGTTATGGGGTAAAATTTCAGTCCACATGACAGCGTTCAAGTGGACATCCAAGGAAAGCAAAAATCGGTAACGTGGCAAGGCGGTTCAAGGACCCCCATTTCTTAGGGATATATGTGCAGCATTGAGGAGAAGGTGGAACCAGATTCAACCGCCAAAGAGATATTCTTGGTAAATCCCAACAAAGTAGGATCTTGGCCAATGATGAATGAGGAAGAATAACAGCTACACTACAACGTTATTATTGTAATTTGTAAACAGTGTAAATAGTCTACTAACCCACACTTTGTAGATCATCCCATCTCATCCCACCAACTTAATCTCTCTCTCCATCATTTTTATTCCATTTGCCATATCTCTTTCTCTCTAAACCAAGTTGCTCGTCCAACTTGCCAATCAGGCAAAACCAGTGTACTTGTACTGCAACTTGATATTATTGTAATGGATTGGCGGAACACCGATTCCCCCGTGGTTTTCTCCCCATTTAGAGGGTTTCCACATGAAATTGCCTTGTGTTATTTCTTTATTTTTGCACTACATTTCGCTCATTTATTTTGCCAAATATTGCAACTTAATTGTTAACCCCCTCTCCAAGCAAATTGACCCTTGTGTGAAATTTGCCTTAAACAATTTGGCGCCCACCGTGGGGTTGATAATTAAAAAAGCAATCTTGCCAAAATCGCCAATCTCAGCATCTTGCCAAAATCGCCAATTTCAGCAACTTGCCAAGCATTATGGCCGAAATCAACAGCGAAGCCGGGACCCCAGCAACTCCCAAGTCGCCCGTCGAGGTGCCAGGGCAAGAAGTTATGGACCAAATCATGGGAACCATTGACAAGATGAAACAATATCTTAGAGACGAGATTGTTGCGCAAGGTGCCCAACTCAAGAAAGAGACCGAGGAACTCCGGTCCCAAATGCTGTCCAACGCGTCCAATTCTTGCAAGCAACGCTAGAGCGATATTGGCAGCGTAGCCAAGCAACTTAACACGGAAGAGCTCCTTCCAGTCAATGAAGATGCCAGATCTGACAATCCGCTAAGTCAAGTTGCCCGTGTTGGAGCCATGCCAAGATCAAAGGAATGGCACCAACAATGTTATGCTAACATCCCAGATATTCTGCCTAGGCAAACTGCTTCTGATTCTGTTTTTGCAGGTACATCCACCTATGTAGATCCGTTGTACAAGCGACTCAAATACATTGAGGAGATGATATTGAAGATCCCAGGAGTCCCAAGGCCCATCGAGAAAGCTGCCTTGACTAGTTATGCAGATTCGCCATTTGCATATGCCATTGCTCTAGTTGAAATTCCGAAGCGTTTGCCGTCCCTGCCATGAAGCTATATGATGGAACGACAGATCCCAGCGAGCATGTTGCGCAATATAAACAAAGGATGATTATCATTCCAATACCCCGCGAGATGCGTGAAGCTTGCATGTGCAAGGGATTTGGGTCGACTTTATCGGGTCCCGCCCTTCAATGGTCATTAATCTACCTAATGGTGATATTTCTAGTTTTGCAGGTTTGGTGGACATGTTCAACCTCCAATTTGCCAGTAGCATACGCCTTGAGAAGCAAACCAGCGACTTGTACCGAGTTGTCTAAAAGTATGGCGAGCCATTAAGAGATTACCTCAACCGGTTCAATCGTGGGAAGGTTTCCATCCCAAGATGTGATGCCCCAACAGCCATAGAGGCCTTTTGAAGAGGTTTGCTTGTAGAATCAAATTTGTACAAGGAACTGACAAAATACCCTTGTCCGACGTTTGAAGATGCCCAAGCCAAAGCTCTTGCGCAAATTCGGTTTGAGGAAGATTTTGACACCAGAAAGGGAGCAACTCCCTAGGCAACTTTCCACGCAACTTCAACTTTCCGCGCAGCTTCCTATGCAACTTTCTAAGCAACTTCCTAGGCAACTTTTGAACAACTTCATAGGCAGATCCCAGCAAGATGGCAACTCAACAGGTATCTTCCCATGGCAAATCAAATAAGGCATCTTCTAGTAGCAAATCAAGTATTCATAGGCAAAAAAAGTAACATGTTATTTTTGTCTTTTACTTTCATTTCTATTTTTATGCAAGCGAATAGTCAATCCTTTAACTAAATTTGTTTTGCGAGATTCTTATCCAATGGCAATTTCGCCCGATTACAAAGTAATATCTAATGGCAATTTCGCCCGATCACAAAACATGTGCAAACAACGATTGGTATGCCCTTTCAAAAGAATGGAAAAATGCCTATGCAAAATTACAAAATAAATGAATACGAAAAGCAACTTTAAAATGGGTCGACGTTTTAGTTTGCTACAACATGCATGCATGATACAAATGAAACGTGTCATTTCAAGCGAAATGACAAGCAAAACGAAAGCAAATTTCAAACAAACATATACAAATTGCTTCCAGCAAGCAACATATGAGAAGCATATACAAGATGCCTCTAGCAAACAAAGAGCATATACAAAGTGCTTCTAACAATTACATACAAATGACAAAATGTCGAGGCATATTCACTTTCGAATTGTCACATAAGGAATTTGCAAAACGTCATCTCGACATGCATTTTGCTGCAACAATCTCATACGCAACCAAGCAACGTTTCAAATCAGAATTTCCTAATTCGTCAACATTGCTTCAACCGAATCATGAAATTGGGGGATATTGTTATGGGGTAAAATTTTAGTCCACATGGCAGCGTTCAAGTGGACATCCAAGGAGAGCAAAGATCGGTGACGTGGCAAGGCGGTTCAAGGACCCCTATTTCTTAGGGAGATATGTGCAGCATTGAGGAGAAGGTGGAACCATATTCAACCGCCAAAGAGACATTCTTAGTAAATCCCAACAAAGTAAGATCTTGGCCAATGAAGAATGATGAAGAACAACAGCTACACCACAACGTAATTATTGTAAACAGTATAAATAGTCTACTAACCCACACTTTGTAGATCATCCCATCTCATCCCACCAACTTAATCTCTCTCTCTCCATCATTTTTATTCCATTTGCCATATCTCTTTCTCTATAAACCAAGTTGCTCGTCCAACTTGCCAATCAGGCAAAACCAGTGTACTTGTACTGCAACTTGATATTATTATAGTGGATTGGCGAAACACCGATTCCCCCGTGGTTTTTTCCCCCATTTATAGGGTTTCCACGTGAAATTGCCTTGTGTTATTTCTTTATTTTTGCACTACATTTCGCTCATTTATTTTGCCAAGTATTGCAACTTAATTGTTAACCCCCTCTCCAAGCAAATTGACCCTTATGTGAAATTTGCCTTAAACACCTACCATGTAAAGTATCTTATTCACACCCAAATAAACTTCCACATGAAACACTATAACATAAACATTATTATTGGCTAGAAGCCTAGAATTGGGCCAAATAGTCTGCATCATTCTAATGGGATGTATGGAGACTATGTGGGCTAAAAAAAATCTACAGCATACAATTAGGGCCAATTAATTAAGCTACCTATATAAAAGGCCCTATAGGAAAAGGGTGTTACAAAGTTAGATGCAACTTGCGAGGGTATTATTGTATATAAACGTACTTGTAAATTATGAAAACTTATCTAGGACGTGCATGAAATGTGGTGCAGTGACATAATGCATATAAATAGGATGGGATTTCGTGTGATATAATCACACAACTCACTCATAAAGTATTATATACAATAGTTTTTTTTTACAACAAGGAAATGCATTAATATAAAAGCATTAAAGTACAATTAAGCCCATTCCCCTAGCTTTTATAGCTAGGTTTTGGGCTTCGTTTATTCGAGGACACGTAATACAAGGATTCGCAAGACCATCCCTAGTAGTACTACGAACAGATCTTATACACTGACTTGAGACACTACTAACTCCTGACTTACTACTAACACAAGGACCTGAAGCAATGCTACTAACACAAGGACCTGAAGCAGGTTTTTTCCTTGGACTCTGGGTAGGATCTTCACTAAAACCCGCTTTCCTCTTTACTCCAGTACGACACTTTCCTGCTCAGTGCTTCTTTCCTGAGACTTCGTTTTTTATTTTCCTTGGAGGCTGATGAGATATATCCATTATTTGGACGAGTGGGTGAAACAACCGAGCTCTGCTGGACCATGTGGGGATTACTAGCTTCTTCCTTCATAATATCACTTTTGGATTGAGACTTCGTATTTTCCCGCATAGGATCTTCATTTCCATGCCCCCCATTAGGACGATTATGCTCCTTCGTAGAATCGGAGAAATGTTGTTGCAACCGACCATCATGCATTACATGTTTCCCATTAGAGTCTTCTTTTACCCCTTGAGCAACTCGAACTACCATGTATGACCCTGTTTTTGGATTATACAATCGGATTGATTTCCCTTCCTTTAACAATTGAATATCGTTTTTTGTCATTCTTAATGAGGACCCCGGCCTCCTTCGGTTAAGAAACCGATATTTAGACTCCGCCTGATTTGGTTTTTCGATGTTGGGATCGCCCACACTCTCCTTCATACACTCCATTTTATCATCTTCCTCTTCATATACAACCTGATCCTTCTCTTCACATACAACCTGCACCATCTCTTCTCTTTTTTCCGGTGAGCTTAAGACCTCACTACTCACCCCTTCTATCATCCTAATAGAACATTTTCCCTCTTTGTGATAGTGTTCCATCATCTTTTTCCTTGGAGGTAATGGTTCCACCCCTAATCCAACTGGATGATCCTCTGATTTTTACTTGTTTAATGAACTCTTTACTTCATTAAATTTCTTAGCAATTTCTTTGTTCAATGGGTCTATCTTAGAGGCTTGCATCAAATCCCAATAAGCTAAATCCCTCCTTCCTATCCCTAGTGCTGCTTTAGCTCTTCTAAACAGGGCTTTGACATTGCACTGGTCGAAGCTTAAAACAACAAAGCAAAGAAAACCTACTTGATCAAAGTCATTTTTCTTCAAAAAGCATGCGGCTAAATTCAGCAAGATACAGAAAGATAAGTCGCAGAAGCTACTAATATCATCCTCATCCAAAACAATTTGGCTAAGCAATACACCAGCAAACCCATAAGATTCCAAGGCATCATCAATATCCCCATTGCTGAATAGAGAATTTCCTTCTTCCTTCCATGACTTAACCGGATTCAATAAAGTTTTGGAATTATCCAATTTGGAAACATAATCCACGAACTCTTTATCATCTGAACCTAGGTTGAAATCATTATTAAGGAGCTTATGGAGCTCACCCTGCAAGTCTTCACACACTGTGATGAGTGATATTTATATCACTCTAAACCCCTTATCTATCCCTATATTTAACCTTTCTTTTCTATTTTAACCCTTTTATATTTTTGTTTTGCTTAAAATGCACCTTTTTGTTTTACTAGTTCTTTTTAGATTTGTGTCTTTGTTTTACTTTTTGAGTTACTTTTTACATTTTTTTTTTGGTTCTTTGTAGGTCCAATTAAAATATACTTTTGATTTCACCTATAAAAGCCAAAGGAATGCACAAATGAGGAGTAAAGCATGAATAATGAAGGGACGAAGGCAAATGGGAGTTGAAGAAGTAAAGTTCACAACATGGTCCACTTCAAACGACCATCTTACAGACCAAAAATCATCTTGCATTGATTCAAATTGGAGATTAAAATTTGGCTCGTTATCTTTCCAACGATAGGTCACATGCTTGATTTGGATTAAAAACGAGAAAGTTATGGCCATTTGAAGTTGAGATGTTTGCCCAGTTTTCTTAGGAGCGCCCTCTCCCTTTTTCAAAGGAGCGACCGCTCCATGTTGTTTGGAGAGCCCGCTCCCTGGTCGCTCCAACTTTCTGCCAATACCAGTTTCCTTAGGAGCGCCCGCTCCTATTTATAAAGGAGCGCCCGCTCCTTTCTAATTTCCGGACAGCTCTGTTATTTTCGCGACTCATTAATGATGTAAGAGTTGTACATGTAAATAGCACTCACCACTAATTTATGAGGGCAGACCCTAGTTGAGGGAGTATTAGGCTCCATTAGTCTTAGATTAGGATTTTAAGTGAGAGAAAGTCTCAAAACCTAGAGAGAGAAAGTGAGAAAATCTATGAAAAATGGAAGATTTTGGATAATCATCTAGTGACAAGAAGATTTGAAGTTTTCTTTTCATCTATCAATGAGAATTTCTAACTCTCTTTCCTCTTTTGTTTCTTATTTTAATTGTTTCTATTAGATTAATTGTTCATGCTTAGTTTAATTATATGTGGTTTATTTTGTTTAGTTTATTGTTAGATTAATGATTATTTTCATGTTATTAGTGCTTAATTTCTCTAAAGTCCTCATTTTTGTATTTATGGAGTAGTTTATTGGTTAGGGTTTGGGTGAAAATCCAACAATGATTGAATTGGCATTTGAGATTAGATTTAGAGATTTGTGTGATTAAATTATTGCTTGTTTAGCTCTTCTAATCTATGTTGCATTCTCTTTGATCACTTGAATGTCGTATTAGATTGGAGTTGATTGATTTAGGTTGGCATAAGAGTGTGACCTATTGATTTCTATTATTGACTTGGGTTACTTTGAACCTCGGGATATGTTAGTAATGGATGAGAGTCCTTATTTGATGTCTTTGAGGATTTCTCCGCCTATGAGAGTAGGATGGGAGTTGTGTGTTGGGTCAATAGCTAATTCAAGTAGTGTTCATGCATTATCTGTATGTTTGATATTCTTATGCCTATTTCATGATTAGTTTGTGTTTAATCCCATCTCCTAACTTTAGTTATCTTTGATATTTAGCTTTTTCGTAGTTCTTAATTGGTTATTGACAATTTCCGACTTGATTCCGGCCTAGCTTATTGTTTTATCAATACATTTTGGTGTTCCTTAGTCCTTGTGGAAGAATGACCCTTGCTTACCACTTTACTTAGTTTAGTGGTCTAGTTAGGTAGTTTGACCTTAGGTGTTTTGTCCAACGACCAAAATACCCTATGTCACACTGCTAATGAAAGCATAGCTAAAAACTTGCTCAAGCAGACATACAAACCAGAGAAGCTACTTAACAGAGACCACGACTTAAAAATACACACAATATCAGGTAGGCAAGACTCACTTAGCAGTTTAAAACAAGAACAAGAAACCAACTTGCAGATTGGAAACAAACACAACCTAAAAAACAAAATAGAAAACTCCCCTAAACTTACAGATCAAGCAGGAAGAAGTTGGATTACAAAGTGGTGGAGATAGACTCGCACAAAGCACCCGGAAATTTAACCTGTGACTACCGCAGAAGGAAGCGAAGTTGGGTTCCCACCACTTGCAATTAAGAAAGAAAAGAAACAGGAAGAAAACAAACGAGGTCGGAGCGACAAGAGCGGTGACCCGCCGGCGACCGGGTTAAACGCGACCACCGGCGAGCCATGGGGGAAATTAAGCATGAGTAGGGAACAGCTTAAGAAGAAACTTCGAGAGAGAGAGAGAGAGAGAATTTTTGTTTATATACAATAGTTATAAGCATTCTTCTTCTATATATTATACTCTCAAGCAGTCAAGCCCAGCCTCATGACTGGCCTTTAAACGAGATTATGAAGTAGAGCTGGTGTGAACTATAGTATTTAACACGTGACATAAGCATTATTGTCAAAATGTTGATCAAATGCACTAATAACATATATAAAAAAAAATGAATTGTATGATTGTTTAATAGCTAAACACATACAATCTCATGTATATAAACCATAATTATTCGAGGAATCAAAACAAGAAGACAGAAACGGGTTCCCGTGAAGCAATGACATAAAAATAATTAAGAGATATTCAAGAAAATTCCAGTCAAAATTAGAATTCGACCGAATAATGGGGTCTTGTTATAGTTTCATTAGTAATCACTTTTATCATCAATAATAAAATATGATTTTCTTCTTTCTCTCTAACTCTCCAAGCTCTAACCTATCCATCAATGGCTGCTCTGCTTTAGGAAAAAGAAGATGTCAACACCTCAAAAAAAAAAAAAAAAGGGACATTTTTAGGAAAAAGAGGAGAAATAAGATATTAAGGAGATTCAAAACTTGGTTGTATGACTAATCTCAAAAGGATTTGATCAATTAGAACTACTAACAGAAAGTACTAAATGCAAATAAAATTGAAAATAAAAAATATATAAAACAAACTTATCAAGAATCGGAGTCGATCTCTTATGTGCTCATCAACATTTATGGCCCAAGTTTTAACCACTGGTCTAGAGGAAGTTTTCTGTTCTATGTTATGAAAATTTAAACTATATTTATTTGATGCCTCATTTTTCCGAGGCCCTGTACAATCTCCCACTTTGCACTGCCTAAGAACCGCCACTGAACGCATATTCCACACTACAAGTAACCTTAGTTTCCATCCAAAACAGGATCAAATTGTTGTTCACGTAAACATAATAGGTAATCATCTGTTACCAAATTGCATTCAAATAGAAAAAAAGAATTTTTTTTTTTGGAGGAGTAAATTATCCCTTTGATAGCCTGAGTTGAATTTATTTTTCTAATAATAGTTTTAAATTAGTTCATGGACTGGATATTCACATTTGAGTACCTGGCGATTTAGGTATCCGTAGCTGAAATTTTCAAAGTCAATATTCATATCCAACTTGTTAGGTATCGAGTACCCAAACTTTAAGTCTTGTATCCAATCGAATAAAAATTTTATTTCTAAAATTCATAGTATTTTTGTTGGAATTATATTGTAAAAATGAGATTATATTGTTTTAGTATTAAAATAGTATAAATAAAATTTCCTCTATATAATTCTTTAATAATTACACCATTTGGACTTTACACTATTCACATACTTCCTCCGTTATTCTAATATTTTTTCATTTACAATTTTGACACTATTCATAAGTAAATAAAATATCCTAAATCTTTTCCAATATATAAGAATAAATATAGTCATGTGGGGTCTTGTTTGAATTGTCGAAATGAGTACGTTAAGAATATCAAATTTTTATAATATTTACTAATATGTAATTAAAAATACTAATCATACAAAACGTGTATCGCCAAACGTGAAAAGTAGAATTAGGAAAAGGAAGATCTTTGAGGAACAAGCGAGTATTATAAAGCCATGTGTTATATTCGTATATACTAGTCTTACATGCACGTAATGCGTGCAAAAGCATATAGAAAATTAAATTAATTGGGTAAAAGAACTGTCTTTGCATTTTGTTTTTTTTTTAAAAAAAAAAACTAATCTTCAGTTTAAATGTAGTACTTTTCCCCCCCTTTTTTCGTTCATATGAAGCACTTAGTTCTCCCTTTTTTTTCCTTTTTCTATTTTTTAGTATCCCCCATGTGTTGCAATATATAAAAGAGATATATACACTTTCTAAAATATCTAAATTTTATAGTCCTTACAGAAGATTAATTAGAGATAGCGACAGTTTAAATTATGCACTGGTATCCGTGGCAGTCAAATGGTGCAATCATAAAAAAAAAGAAACAGAGAAAATATTTTTTTTGTGAATGTAATGAGGAAGTATATATTAAGTGTAAAAATATAGTGACATAAACATTAGAAGTGGAAAATGTTGGATTTAAATTTGAGTGTTCATGTTTAAATTCACTTTTTTTAAATATTTAAGATAGATATACTTTTGGGTTGAATATCTATTACACTTAATTCCCAAAGTACCTCTATAGGGACCCAATATCCACACTTTGGATACTCTGCACAAACGCGTTTGCAGACGGGATAACAAGTGACCTACTTATCTAGTCTGTTCATTGGGTGATTTTGAATAGCACCAGCCACTAGTACTTGCAGCAAATTCTTCAATCGACCATAATATAAATGTCGACCTCAAGCCAAGAACTTTTAATTTTCAATTTTTATTTTTTCTAATAGACAAGATAAAAAAAAATTCAATTATGAGGCCCTCCTCTTGAGGGAGACACCTCATTTATCACTTTCAGAATTAAAGAGTTGTGAGGTAGTACAAGTATTAATGTGCAGTGAAGAATTAACAAAATGTCTTATTTTAATTTTTAACTATCCAATTTACGGCTCTATTTCCTTCAAGTAGACCTGTTTAATATTCCAATGCTTGAAATGTTGTAAACAAGTACTTTTATCATTTTCCTTGAATTATCATCGTGCAGGCTGACTGGCTGAGGCTGCTGTCAATAGGCCATTTATGCAACATGTATAGACTGAAGACTGTAACAGTGATTGTTTGTGTTAAAGAGTTTTCCTTTTTGAAAGGGATTTGGGTTAAGAGTTGAGACATAGCAGTGCAGACACCTAGAGACCTGATTACATTGGTTGAGTCTTTGGATTTCATTATAGGGGTTAAGGTGTATAATCATCGTTTTTCCATTTAAGGTGCACACTTTTTATTCTACAGATCTTTAAATTCTCTTCCGAGATTGAAAAATCTGCGGCAAAAGAGGCGCTAATCAAGGTGATCGAGTAACAAGCGAAACTTAAGAAAGAAAAATTAACAAATACCATTTCGAAATTAGCAGGCCTTCACTGAAAATGACCAAAATATTCATGTGATTGAGTGAATACAGTCGATCAATGTGACTAGCAAATCAGCCCCAAAAATCCAAATACCACCACACTTCAATAGTCTCAGCTCGAGCTCGTTCATTAGGAAGTGATTCTAGTTCTACTTCGATTCTAGGCTGATATTCAAAAAGTCTACAAAGTTGGGTTAAGGCGGACACAGAATTTTCTTCACAGAAACCAGATCTCAAGTTCAAACCTTATATCTACAGTAAAATGGGTTGGAAAAATAAAATGACAAGAAGCTAACTACTATGATTCTGCGATGCATCAATAGAGCCTTTTAAGAGTTAAGAGTTGCGACTATTCTATACAAATGTACCACGAGTTGTCGTCTGAAATAGAAAACGTAGTTGATGCAAAAATCTACAGTACTACAGAAATAGGAAAAAATTCACTTAGTTACCCTAACATATGGCGTAACCATTTTTAGGTATCATCGATTTCCAGAAATTCCATAGAGGTACCATCAACTCTTGGAAAAAGAAAGTCATTTCGATACAATGATAGTTGTTTCATCAGCAGTTAACACAAGCAAGCTCATAGTAATTGGTAAATAAGGTACCTCGGTGAAATTTACGCCATATGTGTAATTACAGAAAAGTTATGGTAGCTATACACTATTACACCATGCGTCATGGTACCTACAAGTAGTTAAATTGTTCCTAAGTAATAAATGAACTAGACTATCATTGTTATTCATTTGTTTTTGTTAACAAATCTCAGGTTACAGGGTAAATTTGACGGTGACCTGAAACTGCTAAAGAAGTGGACGACAAATATGAAAATGGGAATTAAATGAACAGTTCTCCAATATACACTCTAGAATAGGAAGAGCAAGCTATAATTTGAGTCTAATACACAGTCATAACAATACCTTTCAAGTGGATTAGCTATTTGGACTTCTAATAAACTGTAATTTAGCCTAGACATCACAGAGAACTCTAAAAGATTAGGCCAAACATTGATATAACCTAGAAGCATAGTCTACTGCAGTGTCTTCCAAGACGTGGAGGCATGTTCTGGTACTTGGAACAGGTACAGGAATGCAATTGGCTGGTTAATTTTTCAACACTTGCTTAAAGTGAATCTAATAGCCCAAGTACCATGTTTGAGTTCAACAAACCAGGAACATGGTATCAAGTGGGGTAAAATAGAGCTTGGCAAAATCAAACGAATTTTTTGATTACGATAGAGAGGTCATATACAGGTGAGCAGATGCTAACAAGACCTAAGAGTTTGGACTAACATATAGAAGGTTAACCCCTTTGCTACTGTTAGAGAATGATGCCTCCCTCTCCCTAACCTAACCAAAACTGCTAAAAGAAAAGAAAAGAAAAAGAAGATACAACCACACACTACGGACAAACTACAGACATAAACATGAATGTTGAGAATTTCTCTGAGTACTTGTATCACTTTCTACTAATTTATACAGCTACTAGCCTACTATCATCAATCAGATGGTGTTGGACTTCCCCAGTCCAACCCTGACCTTTCCATAGATTTACAGATTTGTGTCATTAAATTGATGACAGTGTCTCAGATATAGAGTTGGAGAACAAACCTCTATATGATAGCCGGTGAGATCCCTTAGCAGCTTTAATTTTGGCCCTTTATTAGTATGCAGCAATATCAAGAGCCTCGTACTTCTCTCTCCAATTACGGAAGCACGTTTTTTGCCTGATTATCCCAATAATGAACCAGACAGCAAATGAATCAATCAAATCAATAATAGCACTCTACTGATCCTTCACTCTTGAGACTTCAAAGCACTCTCAAAAACTCAAATTTCTATACAGAATGTCGTCTCAGATGTTGGGCAGTGATTGGCTATAAAATTCAGTGAAGTCAAGCCGGAATAGGAGGAACTTCAAGTCAATGTGTTGCTGTACTGGCAGCTGAGAAATGAATCCTGTAAGCAAGGATGAATATTTCTTTCCAACATCATCCAGCTCCTGGCTCATATTGCTAAGAAATTTAGCAGCGTGTTGGGTCAAGGCCTTCCTGCCCTCGGTGGCCCATGAGCCAGCCTCTGCAGATACGCGACTTGATTGCCTGGATAGTTTTCTCTTGTCGTGTGAGTCGGAGGACCTGTAAATTAAAATAAAAAAAAGATGAATCAGTGTCCAAGGCTTTGTGCTAAAATATTTGACCAACTACTTGAGAGTAGAAAAAATATAGATGGATACCTTGCTTGCAATTCGTATATTCCTTCATATAATCTGTCTGTAAGACTTCTGAACCGCAGTACTAGGTCAAACAGAACAAATAATGTCTCATATAAACTCTGTGATTTCTCCCCAAGAAGAGACTTCTCCACTATGGAATGGAGATACTTTTCATGGGCAGCAAGCAGGTCATCAAGATCTTTTGCTGCTTCCATTTCATTGGAGAAGTTAGACCATGAAACCTCCAAGACTTCAAACATTATGTAATACTGCAAATTTGAGACAAAATGATTCATCTCATCCCAAAGAACTTGACACCTCCGCAATGTTGAAAGCAACTTCATCTTAACTGCATTTTGCAATTTTATAAAGGAGTGGGAGCTGATACAATTAGGCTTCATTGTCTTCCAAGCACTGATCAGTGCATGCTCAACTCGCCTTAGCTTCCACAAGAAATTGAAAATTCTTAGATATCTTGTCATAACAGACTCTGTGAAAACAGTGTTCAATGGAACTCTGGCATCATAGTCCAGTGAGAACACATCCCAACCCCTGTCTCCAGTATTGTGTGGCATCATTTTGACCCTTAATCTATCCAATATGTCACGATCATCATATTGAGCATTTGATGACCGTATAGCAGTCTCCAGCAAACCAGCCAGCTTGAATGTACTTATGGTATTCGCAGGCTCAGAGAGTTCTGGCCCAACTATGTCCATTAGATACTGCACAAAGTCACCCTGCCCAAGTAACAAATAACGCTTGATTGCCGTACAATGTTCTTTGAACTTATAGCAGTTGTAGATAACATCCAATAGATGCTTATCAATTCTCTTTGCTGCTTCATCAACCAGTAATTCAAGAGCATCAGTTTCTCCATACCCAAGGCTACCTCTTCCTGTTGTTGTACCCGCAGCAGCCGCAGCCTCAGTTGCAGCATCAGCCCAACCTTGGTCCTCACAACATACTCTAAGGAAATTAATCGACTTCCCTGTTCTTAATATACGCTGCGCAAGGGATGGTGAGATGAAAGAAGGAAGCATCCCGGCGTGCAGTCGATAACCCTCTCTCCAAAGAGACTCAGCCTTGACAGGCTGGCCCACTACGAAAAACTCAGCAAATATATCTTCAAGCTCACCTTCCAAGACCCAGCTTCTAACCATTTCAAACAGGGGAGAGCAAACCCTACGGAGCAGACGTTTCATAAACTCGTGAACTAATGGGTCCCCATGTTGGGCGTGCATATGAATAGCCCCCAACATAGACCCACCCCTCAAAACCTTGCAACTATCAACCAAAACAGCCATCAGCCTCAATTTCACCAAAGGTTCCTCGAACCAAACTGAGAGTCTCCTTAAAGAAAGATAATTCCCCGAACTAGTGCCTTCTGAAACTAGAGGAATGGGATTCATTGATTGCGCTTCAAGCACAGCCAAAAGCTTATAATACTCAGTAAGCTCATCCTGCAGCGCCGCACAGAACGCTTGCCCTACAGTCCCAACATCTTCAGTTGGAAACCGACCCATACAATCCGTTATATGCCCTTTAACTCTCCTAAACAGCCAACCTAACTCACAAAGCTTCCTAGTCATAATCCTAGTAGCTCTCGGTACCTTGATCGAATCACACAATACATACCCATCAACGTTTTCATCAAACTTAACATAACTCCCATCAATCCCTTGACAAGCATACAACACATCCCTAACCAAAACCTCCTCAGAAATCTCATTTTCTTCCTTCAACAAGTTTGCAAACTCCCTAAAGGCGATTTCCCGAATATTTTCCGGGTCTTTCGACACCATTAAAACCCCCCCACTCCAACCCACATCTTTACCATTACGAACCTTTGAATTCTCACTCAACTGGCTATCAAAAATCGCAGGCAAACCCCTAGAAACAATCGAACTAGTATGTTTTTTCGACATTTTACGGTCTTCCGAAATCACCCTAAGCAAATAAAGCACTGCCCACTTATTATTTATACTCCCAGGTCCAGTTTTCGACGCAAATTTAGAGTAAAGATCCGCAAAAGATAGTGCTTGAGAAGATTTACCTTGAGTAACGAGATGGCGTTTAATTGATTCCGCCATTGCACCCTCATCTGCAGCAATTGAAGGCGTCATTCGACTCGAAAGTATGCGAATTGCGTAACGGGTAGCTTGATTGAACTGATTGGGGTCGATTGAGGAATTAGGGTTCATAGAATTGGGTGTGTTAGGGTTAGTGTTAGGGTTTTGGGGTTGCGAAATTAATCGATGAACAAGCTCTTTAATTAGATCTAAGTGTTTATGATCTTCCATTTGGAATGGGGTTTTTGATGAAATCTCCAAAAACAGTGGAGAGAGTGAGAGATTAGAGAGTGAACGGTGAAGAGTGGTGTGAGTGTGTGAGAGGAGAGAGAAAGTGAAAAGGGGGGAAATTTTGGGGTTTTTTTTTTTGTGGAAAAGGAAAGGTGATTTTGTGGGTTTTTTTCGATTCTTAAAAAATGGGCGCGTAAAATGATTACTGTTTGCCTTTTGAAAATACTGTTGTCGGATGGATTTGTGGATTAGAATATGAGATAACATGAAAATCCCAAAGGTTTATAAGCCTTAATGGAGTGGACTGGAGTATAATCATGGGTTATGGTGGACTTGAGCAAACCAAGGAAGAGGAGCATGGCTGCAGGGGGCGAGCGGTCTTCAGGCCCGGGCGGGAACCGGGCAAGTGGTCGGGATTTGCAGAAATGCATGGTTTGTTCGTCGAAGCAGGAAGTCTGGATTTCGCCCTCGGGCGGGCGGTTTGTGGCGCTCAATCGGGCGGTTTGGGTAGAGGGGGGGAGCCCGAGCGGGCATATCCCGTTGTGTCACGCTTCTTTGCGGGGTTGTATTTATGTCCATAGACTATATAAGCCCCCTTTTCTGATTTTAGGCACTATTCACACAAAAGTGAGATCTTCCAAAGGTTTAGTGAAAGATGAGAGAGAAAATAACATTAATAATTTCATTATCCATTGATTCCATCGATCAAAGAAGGTTACTTAGTGGGGTTTTTTTTTTCTCCGGAATCTCGGGTTTTCCCACGTTAATGATATGTGTTCTTCTTTGTGCTTTCATTATTAATTCTTTACTTCAAGTTTTCTCATTAATTTTCGTAAGTGTTAATTGTATGAAATAAGTCTTAGCTTTGTCTAATTCCCAGCATATAAAAGATTAGAGCTCTTAATTATGCCGAGTCACGACAAATTCGTATTCATATTAGAGATATATGAGTAGAAAATTCTTTGACGCTAACTAGTTCCATTTAATTACAAGTATCTAAACCCTTTGACGCTAACCTGGCTTGCTTAATAAGTTGTGTTAGTTTTGTTGATTGTTGACATGTTTGAGTTTGACTTAGTAATAAAAAATATTCACAATATTAACATGAAACGAAAAGGGACTTGTAAATGCTATATTGGTCTTAAATGGTACATTTAGAACATCATTCTTTAATATTGACTATTACATCTGTCCCATAATATAGTAATTGTTTCCTTTTTGGATATCCTAAAATATAGTGTTTGTTTCTTTTTTATTCCATATTTTTTTCATGATTTGCTTAAAACCCATGTCGCTGTCATTTATTTGCTTCTTGGAATTAATTATTTTGCTTTGTGTTGCCCAAAATAAGTTTTTGGAATGTATTTGCTTTGCTCGAAATAAGTAAAGCTAGTTTGGCAATAAAAGAGTGATGTTTTTTTTTTGTAATTTAGAGTTATCTCAAATATATAAGGCAACTCTTAAGAACTTTGGTGTCCACTTGAATTGTCCAAATTACCCCCACAACGAAACAAAATAACAAATTCTTCCACAATTAAAATTTGAAAGGGAAAAGTAAAATAAGAAAAAAATGGGGGTAACGGATCCATTAACAAAACTGCACGGCAGTTGGCAAAAATAACTACGCTTCAATCCACAACAATGGCTCTGCTTCAAAACAGAGTCCTCTTCCCCCTTTTATCATCAAATACTCTCCTCGATTACCTACAAATCACAAGAAATCAACCAAAAAACAAGCGCCAATTCAGATCAGGTTATTAAAAAACAAAAATAAATTTCATTTCTTCATAATCCTTTTACAATTTTAAAGTCAGGATGTGATTCAGCTTTCTCAGAGAATGAAGAAACCCTTTCTCACCACAAATTGCAAGCCAAGTCCAACAAAAAATAGGCTTCTTCTTTATGGAATGTCGGATCTCGCATTTTATAGATCCAGGTAGCTCCCTTATGTAAATTATCTAATGTTCCAATACAATATAGGTATATAGGTGAGAAACAGTTATGCTATATACGTTTCAGACCCTTGCAAATAGTTCCTGCCTATATTAATAACAGGAAAAAAAAGAAGAAATTAAGGCTCTAAAGTGGAACCCACCTAGTACACTACACCCGTTGCTACTCCCGGTGGGTTGAAGTGCAATATGTAGACTTCCTAGAAAATCATAAACCTGGTCTAGACTTATACCCACTAAAGCAAATCAAAATTTCAGCTCAGAGGAGATTCAATGCTCCAACAGCTGCGTACACTTGTCCTCTATGGAGTTATTACTACAGCTCTACTAAGGCTATTAAGACCTTAGTTTCAAAAGGCGCAAGGCGCAAAGCGTACTGAGGCGCAAGGTGAAGGCGCACGCATCCCGTATGAGAGGCGCACCTTTGGTGCCAAAATACTTAGAAATCAAATACAGAAGCATTTTAATACTTAGATTAACATAAATACCATATTAAAAGTGCAATTGAAAAATATTTAGAAAATAAATTCGATCATGTAGGCGAGGCGCACCTCATAAACCTTAAAAATCAATTATAAAACAAAATTTTCACTCAAAACAAATATTATTAACAAAATATTAGCTACTTGTATTGAAAAATAAATAGTGACAATCTAGCTATTATTAAAAAAAATTAACTGCATCAAAAGATAAGAAGAAAAGAAGAAGAGATAAGCTGCATCAAAAAATAAGAAGAAAAGAAGAAGAGATGAGCTGCATCAAAAGAAGAAAAGGAGAAACGTAAAAGAAGAAAAAGACAAAAGAGAAAAGAAAAGAGAAAAGAGAAAAGAAATAGCACGTGACATTGACTTCAGCACTTTACTATTTCTCCCTCTTGGTAGTGGGGTACAACTCACCACAAAAGTTAAGAAAATACTGTAGTAGATCGAAGAGAAGAAAGAAGAAACAAATTGTAAATCAGAAAAAAAGAAGAAAAAAGAAACAGAGAAAAGAAGAGAAAAAAGAAGCAGAGAAGACGAAAAAGAGGAGGGAAGAAACTTACCGGCAAGGCGGCGACCACCGGCGACAACGATCGGCGATGAGGAGCAGCTGTTGTGACGCGATTCTTCTCTCACCTTCTTTGTCGAGTTCGAGTTCTAGGGTTTGTCAAAATGTCGAGTTTGAGTTCTAAGGTAACGTTCAAAAAACAGAGGAAAAATCCCACCTTGCTTGATCTTGGAAACAATAGCATCATAGGAAACTTCCCCACATTTTTATACAATTGTACCAAGCTCCAAACTTTAGTATTATCCTCAAATTATTTTGTTGGGAAATTACCAAATGACATAAATAAGCCTTCTCCTAGCCTACAAAACCTTGACCTCAGTGCCAACAACTTCACTGGTGATATTCCAACCTCATTAGCTCAGCTCAAAGGGTTGATCACCTTGCATTTAGAATCCAATTTGTTCAATGGCACGTTTCCTTCTGAGTTGGGTAACTTAGAAAATCTCGAGGTATTGGGGTTTGCTTACAACCCATTTTCCCCTTTAAATTTGCCCAAAGAATTTAGGATGCTCAATAATTTGAAGTTTCTTTGGATGAGACAATGCAATTTGATTGGCGAAATCCCAGATGATTATGCTAATCTAACTAGCCTTGAGCATTTAGACTTGGTGGAGAATGGTTTGGTCGGTGGATTTACTAAAGAACTTGACATATGTCTACTTGTATAAAAATAGGCTTTCAGGTGGAATCCCGTCCTCGATCGAGGCTTTGAACTTGGTTGAAATCGATCTTGCGATGAACAATCTGACAGGGATAATTCCTGATGCATTTGGAAAGGTCCAAAAATTAGAGACCCTGCAGTTGTTTGAAAACCAACTCCATGGAACAATTTCGCCAAGTATTAGGTTGCTTCTTTCCTTGAAGAAGTTGAAGTTGTTTAAAAACCGGTTGTCAGGTCCACTTCCTCCTGAAATGAGCCTACACTCGAAACTCGAGGGCTTTGAAGTCTCGGACAACGCATTCACCGGCCAACTGCCGGAGAATCTTTGTGCGGGTGGGAACTTAAATGGTGTTGTGGCATTCAACAACTATTTGAATGGGACAATCCCACGTTCTCTAAGCCAATGCAACTCTTTGATCGTAGTTTTACTCAACAAAATAGCTTGTCAGGTGATGTTCCTGAAGAGCTTTGGAGTTTGCAGCAGATGATGACCATATTGCTTAACAACAACCAATTTACAGGCCAACTCCCTGAGAAATTGGCTTCGAACTTGAGCCGTGTTGTAATCCGCAACAACAAATTTTTCGGGAAAACTCCACCAAGTATAAGCACTTGGAGACTTTTGCAGGTGTTTGAAGCTAGTAACAACATGATCATAGGTACGGTTCCATTGGAGTTAACTAGCCTTTCAAACCTCCACACTCTCATGCTTGATGGAAATCAGCTGACACGTGAACTTCCCTCAGAAATAATCTCATGGCAAAACTTAAACAGATTGGATCTGTCTCATAATGAGCTTTCTAGTTCGATTCCTTCTATTCTAGGCTATTTGTCTGTCCTTAATTATCTTGATTTGTCTGATAATCAGTTTTCTGGCGAAATCCCACCTGCCGTTAGTCGTTAAGGGCATTGGGTGTATTATCATGAAACTGAGGGGTACCAGGTGTATTTTCAAAAGTGCGAGGGTAACGCTTGAATTTCATGAAAACTCGGGGTACTTGGTGAAAAAACCGTTAATAAAATGAGATGATTATGTTCAAGTTCTGGCTTGCTATGGATGCAACCGTTACATATTCATTGAGCTTCTCTGCTGCCGACCTTTTTAATGCATGCACAAAAGAGTCTGCCCCCACCAGGACAGGTTCACAAAACAAAATCAGCTTAAGCTGGTACACAAACCACTCCAAAAACTACTTATGGTGGCGGAAAGTAAGGAGTTGTACTCCGATATTTCTACGCAAATCAATGATTTGTCAAAACGTTACTAACACGAATTTACAAATACCAAACTGTTCAAACACACTTATTTGCCAACACATCACATATCATGAACACAAGTTTAGTTGAATAAAGTTTAGCGCAGGAAGATGAGTTCACACATTGAGGTACACCGAAGTGTGAGCCTCCACACAATTCAGAGCTTAAGCCCCTACTATTTTACTCGCTTGCAAGCTGTTATATGACACGTCCTTACACATAATACACACACTCCTCTTTCCCACGCAAAAATGGATTCAAATTCACAAATTCACTAAAATGGGTTCGACATGCATTGCTTGCGTTATTGAGTTGCAAAACCATTTTAAGACTTTGGAAAAATAATTTGGGAGGCTGAGGACAGTAGCTACATGACTTTGAGGTGCAAATAAATCTCATAAGCTCAATCAAGCAACACAATTTCAACTTATAGAGTGAAAATTGGAAGAATCATGAGTGAAAATGATGTTTCGAAGGTCGTAAAAGAAGGTTTCTCTTGAAACAATCCTTTAATAACTTGAAATTAACCCTTAATAATATAAATTATTTGGTTACCAAGCTACTATAAATATCTAATTATTTTATGGAAATTCTTCCCTTTGGAAACTCTCTTGTAGATCAAGTATAGTTCATCCTTAAAACATGATTTTTTAGTGGTTTTTCCGCATTTAGTTTAGTGAAAAATGATGAAATAATTTTGGTAAATCTCCACTAGTGAAATACAGTATCTTATTGCCAAGATTTCATTGTAAAAGTTTCAAAATATTTCTCCCACAATTCAATGAGTAATCCTGTTGTTAAAATAGTAGAATCGATGTTGTTTTAGCACCTTTCATAATGTAAATGTTCAACTACCAAAACAAGAAAACTTTTAAAACATTAACATATACATGCAACCTCATTATCATCATATAACCTACTGCCCAATCAAGCCAACATCAAACAAAATACAAAGCACACACAATTCTTTATGAAAACCGATTTAACACACTTAACTAGCTTCTAATGTTAAAAAAAAACACAACTTTCACTTGATTTCTTAAACATGCAATGGTTATTCCTAATTATTACCAGCATACAGTAGCTAATAATCATCAAACTCAAAAATTTAGTCCTCAAATCGTTCCTAAAGAAATTCCCAAAATCCATACTAAAGCTAGCTCTCAAAGTGGAGTGATTTTGTGTACCTTAACTTCAAAAGGGTGCAACTCGACTTCTTCTTCTCCTTATGTTGTGATTCTAGTTTCCTTAGGAACCTACAACACAAATTTACATCCACAAAAAAAATTTCATAAAAAAATATACCCAAAGGAAGTACCTAAATTAACCCAAAACATTCAACATACTTACTGTTTTCCTAGCTAAGGAAGATGACCCTATTTATTGAACTTCTTTGCTCCTAAAGCTTGAGTTTTTTCCTTCCCAGTATGCACCTATATATATGCAACAAGAGTTAGGCTTTGCATGCAATTGTTGGAAGAGAAATATGGAAGAAAACGAAGCTGGAACCCAACCCCTACATGTACCGCAGGTTCTGGCGAGTGAGCAGGGAGGAAGAGGAGAGTTTTGGGCAGCAAGATTCCTTTGGATTTTTGTGATGAAATTTTTGTGAGGATTAGAGGCTCATGTGAGGAGGGTTTGGCTGTATTTATTTCGTATTAATCATCCACTTGCAAGGTTATTTTGGAGCTTCCCCCACACTTGGTCTAGCACAACAAATTTCTGCTCTCCTTTTTGTCCTAACATGATTCCTAATTTAATAAAATACCATCTATTAATGATCTAAGGACCCCACAAAGCTTTTATCTTACTCTAAACTCCCTTAACTTAACTGTCCTTGATTAATTTAGGTCCCCTTAATTAAAAGAAGTCCCAAAGTTCATTCTATAAAACGTACTGATCATTAGGGTGGTTTAATAGTCGCTACTTAACTTCTCATTCTTTAATAACTTTACAAATTCGCACGACTACAAATCCTTATAAACAATCTCGACCTTAAATACTTACTTAATATATTTGGTTTGTTACGTATTACCAATTAAGGATATTATTCACTTTTTTTTTACATCACACTCAACAAATATACATAAGCACATATTAATCACATCACATTTCCACACACAACTTATCATACGTGTTAACCACTATTCTAATAACTAAACTTAGGTTAATTAATCACAGATTAAATTCACGTTATTACCGGCTATTACACGTTTCCCCCCTCAAGAAGTTTCGTCCCGAGACTTAAATTATACCTTGAAAAGTTGTGGGTAACGATTCCTCATGTCAGCTTCTTTTTCCCATGTAGCTTCCTCAGAATCCTGACTCAACCATAGCAACCTAACTGTAATCCCCCGTAAATTTATGAATTTTATAAATATATTTTAATGTATATTTATATATTTATTAGTATATTTTAGTATTTAAACGATTTATTTTTGAAGGGTTGACTATTTGAAAGTCAAAGAAATTACTTAATGATTTGAAGAAGTCAAACATTTTATTTAGTCATACTTTGAAATATATTTGAACAGCTTAAAACACTTTTGGGTTTGTAAAAAGGATTTTAATTTGGGTATGAGGAACCCAACCACTCAAATCATCAACTATTAAATAATACCTTTAGCCCAATCACCTTTTCCTAAGCCCAAAAGGGAAACCAATATAAACCCCCAAAAAACCCCAATTTCCCACTGTAGGCGTGTTTTTATTTCGCCTACTCGGGATGAGCGCGTATTTGTATTTGACTACCCCCACTGTAAAGGTTTTATTGAAAATTGTTTTGAAAGAAGTCGCCAACAATTCTTTTTAGGAAGAATCATAAACCTAATTGGATATGGGAAAACCTTAGGACAAATTATCCAATGTACGTAGATTTCCCCATCCTGACTCCATAGATGGTCAAAATGAACCAAAGATTGAGTTCGGGGGTGAGGGTACAACACAGTCAGGAACATGTTGCCCATTGTTGGCCTCTACTAGATATCGATTCACACCAGATTTTATGCCAAAGAATAATCAAATAATGTTTTATGCACTCAAAAAATATTTAGTCTAAGTTGGTTCAAGAAACACATTAAAGACTAATTTTTTTAGTGACAAGTTAGTAAGCAATCAAATTACAAGGTTTCTAACAGGTTGTCCAATTTATCTGAATTAATTAGAACAGTTCTTTAGGTCTTATTTATCAATAATAACATGAGGGTGATAAAAATCATGCAGGACAATCATACCAATATATAAAAATAAATAAGAAAATATCGTGAGAAGTTAGTATAATATGTACAATACTTACAATTGAAGGAATATATTAATAACCTACATCATGAATAGAATGTTATTAACTTCAATAAAGTAATAAAAGTAAATAAAGAAATAAAAGAAAGATGGCTAATTTAGTTGACCCTCAGAAATTATACCACCTTCCGGGGTCGTTGATTTGTACGGATCTTGAATCGAAAGTTGAACAAGCCTTAAAAAAGATTTGTGATTGATCAAATAATTGCGTCTAATAAAGAAAGAAAGAGATCGGTTTATATTGTTGTGTGATGTTTGTGATTTGAGCTCGCTATGTATTAGGCGCAAGTATCAGATGTGGTGTTGGATTATGTGAGGGTGAGAATTAGAGAGGTGTGGGGAAATATAGGCAGTATGAGGATTTGGTGATGGTGATCTTGGTGTGCGATGATGTGTCGCAAGATGATGAAGGGTGATTAGTATTAGGTAGCAGGGAGGATTTAGTTATTTGGTGCGTGAGTTTTGGTTAGGAGATCCGAGAGAATTGAAAGGTGAGTCGCATGTTTTTAGTTAGGTCGTGTGATTAGTGTGATATACCGTGAGAAAATATGAAGAGAGTAGGGATGATATATATATATAGGTTTAGGTAGTTGAGAAGCGATAGATTTTCGAAAACAATTGGGTTTCTTAAAAGATTTTTATAAAATAGTTAGATAAAAATATTTGAAAGCACTTTGGGAAAAGATGATTTTTTATAAAAAGATATTTTTATTAACAAAACTAATTAATGTAATTAATTAATTATATTAATTAAATTGGGCTAGAAAAAGGGTTTTAAAAATTAGGCTTTCATAAAACTATTCTTTACAAGGTTTTCGAAGATGGACTATAAAAAGAGTTATAAAATTTTTTTGGGCTTAAAACATTTTATCCTAGACTCATTCTTTATTCTTTCCTCGATCCGGACCAATTAGAGCGGGGTATTGGTCATCATAGGGTACTAAATGGGGAGACACGATTATGTGTCTACAGAAGCCCCCACTTTAACTGAGGTTCGGGAAACCGAAAGTCAAAGTATACGGTGTCGGGACGGAGAACGATTCTAAACGCTCTGCAGTTTAGAAATGATCTATATAAGCCGGTCTCTGCAAAACAAAGTTAGTATGTAGGGCAATAACTACAAGCAATCTGATTACCTGCAGGAGATTATGTTAGTAGATAGGTGCAAACAACTCACATTATAATGCACATAATGATGTAATAATGCAAACTCAGCCTCTCTAAGGATGCATGAGACGCTATGCAAGGTTTAAGTTTATGCAAAGCTAAGGGATGACACGTCATGCAAGGTCAGGGTTATGCATAGCTAGGATGTATGAAATGAAATGCAATGTAAGGCTAAAGTTTTGCAAGGCTACAATGCAAGGTTAAGATTTTGCAAGGCTAGAAGATGTGGATATGTAGAATGATAGAATGATTTTCGAAAATCGTTTTTAGTAAATAATCTGGGTTCGTAAACGAGGTCCGCGAATTACAACTCTTCGGGAGTTTGATTTGAATTGGAGGAACCACCACACGTAGGAAGCCCCCACTTTGGGTGAGCTTATCTTGAGTTTGTCATGTACTTGATCTGATACTGTAATGTAGTTGATCTATCTTGAACGTTGAAAGTTGTCATTGGGGATTCTTCATTGGGAAGTTGATTAGGCAAAGTCAAAGATCGCCAGAAACCATGGAATTGTCGGAGAGTCCTTCAGGGACAAGGAGAGCTTGGATTGAAAAATAAAAAGGTTTAAATTTGTGACTCAAATAAATGTAGGTGGGAAAAGGCTTTGACGAGGCTAGGTTCAGACTCGAGTCTATGTCGGGATCTAGTAAGAACATGCTCCTGAAATCTATAAAATCAAATCATTATACCATGACTAATTTATTTTTCTTTTAGCGGTCGGACCTCGAGATGAGGATTTCTACGTATCCTTGCGGAATCAAACCATTCGTAGTTATGGGTTTGATTTCTTTTTTTTGTTATTATATTTTTTTTGTGCCCTAACTTTTGCCTAGGCCGCCCTTTCGGGTTTTCAACCTAGCGGGACTGGACATACCTTGAAAAAAGGAGTTAGGGTTAATGAAAGGTTGAAGGCTTAAGGTTTAGACGAAGGTTGAATTTTTGAAAGAGATATGGGATAGGAGATGGGATGAAATTTTGAAAAAAATAGGAGAATAATTTTTGAAAAAAATTGTAGGCGTATTTTTATTTCGCCTACGCGGGATGAGCGCGTATTTGTATTTGACTACCCCACTGTAAAGGATTTATTAAAAATTGTTTTGAAAGAAGTCGCCAACAATTCTTTTTAGGAAGAATCATAAACCTAATTGGATACGAGAAAACCGTAGGGACAAATTATCCAATGCAGATTTCCCCGTCTTGACTCCATAGATGGTCAAAATGAACTAAAGATTGAGTTCGGGGGTGAGGGTACAATACAGTCAGGAACCATGTTGCCCATTGCTGGCCTCTACTAAATATCGATTCACAACAGATTTTATGCCAAAGAATAATCAAATAATGTATTAAGCACCCTAAAAATATTTAGTCTAAGTTGGTTCAAGAAACACAAAAAAGACTAATTTTTTAGCGACAAGTTATTAAGCAATCAAATTACAAGATTCCTAACAGGTTGTCCAATTTATCTGAATTAATTAGAACAGTAAAAATCATGCAGGACAATCATAGCAATATATAAAAATAAATAAGAAAATATCGCAGGGAGTTAGTATAATATGTACAATACTTACAATTGCAGGAATATATTAATAACCTACATCATGAATAGAATGTTAGTAACTTCAATAAAGTAATAAAAATAAATAAAGAAATAAAAGAAAGATGGTTAATTTAGTTGACCTTCAGAAATTATACCACCGTCCGGGGTCGTTGATTTGTACGGATCTTGGATCGAAAGTTGAACAAGCCTTAAAAAAGATTTGTGATTGATCAAATAATTGCGTCTAATAACGAAAGAAAAATATCGATTTATATTGTTTTGTGATGTTTGTGATTTGATTTCGTTATGTATTGGGCGCAAGTATAAGATGTGGTGTTGGATTATGTGGCGGTGAGAGATCAGAGAGGTGTGGGAAATATATTTGGTGATGGTGATCTTGGTGTGCGATGATGTGTCGCAAGATGATGAAGGGTGATTAGTATTAGGTAGCAGGGAGGATTTAGTTATTTGGTGCGTGAGTTTTCGTTAGGAGATCCAAGAAAATTGAAAGGTGAGTCGAGTGTTTTTAGTTAGGTCGTGTGATTAGTGTGATATGCCATGAGAAAATATGAATAGAGTAGGGATGATATATATATAGGTTTATGTAGTTGAGAAACGATAGATTTTCGAAAATAATTGGGTTTCTTAAAAGATTTTTTTAAAATAGTTAGATAAAAATATTTGAAAACACTTTGGAAAAAGATGATTTTTTATAAAAAGATATTTTTATTAACAAAACTAATTAATATAATTAATTAATTTTATTAATTAAATTGGGCTAGAAAAAGGGTTTTAAAAATTGGGTTTTCGAAGATGAACTATAAAAAGAGTTATAAAAAGGTCTTGGGCTTAAAACATTTTATCTTAGACTCATTCTTTATTCTTTCCTCGATCCGGACCAATTTGATTGGGGTATTGGCCATCATAGGGTACTAAATGGGGAGACACGATTATGTGTCTACACCCACAAATTAAACACATTTTATTTTCTCTCTCTTCCTCTCCAAAATTTCGGCCCTCTCCCTCCTCTCTTTCTTTTCTCTTTCTCTTCGGTTTCTTCCTCACTCGGCCACGGCACCCGCCAGCACGCCGGCAGCCACCGCTGCCAGTCGCGCGTCCCTCCTCTCCGGCGTTTCTTCCTCCTTTTGTTTGCTTTGGTTATTTCTTCCTCCTCAAGTTATTTTAATGCAAAGTTTTTATTTTTAAGATTTATTTTAATAAGGTTATGTTTAAAGTTATAATGTGATGATTTGATTACAAAATCTAAGATTATGTAATTTTTTTAATGAAGTTAGAAAATTTCAGGTTTACTTATTATGTTAAAATATCAAAGCATGGATTTTTAGGGTTTTATAAGTTGGAAATCATAGTAGTATGTTGTACTTTGTGAAATTAAATATTCTTATGATTTTAAGTATGTTTAAGCATGTTTAAAAAGGATTTTATTATTTTATAAGTTGCTGGAAATTTAAAAAGGATGTTGATGATGGAGTTTTTATGACTAAATTATGTGTTTTAAGGGTTTTAAACAACTAGTGTAGTAGTACTATACTAGGAGGTTTTAATAATTAAGTTTTAATGATGGGAAAGGTTTTTAAACACTCTTAGCTTGAGAAGGGTTTAAATTATTTTATTAGTGCTGAAATTTATAAAGTATTTGTTGTAGTCTAACATCGACGGCTCTTTTCTAAGACACTTGGGCTCATCAGAGCCGTCCATGTGTCACCTTAGTTAAAAAAGAGAAAAGCCTTGAATCTCTGGGCTACACTCAGATGAGGTAAAAGGTTTAAATTCTGGCCCAACAGTCAGAGCCCAGCAGTGCCAAATGGCTGAAGGAGAGTGGTTAATAGACATTCACCAGTCATGGTCAGCCACGTGTCATAATCTGATTTCTCAGCCAATTAGATGCTGCTATGGTAGGTCATAAGGTTAGCTGTCAACTTGCTATCACTATAAATACCCCTGAAATCAGGAGAAAAACATATTCAATGCAAAACAGTGCAAAGTTATTCTGATAAAATTCTCTCTCACTTTCTCTCTCTATCTCTACTTTCTCTCACTACTCCTGAAAACTGACTTAAGCATCGGAGGGGGAACCACCACCCAAACCTCCAGGGTAGGTCCCTTTGTTCAGGTTCGGGAGCAGAGCAAAGACCAAGGACTAAGAGGATTCAGACATCGTTGCACAAGTCTCCATCTGAAGAACACTCAACATACTAGTTTACTTGCTCGACAAGGAAGCTAACTCACAGCTTACTTGTTGGACAAGACGACAAAACATTTGGCGCCGTCTGTGGGGAGACGCAACGATGACTGATTGTCAATCATCCAACATTGCCAGAAATCGAAGCCTTCAAGTTAATGTCGAAGATACGGTAAAGCATGAAAGACCACCTCGAGGAAGAGATAGACCTCCATCCATCGTCAATGTTCCTGGACCAAGCCAGCAACCGGTCATCCAAGTTAATCTAGATCGTCCAGTGACTTCCGCCCACCTGGAGAATGTTTTGAATGATTTCCAGACCAGGATGGCGGAGGTCGTCCAGGAACAGATTAAAAGCAATATGTTGTTTTTCCATCACAACCCGGAGCACCGCTAACAATCCACCTCGTCCTAGAGGACGTTCTCGATAGATCATCCAGGTCCTAGTCGACTGTTCGTCGAGAACCCTCTAAGAGGACAGCGAGAGGAAAGCGGCCAATGTAAGATACCGATCGAGAGAAGAAAGATGGACTGGAACCTGGTGGTGAGGACCCAGGACCATGTCCATCCTAGTGGGCACCGAATGGAAACCGACGCCAGGGATTACTTAGAAGCAAAGAGGGCTGCGGCTTTGCAACGTTCAGCTACAGGATCTACCCCATACCTGAGAGACCCTCCTTTGAGGTTGTCGTCAAGAGGGGAAGGCCGAAGTTTAAGCCACTCTCTTGTTCATCCACGACAGGAGAAGACCGTGGCTCAGCCCATGGTCTACAGGCGTGCAAAACCAGCCAACACTTCATCCAACCCAGTAATGAAAGAATATCGCAAGGAGTTCATACCCATTGAGGGACAGCTGGGAGCTCTCCAAATCAACTGGCCTACTCCATTCTCGGCCAGGATTATGGAGACGCCCCCTTCCCAAAGGTAAAACTCCCAACCATTGAGCCTTTCGATGGAACTACCGATCCGCACGATCACCTGTCCGCTTACAAGCATCAGATGTACGTCCAAGGAGTGGACGACACTACTTGGTGTAAGAATTTTCCAGCTACTTTGAAAGGAGTAGCGCAGAAGTGGTTTAACAATCTTCCCCCCTATTCAGTCAACAACTTTACTGAACTCAGCTTCTTATTCACTAGTCATTTTGTTGCCAACAAACAAGAGCAAAAGACGAGCATGCACCTAGGCAAGGTCATTCAAGGACCTAAGGAGGCTCTTAGAAGCTTCGTTAAGAGATTCAACCTAGAAGCACTTTAGATCCAAGATCTTAATGCTGGAGTGGCTTTTGACGCTTTCATTAGGGGACTAAGGCCAGGAAGTTTCAAATTTGACCTTGTTAAGAAGAAAATCTCCACTCTTGCTGAGGCTTTGAGGGAAACCGAAGCATTTATTCATGCCACCGAAGTATGTGCTGAGGCAAAGCATCCCGAGTCTAAGAAGCCTGAAGAGGTTGCTCAGCCAAAAAAGAGCAACCCCAAGAAGGCCGAGACTTGGGCGATAACCTCCAACACCACTCCGGCTAGAAAGAACAAGAGAAAGGAGGCTGAGCCATCCTCATCCAATCCTGTTGAGTTTACCAAAGACCAATACTCCATCCTCATGGAGATTAAGGATCAGTATGAGTTGAAGGCCCCAAATTGAAATGAAAACTCCTTATAGAAATAGGGATAAGAGCAAGTATTGCCACTTCCACAAAGATTGTGGTCATGAGACCAATGAATGTAAGCACCTCAAGAGAGCTTTGGAAGAGTTAGCCCGAAAAGGAAAGATGAATTCCTATATGAATCAAGGGGGAAGGAAGTTTCCAAGGAAAGATGATTGGCATAACAAGAAGAAGGAGAGTGCAAGCACAGACGAAGATGTTGTTCTCGTAATCTCAGGTGGGTTTGCTGCTGGGGGACCAACCAATAGAGGGTACAAAAACTACCTTAGGGAGCTCGGCCAAGTTTTATTAGCTGATCAGACAAAGGCTGAGCCCTTCCCAAGGGTGGTAGTTAGTGAGCAAGATCGGGGCAGGTTGAGGACTCCCCATGATGATCCCTTGGTTGTAGAAATGAAAATAGCAAACTTGAGAGTAAGAAGGATCCTGATCGACACCGGAAGTTCGACGGACATCATTAGTGCTGATTGCCTGTCCAGACTAAAGTTTGAGGAGAAGAACTTAGTTCCCGTTCACCATCCCATCATAGGGTTTGGGGGAGGAGTCATTCATCCCATGGGAACTGTGACTTTGCCCGTTCGAGTGGGAGAGAAGGAAGCCTCAAGAACTCTGTTTATCAAGTTCTTGGTGGTCCGAGACTTGACAGCCTACAATGTCATTCTTGGACGACCAATTCTGAATCATGTAAAAGCAGTAATAGTAACTCACCTGATGTTGATGAAGTATGAGTGTGATGACGGCAAGATTGGCTCCTAGTATGGAGACCAGCAGGCGGCTAGGGAATCTTACCTAACTACTCTGAAACCATCATCATGGAAGGCAGATAAGCAAGACCAGACGAAGGTTGCTGGTGGAAGGAAAACGTCTGAAATAGAGAAAGATCAGACGAAGGTTGCTAGCGAAAGGAGAACGTCTGGAATAGAGAAAGATCAGACGAAGATGGCTAGCGAGATGAGAACGTCTGGATTTGTCAGAGACCAGGTCGCCTCGTTAAAGCTGACTATTGAGAGCCCTCGGACGCCTTTTGCTCCCTCAAGGACTGAACATCTCCCCAGCAAGAAGAGAAAATATGAAATCATCAAGGAAGAACCCTCCTCGTCTGAAGAGGTCATGGCCATCATGGGGCTAACAGTAGAACGTCCAGAGCCAGTGGAAGCCCCTGAAGAAGTACGTCTGGATGAAGCTCGTCCAGAAAGGACCCTCAAAATTGGATCTTCGCTCAGTCCTGGTTTGAAGGGTCATCTAGTCCACTTGCTGAAAGAGTTTCAAGATGTGTTTGCCTATTGCGTCGAGGAAATGCCTGGAATTGATCCGGAAGTAGCCGTCCACCGGTTGAATGTTGATCCAAATTTGAAACCGGTTCGTCAGAAGAAGAGGCATTTGGGACCGGCTAGCAACCAGGCGGTCGACCAAGAAGTTCAGAAGTTGTTGGAATCCAAGTTCATCAAAGAAACCTATTATCCAGACTGGATAGCAAATATGGTTATGGTGCCAAAGCCCAATGGCACCTGGAGAATGTGTGTGGACTACACGGACCTCAACAAGGCTTGTCCTAAGGACAGTTTCCCTTTGCCTAAGTTGGATCGTCTAGTAGACTCCACAGCTGGCCATGCTTTGCTGAGCTTCATGGACGCTTATTCAGGTTTTCATCAAATCCCAATGTGGCCGGAGGATCGGGACAAAACGTCCTTCATTGCGAAAAAGGGTTGTATGGTGGGTGAGGATGTCATTCGCCTGCGCAATGCCCCGGCCACTTTCCAAAGATTGATCAATAACGTTTTTCAGCCGCAGTTGGGACGAAATATGGAGGCATATATTGACGATATGATAGTCAAGAGCCGTCAAGAAGAAAGTCATGTTGGTGATTTGAGAGAAACTTTTGAAACTCTCAGGAAATACAAGTTGAAGCTGAATCCCAGCAAATGTGTCTTTGGGGTTTTGTCGGGGAAGTTTTTAGGCTTCTTGGCGGATAAGAGGGGAATAGAAGCCAACCCTGAAAAGATTCAAGCTATTTAAGACATGAAGTCTCCTTCGAAGGTAAAAGAGGTACAGCGGCTGACGGGTTGCTTGGCTGCCCTTGGACGATTTTTGTCTAAGTCAGGCGACAAGTGCCATCACTTCTTTGCCACGATCAAGAAAAAAGCCAAGTTCGAATGGACAGCAGAGGCGGAGCAAGCCCTTCAACTTGTCAAAGATCATCTTCAAGCACTGCCTAGGTTGGTCGGTCCCACCGAGGGGGAAAAGTTGTTTGTATACTTGGTTGTATCCACTCAAGCTGTGAGTGCCGTCCTGTTGGCTGAACGAGAGTCCGTCCAAGTTCCCATATACTTTGTGAGTCACGTGCTCAAAGATGCGGAAAACAGGTATACTCCAGTCGAGAAGTTTGGATTGGCCCTAGTCATGGCCAGCAGAAAGTTGAGGCCATATTTCTTGGCGCACAATATAATTGTCTACACTGACCAGCCCTTGAAGCAAGTTCTACAGAAGATGGAAGCTGCTGGACGAATGCTAAAATGGGCGGTTGAGCTTAACATGTTTGACATATCATTTGAACCAAGGAAAGCCATTAAAGGGCAAGCCTTGGCAGATTTTATAGTTGAGCTTACTCGGCCAACCATAGAACCAATATCCGATCCAACTAGAGGAAGGAAGCATTGGACGCTCATGGTTGATGGATCGTCCACGATCAATGGATGTGGGGCAGGAATCATTTGTCAATCTCCTGAAGGAGATAAGTTTGAATATGCATTGAGATTCCAGTTCAGAGCGTCCAATAATGAAGCTGAATATGAAGCACTCTTGGCTGGAATCAAAATGTGCAAGGCGGCTGGAGCTGTTGAGATCGAGGCCAAATCGGACTCCCTCTTAGTTGTCAGTCAGGTTAATGGAGATTTTGAATGCAAAGAAGCATCAATGAGCAAATACATGCGACTGATCAAAGATGAGATAGAGCCATTAAAACGATTTGTCCTCGACCAAGTACCAAGGTCAGAAAATCATCAAGCCGATGCTCTCTCAAAATTAGCCAGCTCGGCTGAAGGTGATGTGCCAAGAACAGTTTTTTGGGAAGTCAAACCCAAAAAGAGAATCGACCAAGAACAGATTATGTTTCTCAGCCGAGGGACTATCTGGATGGAGCCGATCATAGAATATAAGAAGACAGGACGATTGCCTTCAGATCCTGTAGAGGCTAAGTATGTAAAGGCTAGAGACAAGTGGTTTGAATTATGGGACGAGACACTTTACAAGAAGTCATTCAACCGGCCCCTGGTCAAGTGCGTCACCAGAGAAGATGGTCTGGAGGTTCTGAAAGAACTCCATGAAGGAGCTTGTGCTTCTCACATTGGGGGAAGAGCATTAGGGGAAAAGGCTTTAAGAACGGGGTACTACTAGCCTACCTTAAAGGAGGATGCTTTAGTCTATGCAAAGAAGTGTGACAGTTGTCAGAAGCATGGAAATGTGCATCAGAAGCCGTCCAACTACTTAACCCCCATCTTGTTCCCTCTGCCTTTTGCCAAATGGGGCATGGATATCCTAGGACCTTTCCCTGTGGCCGCTGGGCAAAAGAAGTTTGTGATAGTGGCAGTTGACTACTTCACTAAATGGATAGAGGCAGAGGCCATGAGAGGAATAACAACGAACGACGTCAAGGGCTTCATCTGGAAAAGCATTATAACTCGATTTGGCATGCCTCAGTCAATCGTCTTTGATAATGGTCCACAGTTCGAAACACCTAAGCTGAAAGAGTGGCTGTCAGAAAGAGAAATCAAAGCTCACTTTGCGGCAGTCGCCCACCCACAAGCCAATGGGCAAGTTGAGTCCTTCAACAAGATTCTATCAAATGGAATCAAGAAGAAGCTGGATAACGCCAGAGGACAATGGGTTGAAGAACTGCAATTGGTGTTATGGTCCATTAGAACAACCGCTAAGAATTCCACAGGCGAGACGCCTTTCATGTTAGTCTATGGCAATGAAGCCGTCTTGCCCATTGAGGTTGAAGAGCCCACCCTACGAGTCATGTTATACACAGAAGATGCCAATTGGGCCGCATTGCGCACGGCTTTGGACCAAGTCCCAGAAGTCAGGGGCAATGCCTTGCTAAGAATGCAATTGTACAAACTGCGAATGGCTCGGGAGTTTAACAAAAGAGTTGTTAGACGACCACTCAAGGTGGGGGATCTCGTCCTAAGAAAGATGGAAGCGGTTGGACGTGCTAAAGAGTTGGGGAAGCTAACACCAAACTGGGAAGTCCCTTATCCGATTGTCCGGGAGGTACGCGGTGGGACTTTTCGTCTACAAGATCTAGATGGACGACCTATTCAGCGTACTTGGAATTCGGACAACTTAAAGAAGTACCACGTCTAACTCGGGATCTTCGTCGGATACCCGTAGGGTAATTTGTAGTTACTCCAAAGTGCCACGGCACATGTTAGTAAGAAAAGAATTGTATACATGTATCTTGGCATTCAGCCAAGCAAAATCCATATAATACAATTCTTACTTTCTTATCTCTTTGTATATTTTCACCAAGTTAATTCACTTTGGGGCATTAAATCAGTTACTCGTCTAAAAAAGTGACAATAACTTGGACAAAATACAAACAAAAGCAGAACGTCAAAATTACTCGCATTTACGCCGAACATCACTCCCTCAAAGAGACCGGCCAAAAATATAATGCATATATGGTCATGACAAAACTTAGTAAGTAACGTCAAAGTCTCCGAGAGAAAGGCGGCCTCGAAATAAGACCTTAGTAAAGGATACTTACTTTCAAAATCACAGACGGCTAAGTAGTCCAGGACCCTAGTAAGGGATCGCTACTTAATGACGAGTGTTGCCCCCTCAAGGAAACCGGCTAAAACACGCTTTGAACAGGTATCTCAAGCTCGTCCATCAACTTCAGCAGGCTCAGCCACGGCTGGCTGCTCTCCTTCTTGGACTTTGGCTCTCCCTCCACGCACGGTTGAGCTAAGCCCAATAAAGGGGGGATAATAGAAGCTTATAGGACGAGCTAAAGAGAGCAGGACGTCCAATGAGAGGTGACCGTCTAAGTCTGGACCTTCTCCTCCTTTAAGTGACCCTCGTCCAAAAAAGTTGGTAGCTTGAGTCAAACAGGTCTTGGCCGCAACCTCTCATTGGACGAGACTCGTCTGAATAAGCAGACCGTCCAACAATCTAGGGAAAGTCAAGCAAAATGCTTGGACACTTAATAAAGATTGGAAATCGTCCAATGCCAAGAATGATCATCCAAGAAGTTCAAGACGAGTCAATTCTTGTACTTGGATATTTCATAAAATAACAAATAATCGTCCAAGGGCAAGGGGGACAATCTTCTCGTATGGGCACTTTGCAAACAGTCTCAGACGAGTCCCTTTTGGTATTTGGGAGACAAGTTTTAAAGGTTAAGAATCTGAGCAGGATGTTCAACGATCATGACGAAGTTAAAGTTACACTTAGCCAAATTGCAATTGTAAAAAAAATAAAATAAAATAAAAACAAGACCGGCAATTGGCAAAAAGTTCTTCATATATATCAACAGCAAAACTTTACAACTTAAGGCTACTGAAGAGCTAAGACTACAACGGCAGACAAGCCAAGAAACTTAGAAAAATAAACCTAAAGTTAGGTTTCATCTCCAGCGCGTGTTTCTTGGTTGTCCTCAGGCTTCTCATCCTCGCCTTCGTCTTCAGGCCCCTCACCATCGACTGCAGCCTCGTCGTCAGACTCTAAGAATTCCGGAGGTTCCTCGGCACATACCATAGCCCGATGGACACTCTGTTGGTACTCTAGACGACGCACAAAGCTGGGAACCTCATCAGATTCAGCCAGCATCTCGAAGGCCTTGACGGCCCAGCCTTTAGACGTTTCGATGACTTGTGCCAACCCTTCCTTGGCGCCATCGAAGGCCTTGGCCGCCTGGCTCTCTAGACGGGCAGTTCTCGCCCTCAGAAGAATATTCTCCTTCCTCAGCTGCGCGGCGACGAGAAGGGCGGCATTTCTTTCATCTCTTAGTTCAGTGGAGACAGCATCAATTACCATCTTCAGACGGTCTTGTTCCTTGAACATGTCATTAATAGTAACAAGATAATTCTTGTTTTCTGACTCCAAATGAGCTGATCTTTTCTCCAAAGCCTCCAGGGATTGACGATGGAGTGTATTAGCCATCTCAATATCATAGATGGCCTTGTCGCCTGCCGTAGTCGCCATATGGACGAGCTGTTTATTCTCTTTTCTCAGCTCCTTCGCCCATTCTTCCATTAGCATGCTGCGAGCCAGAAGCTGGAACAATGAAAACAAATCAAGTTATTAGACGGGTAAAAGAGTCAAAATTTGAACAAGTATAAAACAAAGCCGACATAAAATAATACCTCGGCAGCAAGCTGAGACATGTAACCAACATGTCCGCCAGACGCTCCCCTTAATCCTTTAATGTAGGATTCAGGGTAACACTTGAAGAGCTCCTGCTTAAGCCGCTCTTTTTCCAGCCTTGACATTTTGGCGAAAGCAGGAGAAGACTCCTCGTCCTAATCAGCGAGGGGAGGAGTTGGGGGAATAGCAGGGCCTTTGCCCTTATCTGAATGAGGGGGAGAGTCAGTTATCTTGATAGGAAAGACGATGGCTTGTCTATTGGACGGACTCATGGACCGTCCACCGACCCGCACCGTCCTAACTATGTTGGGGTAATACGACTCACCAGACGAAAGCGATGTCGTCCTAACAGCCAAAGGCATCTGTGGCACCAGCTTAGCCACCGAGCCGATGAACCCTGGATAGTTCTCGGCAGCAACCCCAGAATCCGGTGCAACCAAAGCCAAGGCGGACTCTGAGTTGACCTCAGCGGAGTCGGCTGGCAAAACGCTGAGCGGAACAGCGGCATGTGCATCCTTGCCCGCTTCAGCAGTGCCATCGAAGGCTCTCTTTTAAGAGCTTTGGCTGGTGGGGGAGGCATGCTTTTCTCTCCACTCTCGACAGCAGGAGCCGCCTTATCCACTTTCTTCCTTGTAAAGCCCTTAGGCTTCTTTGCTGAAGGCTGGTCAGCTGCAGTAGTTGGTCTCTTTTTGGACGAGGACGACTTCCCAGGTGGAAGTTTATTTGTAGGAGCATGTTTCTGCAAAAAGTGAAGGCATCAGTTCGATCGTCCAGATAACAAAAACAACTACTATTGCAAAAAATCCAGACGAGTATGGCCCCAAGAAGGTGAGCGTCCAAGTATGGACGTCCTTCTATATTTGACCCTCGTCCAATAAATTGGATGCAAAAAATCCAGACGAGTATGGCCCCAAGAAGGTGACCGTCCAAGTATGGACGTCCTTCTATGGGTGACCCTCGTCCAATAATTGGATGCAAAAATCCAGACGAGTATGGCCCCAAGAAGGTGACCGTCCAAGAATGAACGTCCTTCTATGGTTGACCCTCGTCCAACAATTGGATGCAAAAATCCAGACGAGTATGGCCCCAAGAAGATGACCGTCCGAGTCTGGACGTTCTCCTTCTTTGGGTGACCCTCGTCTGAGAATTGGACCCCAATTCTTGGACGAGCATTGCCTCAGGAAGGTGACCGTCCAAGTCTGGACGATCTCCTTCTTTGGGTAACCCTCGTCCAAGATTTGGGCACCAAATCTTGGACGAGCATGACGCCAAGGAGGTGACCGTCCAAGCCTGGGATCTCCTTCATTGGGTGACCCTCGTCCACGATTTGGGCACTAAATCTTGGACGAGCATGGCTCCAAGGAGGTGACCGTCCAAGCCTGGACGATCTCCTTCTTTGGGTAACCCTCGTCCAAGAGCTTTGCACCAATTCTTGGACGAGCATGGCCCCAAGGAGTTGACCGTCCAAGTCTGGACGTTCTCCTCTTTTGGGTGATCCTCGTCCAAAATCAAGATGCCAATTCCGGACGAGCTCATATGGTTCTCGGCAAAAAAAAAAAAATAAAAAAAAATAAAAAAAAATTATACCAATGTTTCTGCCCTCATCTCGGCACTGCTCTTTGCATACTCCTTCCACAGGTTGTCGGTAAATTGGGACATACTGATTTCCCCCGTCCAAGATGCTTTGAGGCGTTGTCTGGCCGAGTTTGCAAAGAACAAAAATGTGTTTGTCAAATGAATTATAGACGAAAAGTTTTACTTAGGTGATTTCAAATATATACCTTTATTATCGGCCAATCGCAAGCCGGCAGCAACCAAGAAGTCGTCTTGGTAAAACATTTCCTTAAAGGGTATCCAGTTAGATGGCCCCTTAAAAGATTTTTGGCCGGGCCTGGAGTACTCCTTCACTCTGAAGTACTCCACCACCTCCTCGTCAAATTGTCCTCCAAATCCAGCCAAGACTGCTTCCGCCCAGTATTTGTGACGGATCTATTATAATATCTGTAGCTCTCTGTGACATAGTCGGTGGACGCCCGTAAAAAGATAAAATCGGCCTTCCACTCGTGCATCTTCGACGATTTTCCCCAAGCCGTCATGAAGCCTGGACGGTTGCAGATGCTGAGCCATGCTCCGTCCACGGCCCCAGGTACCTTAGCCGCATAATGGATATGGGTAAAGGCTTGAAGGGAAAAGGCTAGGCCGCGTAGCTCACAGACGGCAATAAATGTCAGGATGTTGTGCCAAGCGTTTGGAGCCAGCTGGTTATGGCCGATGTGGTAGTGCCGCAACACTTGTTCTACGAAGTCATGGAGAGGAAACCTCAATCCCGCATCTAAGGTCAGTTTATAGACGGCGAAATGGTTCCTGGGAGCACTCAGGATCGTCGCGTCGTTATTAGGAATGACAAAGGAGAAGCCCGGCATGGGCATGAAAGACGACAAGTAATTAGGGTCTGGTCCTAGTTTCTCTAACCACTTACGGTTAACTAAAATGAAGCCAGGATCAGAAAGGGGACCTAAACGTCTTCTAATCTCCGACGAGGTAGTAGACGCCTCGTCTGATTCTTCGGCAGCCTCAGGATCGCTACCATTATTACCTTCGCCGATCTCCGCCGTATCGGCGTTCCCGCCAGAAGTACTGGTCTCAGTTTTTATTTCGGAGTTTTCTGCATCATGGTCGACAGGAGACCTGTCCAAAGATGGAGCACTTTGGACCTCTCTTGCCTCATCTGGCACCCGTCCAGTGGATTCCTCCATATCTGAGCTATTTGATGGGATTATTGCTTTTCGTCTTAGACGGGCCGTTTGCTTGACGCGCGCCGCGATTACCCGCACAGGTAAAGACCGGGTCGTCGACTTTCTCGGCCAAAACTATGAAAATATATGTACTCGGCCAGAAGAGGCCCAACTCTGGAATGCGCCGAAGAAGAAGTATCGGTTCTAGGGTCAAGACAAGCTCTTGGTCGGCTAGGATTATTTGACGAAGATGATTCCATTTTATTGATTTTCTAAGAAAAAATAAAGAATAAAGAAGAATGAAAAGATCAAAGAAACGATACCTGCTAAGAACGTCTGGGCGATTCGTCGAAGAGTGCTGAAGCTGGACGATCTCTCTCTCTCTCTCTAGAAAATTTGCAGAGCTTCTCTCTCTAGGAAAATTTGATCGAGGTGTTAAATGATTAAATGTTTTCACACCAAGGTTATTTATAGAGGGATAAGAAACCTGCGGAGCCGGTCAAGAATGACCGAAAGAGAATACAACGGTCAAATATGACCGGTAGAACAAGGAAGAAGGCGCGTCACTTCATTTCAAATCAAACTACCTTGAGGGCAGATGGACCAACAATGAAAGCCCTTTTAGGGGCAAATGTTGTACTCTAACATCGACGGCTCTTTTCTAAGACACTTGGGCTCATCAGAGCCGTCCACGTGTCACCTTAGTTAAAAAAGAGAAAAGCCTTGAATCTCTGGGCTACACTCAGATGAGGTAAAAGGTTTAAATTCTGGCCCAACAGTCAGAGCCCAGCAGTGCCAAATGGCTAAAGGAGAGTGGTTAATAGACATTCACCAGTCATGGTCAGCCACGTGTCATAATCTGATTTCTCAGCCAATCAGATGCTGCTATGGTAGGTCAGTTTTTAAGGTTAGCTGTCAACTTGCTATCACTATAAATACCCCTGAAATCAGGAGAAAAACACATTCAATGCAAAACAGTGCAAAGTTATTCTGATAAAATTCTCTCTCACTTTCTCTCTCTATCTCTACTTTCTCTCACTACTCCTGAAAACTGACTTAAGCATCGGAGGGGGAACCACCACCCAAACCTCCAGGGTGGGTCCCTTTGTGCAGGTTCGGGAGCAGAGCAAAGACCAAGGACTAAGAGGACTCAGACATCGTTGCACAAGTCTCCATCTGAAGAACACTCAACATACTAGTTTACTTGCTCGACAAGGAAGCTAACTCACAGCTTACTTGTTGGACAAGACGACAAAACAGTATTGATTGTGGGTTATGTTGATTATTTTAGGTGGAGATTTCTCTTTAGGCGACTTTTAAGGTTGTGAAAGTGGCCTCTCGATTTGTATGCACAAGGTACATACATACCTATGTGTTGATTGAACTAGTATCATATCCTAAGGATGAGAATTGTGTAGTATCATGTATAGGGAACTATTTTTAGTTCATATGTGATTTCTATTAAGTTGGATTTGCATGTTTTATGCCGTTGTATGAAGCATGTTAGTTATGATATTGATATTATGTTTGTATGGAATATTGATGCAAGCATATGGGATTTGTGAACTATATTTTATTAATTCACATGAAGGATTAATATTTATGTTGGTATTGGATCATGGTTGAATCATGTTGTTCCCTTTGGATTATTTAATTACTTTATGAGGACCGATGGCCTTATTTGGTAAGTGTAATACTCCGTATTTTTGCTAAGTTAATGTTTATACTTTTAGAAATTTTATGGTTATTAAAAAAAGACTTGTTATTTACTAAAAAGGCTTGTTATTTACTAAAGAGGCTTTTCAAATAGGCTTTTATAAAATATTTTGAGTATTTAAAATAAATTGTAGCCCAAATAGATGTTGGGCCTAAGTTTACTAGTTTTAAAAAAATAAGTATTTTGGAAACAAAATTTTAGAATGTTGTAAGGAAATCTAAAAAGGTTTAGAAAAGAAAAAAAAAAGAAAAAAATAAAAAAATATCCGGCGTCAATTTCACGCCGTGAGCCGCAAGCAAAGTTTTGGTTACTTTTATTTTTTTTTACTTATCTTTTTAATTATTTAAGCTTATAGAATTTTGTTTTGTGGGATAATTTATATCTTTTCCGAATTTTAGTTGGATGATCGTAAAAATTTGTTAGATCTTAGCAAGATTTGTTTATCTTTTATCTTAAATCCATCTCTTTAGTTTCGAGTCCTTGTATGACCCTGCTTGTCCAACTAGTATAAATAGGGGTCTCCACCCATCATATTCTTCACATCAAATTTGAGAAATAAATCTCT